>JAQMRL010000001.1:287099803-287699803 GCA_035578175.1 Catonia carolina | reverse complement strand
GAAACTGGCAGCTTGAGTGCAAATAATGTAACACTCCACCTGTATGTTACGGGCAACAAATTAGGTTATGCTTTAATTTTATATTGTTTACTCATGGTTAAACATATTTTATATTTTTAATAATTTAGCTACATTGGCTAGAGAAAGTCTTGTCAGTGTTTCAGACCTGATTTTGTCTGTTTTCAATAAGAAACAGAACTACAGAACTATTTTTTATAGCCCTGGAAATAGCAGATCGAGTGCAAAATAATTTAACACTCAAGCTGTTTGTTATGAGCAAAATTTTGATTGTTATAAATTTAATATAATAAGCAACTGAATTAAAAAAATTGTTTATAAACAATTCAAACAAAAAAATGTAATAAGAGGTAAGAAGAAGGTTTATTCTGGTCTGCGTCAATCAGTTAGATGGTGATCAAATAAAATAACATGGATGCTTTTTGATTGACTGTCACTAGAAAGGCTAATAGTAGTACAGATTACTACCACTAGAGGGGACCACTTGGCGAACATTGTGAACTAACTACTGACTGAGCTGTTCTAATGTTTATTTACTTCGCCGTATTATTACCGATTGCAAGGTAGTCTACTGAGCTACTGATGTTATGCTGCTGTAACTTCATTACTGTAAAAACGTAGTTATCCGAATATTAAAGGTTATTTTTTCACCGATTCTCATATATACGTATATGAGAACGTAATATGAGAATCGGTGAAAAAATAACCTTAAAATACTATACTACTTAAAATAACTTTAAAAATACGTTTTTAAACAAAAATTTTAGTGTAAAACACAATTTCATAATAAATTATGAAACTTTTTCAATCCATAATGTGTGTACTCTGTCCATAACAGACAGGTGGAGTGTTAAATTTTTTACACTCAATCTGTTCGTTGCAGGGCTAAAATAAATAGTTCTATTTCTTAACACATGGTCAGCCAATTAAATGACTCAATCATTTAAGAACAGAAGAGGTAGAGGTGTAAAAGACACTAATCAGAGTTATCTCCTCTGAAAGTAATGAATTTCATTATACAGCCAGACCCTGTGGTGAATGAAGTGAAGGTGTCATTTGCAGAGTGGAAAATATGTGCTTTTCAGAGGGCCCGGCATGCTGATAAGCGTAATTTTCCACTCGGTGAGGAAGGCAATAGTAACACTAAAATACATGAAAATACAAAAAAAACATGATGCAGATATTATAAAAACTAAAATTCTCTTTGCACTAAAACGAGCAGTATAAAATTGTGAAAAATATTCGTTCTTGGTAACATGATAATTTTTCTGTGTAAACGTGATAAAAACTTAATTTTTTCATAAAAAAATTATTTTTTTGACGTAATTTAATGTTTTTTTCTGGTAGATCTAGGTCTAAACTATTGAAAAACATAAAAAAACATTTCAGTTTAATCTTTGGAGCATACCATTTTTTTAAAATATTACGAATAACATAAAATTTTTATAAATTGTTTTCTACGTTTTTTGTGTGATACTAATTTTTGGAGCACCTGAGGAAGTCATAAAAACGTTGGTATATGTAAATATACAAGATAATTAGCTGGCAAAAATTTCAGCCTGGTAGGTTTACTGGTTTCTGAGAAAAAGGTACCTAGTGTTAAAAATCTAAATTTACGGTGTGTACGTTGCAACCTGTTCAATTCAGAATAATAAACAACCCCATGACGCAATGAGATGAGGATCTTGTCATGTGATCTTGATCACTAACAGTCCTGATACAAATCCGATAGATTTGGACAATTGCTAAGAAAAAAATCAAGAAGAAGACAATCTCTGCCAAGACTGAGCTCATAGGTGCACATATAAAAACAACCGCATTTTGTTATTTATAGGGAAAAGAGATTTATATAAATTTTTGGAGTGCTAATATTTTGAACTCAATCTGTAAGTTCCTGGGTTAAAAAAATAATTCTGTTTCTTATCACATGGATAGCCAGTTACAAGACTGAATCATTTAAGAACAGAAGAGGTAGAGGTGTAAAAGACACTAGTCAAAGTTACATCCTTTGAGAGTAATGAATTTCACTATGCAGCCAGATCCTGCGGTGAATACGAGCACCCCTACACCGCTCTAGGCGATGTCAATAGCCGATAATTATGTTTAGTACAATGACTACACAAGTACTCAGCAAACCTTTTTTAATTAGTTAATTTAATTTAAAATCACATAGAAATCAATGTATATTCATTTTTTGTTTAAATTTATAATTTATAGTTCCAAAATTCCAACACATCCAGTAATCCGGCATTTTCAGTAATCCGGCACCCTCTCTGTCCTGAACAGGCCGGACTACTGAGATTCTACTGTAATTAAAACAACTTAACCGGATAATAATTATTATAAAAAAAATTTGTTACTAAAATTTGTATAGGCCTACTTATGGTAACAGAACAATGTGGCATTAATAAACGATACAATATTACGGTTGTTAAAAAATAAAATAAACCTAATTATAGAGCTAGCTTGCATGTAAAATGATTTAATATTTAAGTATATCTCCTATTAAATGCACTATTTATATCGGTAAGGTAACTTTTAAAACATTTTAACATGCAATGAAATATTTTAATGAAAATTATATGTTGTAATAAAACAATTATATTAAAACGAATTTATCTTCTATAATTTTTATGTTATTAGAAAAAATTAAAAAAAATTCTTCGTATTAACGCACGCAAAATTTCTTGCTTTAAATTTCATGATTAAGTTTCTATTATTTTAAATGATATACATTCTAAAAGTATTGCAGAATACAAAATAACCTTTTACGCATATTATTATAATTTATAGTAAAATGTATTTTAATTAGACCTATGTCTTGTAATATTTCTCTGCGTTGCATTAAAAATATTTCATACATCATGTCATCTAATCACAACCATTTTGTTATGGCGGTAATCTAATATTAGCCTAGATTAAAATAATAAATTATAAAATACTTTAGTAGTTGTCTGTTCCATTTAAATATTTTCATTAATACTCTATTTAATTAATTGAATTTATTAACAAGTTGCAGTCGGAAAATTAAAAATTTTCTGTGAAACTCTGTGACGGTTTGTTTTGTGAAATTGTTCATATTTCCTCTTTTAGAATTTTTTTTTACACTACTCAAACACGCTATTTAGGCTTACACTTGGGCAGTAAACTTAAATGGAAAGCAAATGTTACACACATACGCCACAAACTCAAAACACGCTTCTATGAACTAAAACACTTACTCGATAGACGTTCTAAATTAAATACGTATATCGCACAAATTGACAATCTACAAGACAGTCTTAAGACCAATCTGGACATATGGAGTTCAACTTTGGAGATCTACTAAATCTTCACACACGAAACGTAATATACAAGCGATTCAGATCAAGATTCTACGAACTATAACGCAATGCCCCTTTTATATCACAAACTCAATGTTACACAATGACTTACAAATCCCATACGTAATTGAATCGGTGAGTGGAAAAAGGGTAATATTCCAAAAAATGCGAAACTGAACGAAGATAGCAGTTTTGTTAAGTTTACTTCGGGGCATCTATTGGTTGATAAAAGGGAAATATTCCTTGTATCTAAAAGCAGCTAAGCAACATTAAAAATTTAATAGAGTGGAAAAAGGTAATATTCCAGGAATATTACCCTTCTTCCATTCAATAGCGAACAACAGTTGGACCACTGGTTTCTGTGTTATTATTTTCAAAATGTCACTGTAAATTATTTTAAAATTAAAATAAAGTTTTGTAGCATATTGACACATTATATTGTTTTTTCAACTTAATTTTTCCCATTCACTTGTACCAAATCTAGAAAAAGGTGAATAGTCAACATATTAATAATCAAAAATCAATCCCATGATTATTGTAAAACAAATTCTAAAGTCACAATTAAAAAGGTTTAATATTATAGTACTACAAATGACCAATTGAACATTTTACCATTAAACCAAAAACAAAGTCACAAAACAGTTTTTTTTTAATTTCTTGAAAATAAGGATTTTGGAATATTACCCTTTTTTCCAATCACCGATTCAAATTGATATCCCGAAAAAACTATACAAGAAGATGCATGATAAATTTGAATTACTTGACAACTCTCTCATACAAAACATTTATACTACGGCGATACCGGGTACTCGGCACAGACGTTTAAAACGGCTCTGGCCAAGAAATCTTCTTGGCCAACTGTAGAACTGTGGTGATGACTGCACGCTCCTTCAACTAAATAAAGTTTTGAAACATTAGCTTCCCATTTAGAAATTGTTGTATTTATATAATAACATACTCGTATACTAAATTTCAATTGGAAGAGTCAAAAAAAGAATTTATTTTCTTGATGAATAAATTGTTAATATTGTGACAAATCGAAGGAAGGGATGGTTCGCGAAGGTTCTAGTACTCATTCATAAAAATAGTAAGAGTAGATAATAGAGTGAAAAAGGAATAATAGGACAAAAATAACAATAACACAATAGTAACAATAAATATACGCCTATTATAAAAAGGTATTTGTGTACAGCTGTTAATGAAAGGGTCGACCGGTAACACTTCCCATTAACAAAAGATCTTTTGTTGACTTATTTACGGTGAATTTTTCTAGCACTCATTTATAAACGGTTATTTTTTTGTACTTTATTTTTGCATTTTGTTCTCTGCTCTTCTCGAATTATCTTTGTGAATGAGTATATAAAGAGACCCCCGAGCGCGGTCCAGTAGTATTCGTTTGATTTTTGACGAGTGTCTATCGGACGTAGGCAGGCGCGCACCGAGCATTGTGTTGGTCAACGATTATAACACTGTCTTTGTGTGTGTATTGTAAAAAGTTAATGTGATCTGTATTAAATTCAGTTTTTGTGTATTCAGTGTCATTTTGTATGTGTAGTCTATAAAATTGGTTGTAAGTAGTGTGTAATGAGACAAATTTAATGCACATCTGGAGTTGTTTATTTTTGAGTCTATTGAAATAAAATAAACATCTCCAGCTGACTAAAATAAATACTTTAAAAATTATTTAATTCACATTAACAAAAATATTTTAAAAGAGTTATTTATTTAGTTACTAGGCAACTAAGAATAAGAAAAAAAGACTTTGTAAATTTTTTTAATGGGGCGGTATGACATCAAACCGACAACATGTTTTAATTTCACCGTCCCATTCAGTCTTAACAAATTAGATTGTTTTATTCTTATTTTATATGTATATTTTTATAGAAAGTTATCTCAGATTTATTAATTGATATTACGTTAAATAGATTTATAACTTAAATGAGATTAGTGATTGCTGTTTGTGTAAACAGATTGTTGTTATTTGGTTCGTTTACTATTTTTATACAGTTTATAATAATGAACTATAAAGTTAGTCTCTTTTCAAATTGCCAATCCCTTGTGGGGATGAATAATAAAATTACTTTTCAAGTGCTAAGTAAATTATTAAGTTATTCATTGTTTATTATTTATTTTAAGTATATTAACAAGTTATTTATTGTATTACTTTATTATAATTAGTTAATTATTTATTTTGTAATCTTTTAGTGTAATAAATATTTGTAATTGTAAACTTTAGTGTATTAATTATTTAATTACCTAGATCTCGAAACGGACCTTAGCGATAAGTGTCACAATATGTTAATTTATGTAGAAAAACTTCAATCTTGAAATAACCAATTTTTTCAATGAGAGCACTGGCCTTCAAAGAATTTTATCAGATAGGTGCATACAGGTGCATACTCTATCTTTTAGAACATTAAAAATGTAGTTAATGAGGCTATTTTTAAAAAAATTGTAAGAACGTTCTTGAGACAATTGAAAAAAGTGAAAAATCGCAGAAATAAACTACTACTTCCGGTTAATTGATTTTGATGAATCATAATTATGAACACTATCGATCTAGTTGCCTTTCCAAGAAAGAAATCTTAATCAAAATCGGTTCATCTGTTCAGGAACTATGATGCCAAATACAGATCCACACCTTGAACTTATAACACCCCTCTTTTCCGTCGGGGGTTAAAAAAGAATTCATATTTTAACCCATTGAGAAGTAAAAAATTAATCCTATATCTCATATAATATTTTTAATAAGAGAGCAAGCTCCTACTGTAGAAAGCCATGTTGAAACTTCTGAGGACTTCTGGGTTACCACTTTGGGGATCGATGCGAAATCGAATCATGCTGTCATCCAACGAATCCAGTGAAAAGTTTTACGGATTATATAACAAATGTTCCATGGTATGTGACAAACGACGCGTTGCATAAGGACTTACGTGGCAACACCATGAAAGAAGAAATTACGCGGCTAAGTTCTAAATATCAAGAAAAATTAACAGATCACCCAAATTCTTTGGCGCTTAATTTAACTGATAATAGCGAAGACGTAACACGACTAAAATGAATAAAAAATTGCTTGAACTTTCGTTTAGATTTACCGACTCACCTACATTGTAAATAAAATCATTGTAAATAAATTGAAGTCCATATCAACATCAACATCATCTCTGTCAACATCATCATCTTCTTCCTTTACGCATTGTACTGTCACCACTATTAATTTTGTTGATAATTTTGTTATTCATCTTTTATTTATAAATGTTAGTTAATGTTTTCAAAAATTATAAATACAGTAATTTAGTTTTTCTTATTGGAAGCAATACTATTTTGTATTGTCTTTATCATGTGAACACTTTCATGTTCTTTACTTATTGTTTTGTTTTATTTAACGTCGCATCAACTGCAACGGTCATTAGCGACGACGTTGGGGTGGAATGTTCTGCAATGTAGGATGAAATTATTTTTTTGTAACGTTAAAACAATTCCGTGCCTGAGTGGGATTTGAACCCAGGACCGCATGATGAGAGGCGAGCACGTAACCAACTACTCCAATGCGGCCGGCGTTGTTTTAAAACAAAAACTTATAGTTTTTCTTTTTAAAATGATTGTTTTTAAAAGGTAGTAACTTTTATACGGATTTGAATGCTAGACAGTGGTTACCGTTGTACTTTGATGGTTGGGGTTCAATTAACCATACTCTATCAGGAATGATCGACCTGAGTCTGTACAAGACTACACCTCATATGCACGTCATACTCATCATCCACATCACATTGGTCATAGGGTTGCTAATTGTTCTGAATTGAACAGATTGCAACGTACACAAATTAGGGATTACAAATAAAACAATGATTGTAAACAATCTCAGATGTTAGAAAAAAATTAATACTCCTAAATTGCAGCTGATGAAATTTAATTTAAAAATAATTTGTTATAACCTTTAAACAACCTTCCTAGTTGAGATTAACCACATTAATCTCAAGCACACTGCAGTAATTAAATAAAGAATTATAAATTATTTGTTCTGTAGGTGTAATTTTATTGATCATTGTTGTCAGACACGTTAATTTTATCCAATATTCTATAAATATAGATTGATTTCATTATTAAAGTTCGTTAATAGAATTAATAAATAATGCATTAGACTAATTAATAATGTTTGTAAAATGTTTCGTATGAGACTAAGCCGAATGTTTAGCTTACGTCTAAATAAATATAAGATATGGTAAAGAAACAGTAATTTTGCAGATTCAGTGGAGGGGATTACCCATAAATGGATAGAATTATCTAAAGAGCAAGAGGCTGTTAGTCTGAAAATCAGCCCATTGAAAACTAAGTTTATGGTGATCAGTAAAGTTTCTCACACTTGGCGTCATAAAGTCAAACTTTTAAACAGGTTAAGAAAATGGTGAGAGTAACTTTAATTAATATGCATCATCTGCTTGTTGATAACATTATTTCTCTTAAGATGTTGTTCAGGTCATTAGTCAAAAGGCTAGTTTGAACCTCTAGAGACTTTACTAAGTAAAATGAGGAGGACACTCACTGAATAAAAAGTATGCTAATCAGCATACCAGGCCCTCTGAAAGTATCTAGTCTCCACCGTGCAAATGATACCTTCACTTAATTGACTGCAGGTTCTGGCTATATAATGAAATTCATTACTTTCAGAAGAGATAACTGTGACTAGTGTCTTTTACACATCTACCAATTCTGTTTTTAAATGATTCAGTCATTTAATTAGCTGTTCATATGACAAGAAACAAAACTATTTTTTGTAGCCCCGGAGCGAATATCAAGTGTTGATATTCGGTTACGAAGGTTTTGTAGTTCAAATCCTAGTAAAGGTAGGTACTAAATACGAAGTTGAATACAATACTATTTTTCAAAGTTGATGAGCTCTGAACGGACGCATTGCACCCTGCCACTTCATAACTACCCAAAGACTTGCCAGCAACGTTGCCATTATTTGCTCTCGTAGTTCTTTTATATAATTTTGTCAGCCATTTTTTGTGGTCTTTCAATAACAATATTGCAACTTACTAGAGCTGATTATATTATCTTCTTTAGGTGCCGTCTTCGTTCCGAAGTTTGGCTATCATCAAAGCTATGCGTATTCTTGATACTGCAGATCTAAACAGCTGGCAGTTGTTGCAATTGAACCATTCTCTTAAGTTCTTCAACCATGAATTCCTTCTTCTGCCTATGGATCTTGTGCCAATTATTTTTCCCTGGATAATAAGTTGCAACAACTGGTATTTATCTCCCCTCACAACATGTCCCAAATACTGCAATTTGCGCTTCTTAATCGTTAGTATCAATTCTTTCTCCTTTTGCATCCTTCTCAAAACCTCCACGTTTGTCACTCTCTCTGTCCACGATACTCTCAGTATCCTACGATACATCCACATTTCGAATGCCTCTACCCTCTTGGTGTCGACCTTTTTCAATGTCCACGCCTCCATTCCATAGAAAAGAACTGAGAGCACGTAGCATCTCACAAGGCGAATTTTAAGCTCAAGGCTTAGATCTCTTCCACAGAACACCCTTTTCATTTTAGTAAATGTGACTCTAGCTTTTTCCACTCTGATCCTGATTTCTTCAGAACTATCATTATGTTCGTTGATAACAGTTCCTAGGTAGTTATACTTTCTCACCCTTTCAATTATATTATAAGGGTAAGCAAACAGTGAACGCTGGTCGCTGGTCGCTGGTCGCTTAAAAGCGGGAGCCTCCTAGTAGGAATAGGCCATTATATATTATATTTTAATCGGACGTCTCACAGTAAACACTGGTGAAGAAAGCTGCCCACTGGTCATCTAGGATTTGAACCAGGAACCTTCGTCGCCAAAATCAGCTGTTTAACAGCTGATTTTGGCGACGACTTTACCTCTAGACCAACCCGGTGGGTTGGTATCGTCTTTAAATGATAATAATTTCGTGGAAACGTTTTCCATTAGAAATAATTTATCACTGCTGCTACTGGAACTCATGTTGAATAGAGACATCTGAATGAAGGTTGAGCGCGTAGTTACATGCTCCCACTATGCGCATGCGCGTTGGCCACCGTGAATCAGTACCTGCGACCAGCGACCAGCGACCAGCGACCAGCGACCAGCGTTCACTGTGCGCTTACCCTAAAGTATGTTAACGCGCTATATAATCGACGTGTTCAGTACGAGATGCAAGACACGAGTTTACGGTTCTTATACGCCTGCGCACGTAATGTTTGTTAGGCTGATACATTCGTACAATCTGACAACGCTGGTAAACGTTTTGATTGGTCTAAACGCGTGGAACAGCAGAGATCATCAGCGGTGTAAAGCATTATAGATAGTGGTTACAGGTGTATATTGATGGTTATGGTTAATTAACCATAATCTTTCAGGAATGGTCGCCCTGAGTCTGTACAATACTATATCTCATTTACGCATTATACAGATCATCGTCATTTCATTGGTTCATGGGTTTGCTGATTATTCTAAATTGAACTTATTGTACATTGCCTTTAAACAGAATATGATTTACTATTGATTCAGTTATCTCTCCGCGCGAAGCGCAGGAACAATAATATTGTTGGTAAATTAATCAAACAGATCAAAGAGTGCTTCATATAATTAACATTTAGATTAAATTTTTAATTATTTATACTAATATTAAATTTACTTGACATTTTTGGCAAGGAACAACTTAAAAAAAATGTAGGCCCTAATGCTCTGATTGTATTATTTGCTTCAAAAAGAGCAGTTTGTTTATAACAAACTTTAAAATAAACTGATAAATTATTTAGCTTTTTAATGTTATAATTTTTATAGCAAATAATTTATGAATCAGTTATATAAGAGCGGTATCGGAATTTGTCCTTTAACGTCAAGAATTTAAAAGATCAATTGCCTTTGGAAATAATTTATTTAACGAAGTCCACATAAATCCAACCAGTGTTTATTTAATCTTTACTCCTGCTGTGGCATACTGAATTAAACTTAATAACTGCTATTTTATTTATGATAATAATAAGTCATAAAATTATACTGTCATTATCTTTGTCATTACGTACTAATATTTTAGTAAAAAGACAAGCAAAATTTACAGTAATACTAATTTTTTAACTTTTATTTTGTTATAGCAAACTGTTATAGAGAAGCAGAGAAAGATCCTCCGCAACATATTGGGTCCGAAGATAGAAGAAGGAAAATATAGGTTACGAGGTCGAAAAGAACTGTACAAGAAAAATGAACGATTACAAAACAAGTAAAAAAAAATTCGGAAATCTGTTAAAAATGGATAACAAAGGGTTGACAAAAGAAATTTTTAAAACAATAAACAATAGAGCTTAGGTGTCAATAAATTGTTTAAAGAAGTTAGAGAGAATATTAAGAAAATCGGAAAAAACGAGAAAACTTAATGAACCAAACCAAATTCAGACAAATAATCAAGGCTTCCATGAAAAGGTAAAACAAAACACTGGGTATACAAAAGAGAAGATAAAAGCCAACAGAGAGCGAATGATGAGAATCTGGGCTGCAAAAACAGCTCCCAGAAACGTCTGAAGTCACCTCCGTGGCAAAAATTGGCTCTATATCCTAAGAGAAAAAAATAGAATTAGGAGCTCCTTCTCCTGCCCCAGAAACAGTTGGCAGATATTGAAATTTTGACGGTCCATAAAATGTTTCAAATATGAAAACAATATGAAAAAAATATTTATAAGGAGATCTGGTAATGTGAGAAGGGCTATAATAATATCTCATAACTAAAAGTCTAATGTGAAACACTCACGCGACTTTCTTTTACCAATGAAAATAATGAACAATATAATCTATATTTAATCACGAGAAAACAATGTAAAATGAAAAGCATAACCTAATTTTAATCAACCTAGAATGAACCTAGAGTGAATGAAACTACATGAAAATCAACTCTGTAGGACTTCAAAATAGAGAAAATCACTAAAAATATTGACGCTGAAACTAGACTTTAGAAAAAATGCTAAAAACAAAAGTGTTTGGTTTCTTTTTTTTCAGTTTTTATACAGTTTTCTCTTTAAGTGCGTAGCCTACTAAGGCCGCAAACTCACAAAATCCCGTTTTTTACCGATTTTAATGAGAAAAATACTGAAATAGGTACATGAGACATATATAGATTTCAGAAGAACGAATTAATTTCCAACAACATGGTGCACCCCCACATTTTCATACACTTGTCACCAAAGCTTTGAATGAAAACATTCCACATCGATGGATACGCCGGCAGGGGCCTATACCCTGGCCTCCAGAGAGTCCAGATCTGACGCCTTGCGATTGTTTTCTTATGGGGGTATATCAAAAACATTTGTTTTTAAAACAATATTGCGTGTTGTTTAGGTCATCAGTCGAAAGGTTGGTTTGAACCTCTAGTGGCTTTACTAAGTAAAACGATGAGTGAGGTGAGAGGAAAAGTATGCTTATCACCATGCCAGACCCTCTGAAACGTATTTACTTTCAACCCTTCAAATGTTACCTTCACTTCATTTACCACTCACAGTCTTCTCACCACTTCACAGTCTTGGTTTCGAATCCAATTCAGGCACGGCATATTTTCATACGTTACAAAAACTCATTTCATCCTTCACCGTCTGCATTAGCAGTAAAATTACAGAATAGTCGGAAAAAAATCATTCACCACAGGGTTTAGCTGTAAATGAAATTCATTACTCATAGATAAGATAACACTGATTAGTGTCTTTTATACCTCTACCTCTTCTGTCGTTAAATGCTTCATTCATATAAATGGCTGACCATGTAAAAAGTAACAGAACTATTTTTTGTAGCCGTGGAACTAACAGATCGATACAAATAATTTAACACTTAACCTGCATGTTTTGGGCAACAAAAAATTAGTTACCTAAATCACTTAATGGAGAGAATTAATGAAGCATTGACAACTCTGTAACAGAAAATAAGATGTTAACTAACGTTCGGTCAGAAACGGAGTATCGATTGGAGATTTACTGAACGACCAACGGTCCACATATTAAAATTTATGGAAAACACTTTTTGAGATGGCAAATTCGATAAATAAAAAATATTAGCTGTAAATATTTCTGTTTTCATGTAATCCATGTTCAAAACCGCACCATTCTTTTATGATGACCCTATAATACAATATTAAAATCAATGGTTTTTTTTTTGGTTTAACGTCCGACTCTTCTGCAATTACTGCTAAAGGTGAACGATGAAATGATTTTTTGTAACGTATGAAAGTATGCCATGCCTGAATGGGATTCGAAGCCAAGACCGCATGATGAAAGGCGAGCACGTTACCAACTACGCCAATGCGGCCGGCAAAAAATCAATGGTGGACTTGTAATTGTATTCTAATACAATAGTTAGAAATACTAGGCGTATTATATGTTCTGTTTCATTATTCGTAATGGCGACTTGTTTGCAAGACCACATTAAATAATTGTAACTGTGCTGCTGAGAGACTACTTTCCCCAGATAGGCCTCAACTAAGTTCTATTCACTAACTTCGCAACTTATTGCTTCATAAATATTGATCTAGTTTCTAAATTTTTGTTCTTTTGCATAGAACTGTATATATTAAATAAGTTTAAAGGCAGTTTTTTCTATCCATTTTGTTTAGTAAAGTTTGTCGAGTGTATCTACTGATATCACCTGTAGCGATCAGCTGTTGAGTCAGTTTACAAATTTATTTAGAACAGCTGATTCCTACATTTTTTTTTGTAATCTCTAATTTGTGTATGCTGCAATCTGTTCAATTCAGAACAATAAGCAACCCCATGACCCAATGAGATGAGGATGATGTGTATGACGTGCAAATGAGGTGTAGTTTTGTACAGACTCAGGTCGACCATTCCTAAGAGAGTATAGTTAATTGAACCCCAACCATCAAAGTACACCGGTAACCACCGTCTAGTACTTAAATCTGTATAAAAGTACCTTTACTAGGTAAACTATCTTTACTAGGATTTGAACCAGGAACCTTCGTCTCCAAAAATCAGCTGTTAAACAGCTGATTTTGGAAACGACTTTACCTCTGGACCAACCCAGTGGGTTACATTTTATTGGTTCAGAAAAATATTTAGTTTATATAAAAATTTTTTTTCCCTAAATTTCAATTTAAATAGTAAAAATATATAAACCACAATATATATTTTTTTTAATTTAATTAACTAAAGTAGTAAAAGAAAATTGTTTTTCAAAATTACTTAATATTTTTTTAATTTTTCCAAAGACATTATTTAATTCCAAAGTTATAATTTGCAACAATTAAAAGTAAATTTTGTCTTGAACCAACCATAGATAGAATTTCTTGTTCATTTCATGTAACAGTTTAATTATTAATTTAATAAGTATGTTATGTAAGCGGGAATATTTCAATTAATAGAGAAACCGATACACAACCAACGAGCGTTGTCCGGCTAAACTCAGCGACATACAAGTGAATTTAATTAAATTATTTATTTTTTGCTTGTTTGACCTTACTGGATTACTTTAGTCGACTATTTGAACTGTCTTCTTTCGCTTCCATTAGCTTCGTTTCCTCTGCCAATACTTCTTTATATTTTCCGATCTCGATTTCCGCTGTTTGTCCGTCAACCGTACAACTCTAGTCCCCTGTTCATTTGAACACCCTTTATGTTCAAAAGTTTGTGTATATTCTGTTATTTATTTATTTATTTATTCTCAGTCATCACTCCAAATTCTTACAGGTTCTCCTTAACTCCTGGCACATACCTTCCTCCAGATTTATCACTTAGCCCTCTGGTTATAAGTTGTTTTAGTATCCTGTTTTCAGGCATTCTCAGGATGTGGAAGAAATGAGACATTCTCCTCTTTCTCATAAGAGCCTACTGATAAATTGGTTCTGTGACATTTTAGACCGTATCGTTTGTGGGGATTCTCCACACACCATCCTTTTTATAGTTTTTATTAATGTGGGTTCTGATAATTCTCCTTTCAGTCTTAATTGTCTGAGCACTTTTCTCTTCATTTCTGATTCGATTTAGAGTCTTACTGGCATAAAGTGATTTTGGAAAAATTACTGTTTTATAATGTACGTACAATAATTTTGACATTAATAGAGAGATATTTTTTGTTGTATGTGGATTTAGTCAAAACTTGCGCTTTTTTTCATTTTATGTTCTCTATCGTTCCAAGATAAATTTTTTCTTAATTATTATCTATTATTTCCCCCAGATATTTACATTTCTCTACTATTTTTATTCTTTGATCATAAATTTTAATATTTTTTATACATAATAGATGTAATTCAATTACTTTTGTTTTTTATATAAAATTTTAAGTCCTATCTTCTCTCCGATTCTTTCTAAACTTGTTATTTGATTTATAACACCTTCCATATCTCTTGCCATTTGAGACAAATCATCAGAAACTCTCAGAAAGTTTGTTTTGATTTATTTTTTAAATTAAAATATATTATTATAAAATTTATTATTGCAAAAATTAAATAAATTAATAGAAAAGAAACCCAGAAACTCCATCAATGATTCATCTGCTTCTTCATGTCGTTCGTGTTATTATCTTTATAAGTCTTTTGATATTATTGTCTCAACAACTTATTTGTTATTATAACGTAATGTTGTTGTTTAGGTCATCAGCTAAAAGGCTGGTTTGAACCTGTAGAGGTTTTACTAAGTAAAACGAGGAGCGAGGTGGTTTACCATTGAATTCCTCACTGAGTGGAAAAGTACGCTTACCAGCATGCCAGGCCCTCTGAAAAACACATATTTTCCACTCTGCAAATGACACCTTCACTTCATTCACAGGGTCTGGCTGTACAATGAAATTCATTACTTTCAGAGGCGATAACTCTGATTAGTGTCTTTTACACCGCTATCTCTTCTGTTCTTAAATGATTCAGTCATTTAATTGGCTGACCATGTGATAAGAAACAGAACTATTTCTTTTAGCCCTGCAACGAACAGATTGAGTGTAAATAATTTGACACTCCACCTGTCTGTTATGGGCAGTATAACGTAATGTACGGACAAAAATCTACAACAAAGGAAAAAACAATAATTATGGTTTGAAATAATTAGGTTAGATAATATTCAGCCTCTTACGAATCTCATATTTAACCTTTCGTACAAATAACTACAGACGAGAGCGACTTCCATAAACAATGCACATACTCCATAAATTTTAACAAACAAACAAAAATTGTTTGTCTTAAAGTAAAACATAACGATAAAATTTCTTCGATGGTATCAGAAAATGTGAATAAAACTAACTGTAGGCCTTACGGGGGTAGTCAACCCAGAAAATGAAAATGAAAACTTCTGGCTGTAATTTATCATTATTTATTTTAAATGAAAGAGTAATTTACTAGTTATGATCTACCATTTCAACCAAGCCAAAAAACTAATTACAGCCCCAAATATAAGGGTGAGGTTGGAAAAGCGGGCTTTTACGGGGAATCAAATATCTCAGGAACCAAGAAAGATATCAACATGATTCTTATGCTTCAAAATACAGAAAATTGCTGTCTATTATCTGTTCTACGCGCATGTAAGTAGTTTTTCTTACAAGACATTTATTGAAGAAAAACCATATTTTCAAAAACATTTATTTTATGTATTCACAAATTATTTTTTAACTGAATCCCTATTAAGGTTTTATAAAATTATTAAGGTTCCATATTAAGGTTTTTGTAAAAATCATTCCACAGATAATAGAGCAAGAAATTATGAACATTTGAAAAAAAACATTGTCCAAATATCTCCAATACAAACCAAAATATTTAATTCTTAAAAATGTACAATCATGCAAAAACCACATTTCCGGAAAACTTTAAAGTTAGAGGAATAATTTTACTCGCCTTGTTAGTGAGCTTTATTTTAAAAAGATTTTTTTTATAACTTTTTGTCAACGTACAAACAAAGTAAACAAATGATGTAATTCAGAAAATTTTAAATTTCAAATAAAGGCAAAAAATAATTGAAATTAAAAAAAATCATCATCTTGAGTTTACCCCCTTAAAATAATGAAAGCCACAAACAAATATGTAGAAGTAAAGTAAACAAAGCAAACTTACATATAACGATATAAATTTCAAGGATAGAAATTAAGTTTTTAAGTACAATCCACTTATACGATGTAAATAAAATGTAATTACAGTAAATAAACTTAGTATTTACATTTACAATAGAAGTAGGCCTACTTAAAAATGTAATTAAATAAATAAATCAATCAATCAAACAGTGAACAGTGGTTCGGTTGATCAAAGCAAGGAAGTGTCATTCGTACATAAATGTAATTATCAGAGCCAATTATCATTTGTAATAAATAGAATTATTATTCTTTACACAACTCGGCACAGTCAGGTAGTCAGGCTGGAAACACTTTCATGAAGCCTACCGTTTAAATTATGCAATTATAAAACGATCATTAACAAAGAAACGGATTTCGTATTTCATTTTTTTATATCAGTGGTTAAAGTAATTATTATGTTAACGTAACCGAAGCATATTTAATAAATAATGGTACGCTAAATCTGATTAGTCTATCGATCTCGGGAATCTTCGGTTAAACTATAATGTACCCATAAAAGATTAACAAATTGCTACTGTAGTTACAGTAAAACAATTAAGGTAGAGTTGGTAAATAAGTTATTTTTGAAAACTTGTACACGTCTCCTACTTCTCCTCCTTCTCCTCCTCTTCTCCTTCTTCTCCTTCTTCTCCTTTTTCTCCTCCTTCTCCTCCTTCTCCTTCTCCTCCTCCTTCTCTTCCTTCTCTTTTTTCTCCTCCTCCTCCTCTTCCTCTTCCTCCTATTCCTCTTCCTCCTATTCCTTCTCCTCCTTCTCCTCCTTCTCCTCCATCTCCTTCAAGGCTTCTTCTCCAAACAAGGCTAGGCATACGCCTGTTACGAATTCACATAATTAATTTTCTGTTTATCTTTTCTTAGGTCTGCCAACACCTAACTTCTCCTTAGGAGCATGCCATTGAACTTGTAGAGGTATCTTGTGAGCTAAGACTGGTTCTTAACCACTTCACTTCATTTCTCACTAGCCACCGAAAAGAGTAAAACGGCTTATACCTACCTTTAATGAAATTTACGAAATTCTAAAAAAAGTAGGTAGAGAATCTATAGAGTAATAAAATAATAAATAGAATAATAATAATAATAAGAAGTAATAATAATAACAATAGTAAGAATATAATAGCCTAATGTTACATTAACATTTTCTACCCTGTACAAGAAAAACACCGAGTGAATTTACGTTACCCACTAGTCAAGAAGACATTTTGACAAAACCCGACTGTCCGTTCAACCGATGTGACACAATGTAAAGGGGAACCTAAAGGTGCGGTATCGTTTGTGCGATTACTGCATGCAATAATCACATGCGACTGACGCAAAGCCCGGGTATGTATTTTTTCGTTTGTGCAATGGAACGTGCGGTCCAACTGCATCTCCGGGTTAACCGAAACCTACATCAATTCTTGTGATTTGTAATGAGCTCTAGTTTTTTCTTTGTCTTTTCATAAGATTGAGAAAAAGCTATCTAAGTGTGTAATACTCGTTGTCTAGCGTAATATAAAGGTAGGATATATTTTCAAACAAACTTGTTGTCTTTTTGTTAGCAAATTTATTTAAAAATTTTGACGAAATCTTTAATTAAAAATTAAAAACAATGTCATTTACCTAAGTAAATTTAAATTAAAAAACGAGCAAATTTTTATTTTATTTTGGTACACGAAGAAGAATTTTAATTGATATAATTTTTTATGAGTAAATTTTTTTGTGTAGTGATTAGTATATATAGAGTTTTATTGACCACTAAATATTTTCTGATGTAACCACAACGAACAATAAGTTTAATAAGAGTTTAACGAAGAACGAGTTTGAAATAAATGGAATGAGCAAACGTCTCTGCAACTTGATCAAAGGACAAAGGAAAAGTCCTTGTGGAGGTTGATGACTACTATTCATGTTACTGGTAAGAAGGACTTTGATCCTCAACCTGAAAGATTAATCATTTTGATTGCCCGATTGGAAGTAATTACAAACAGTCAAAATTCACAATTCCGTTAAAATACCTTGAAATGTCAATTAGTTTTCTAAAAAGTATAATCAACAAAACCATTTGCTTTTATTTTTAATTCTCTGCAAATTCAATTTAAATATTATAAATATAAAATATCTCGATATATATTTTTGTCACGTAATAACAATCTTATAATTCTTTTAACATTTTACCTCCTACGTATAAAAATTTATAAGACTGTTTTTTAAATATTTTCCTGTTTATTGAGAATTCTCTAATGTATTTTTTTGCCCATAGCAGGCAGGTGAAGTGTAAAATTATTTGTACTCAATTTGTTAGTTCTAGGGCTACAAAGAAAAATAGTTCTTTTTCTTATTACAATTGTATAATGAAGCATTTCAGAACAGAAGAGTAGAGTTGTAAAAGACACTAGTCAGAGTTATCTCCTCTCAAATTAATGAATTTCATTATACAGCTAGTGAATTTTTAGACCCTGCAGCTAGTGAAGTTACAGCTTGTGTGTTACAACTAACTGTTAGTGTGTTACAACTAGTGAATTACAGCTAGTGAATTTTTAGACCCTATGGTGAATGAAGTGAAGGTGTCCTTTGCAGGGTGGAAAGTAAATGTTTTTCAGAGGGCCTGGCATGCTGATAAACATTCTTTACCACTCAATGAGGAAGGCAATTATAAACCACCATACTCCTCTTTTTACTTATAATATGTCCACAGCTCCGTGGAACCAACTCTTGGATCATAAACCAACTCTTGCACACAAGCACGCGCGCGCAGCACCCTTTTACCTGCCTAGCGGTTGCACATTTTTCAGTAGTGAGTCACCTACTAGGCACCTTACTGCAATACTACCATTTTGGTCGTAATTATATTTATCGAAATTGTATAATAATTTTCAAAATCTACGTAATATTCCTTGTAAAATGAGACAAAACACGGTGTCATTGTGATAATCCTCAGCATTTCTGGTGCCGGATTTCATTCTGACTGCCGTTAAAAATACATCTAAAATAAAATAAAATACATCAAAACACATATAACAATTATTATCATAAATTTAACAATATTAATACTGTACTTGTTATTATACTGTCGCCGACCGGGGCAGACGACACGTGGCGAAACCTTGTTTGTAAAATTGGTGGCCCTGAAAAGGGCCGTTGTTGGCGGTCGGAAGCGGCGAGCCGGCGTGATGGAAGCGGAGCCCGAAGAGTGACGGCTCGGCTACCGGGTTCAGGCCTAGCCTTCCCTCAGCGGCAGTTGGGACCCCACTGCAGCGTGGCAGTGATACGGCGTAGGCCGTATGCCGATAGCGCAGCTCTCTCCGGGCCGGCGAAGGAGACCGGTGCGGGAATGTAGCGTCCGCTACCGGTAGCGTAGACCAGGGATGGTGCGTCAGGTCTCGGCTGGGCTCGTCTTCTGGCTGGAGCTCTTCTTTCTTGGTTCTTCTCCGCTTGAGAGTTGAGTGAAGAGTGACTCTCGCGGACGAGGGTCCGCGAGAGCATTGAAAACAACCAGCCTTTCAGCTGGTTTGTTGTTTTCGGCTGGTTGTTTTTGTCCGAAGTTTGTTTTATGTTTCTAAAATTAGACTTACTGGTTGTAGCTTGAGTTCATCATTGCAGTCATTTAACAGGCTAACCCCAAGATCATTTTTTGAATAAACCCACACTGCATTAGAAAAATTTTATTTATTAGGAATGTTAACTCCCACTTCAAATTAGTAAAAACCCTTTAATATTTATTATTTTCAGTGTTATTATACGGGCTGACAACTAGGACACTCAAGCAAAACCAGATAGAAATACTTAAGGCTTTTGAACAAAATATGATGCAACTTGAGATTACTGAAATGATCAGAGACAGTTAAACCAAACAAACAAACAGTCTTGGTGAGATTGATTAAGGAAATGGAAATTGTGAATAACCCTTTTTTCGAGCCGTTTTTGAGAAAATCGGAAAAGTTAAAAATCGCATGAATGAACTTCTACTACTTCCAGTTGATCGATTTTGATGAAAATTTTCGTGTCGGGTTCTTCACGGTACCTAAATTTAGTTCTGAGTTTCAACTTCGTACAATATTCCGTTCTTCAGACATTTTGTTAACACAAAAACACAGACGTACACAAAATACAGACCAATCGGTAAAAACATATTTCCTTTTTAGTTAAAGGAGGCTGAAAGAGTGTACGTATTTCCGTTTAAAACTCGATTACAAAAAAGCGACATGAAAACAATACTTTCTGTTCCTATCTTTCCTATAGGGCAAGAGAACCTAATAAACATAGAAGGTCAATACAACGTGGGGCCTGCTTTGTTTTGTCATTCATGCTGTTATTTGTAACATCATCGCCATCTTTAATTGTAAACATTTTTATTAAAGTTAATAACAGAAAATCATCGGGTGGAATTATTATATTACATTTTAACAAATAAAACTTGGAAGAGGGTGGTCTGCCCTATATGTACTGTTTTCGCCTCTCGCACTCCTGTGAATCATAACTATTCCCTTACTGCCGATCCTGCTGTTAATCATCACTGAAGCTGCTGTTAACCCTTCATAGGTCTGTGGTAGGTATACTTACCACTGGCAATAAGGTCGATTTTTTTAAGAATAAGCTATGCAGTTGAACCCTATTTGCATTTTATGGTTTTATAGATGTTCTCTGGTAAGTAGGCTATCATATATTGAAATTAGTGCACAGCGACCATTTGCTTCATGAGTTACACGAATGTGGTAAGGATTCATATCAGCGTACGCTGCCATATTATTTGTTTGTTGTTATTTTTGTACGGTGCTTAGAAAATTCAAGTTTTTTACACGAAACCAAGCATTCATGCTAATATAAAGTTAAGATATTAGTTAACTTTAAAATTTTCTGTTATATAGGGCTACAAGTTGTTTAAATAAGCATTCTTACCACTAAATATTATGTTATTTCCATTTTAATAAACTTTACTTGGTAAGTATACTTACCAGGGCTTGACATAAGAAAAAAAAAATCTTACGGTTCTGGCACTAGAAATACATTATTCAAGTCCCTATAAAACAAAATTAAACATTTTACATCGTGTATATTTTTGCCCGTAGTGCCCTATAAAGGGTTAAAAGGAAATTTTCTACTATATTGTTCTGTTATAGTAGTGTATAGCAATAAGTTAGACGGGGACAAGTGCTTTTTCTGTAAAAGGAAAAAAATTCTGACCAGTAGAACTGCTAAGTGTAAAGCGGAAGTGAATAAGTACGTTATAAATAAATAAACACATTTTTTTAGGTAATCTATTAGTAGATAAATATGTTAAATAAAACATGTAAATATTTATGTATTATTGATTATTGTTATTAAATAGTGTTTCTTTATTCGCCAAAAATAACTGGATTAAGGTAAGTAACTTTCTTTAAATTTAATACAGGATAGGCAACCCTGTGAGATATAAATCACCTTTTTCAATGTTACATCCCGCTTTATTCATTTACTGATATTTGTATTGTTTGTCCGTTTGTATTTTAACACATGCTGTAACATGTGTACGTAGTTAAGGTCGATCGCACACTAAATACAACATTTTGTTACTAGCCAACCGACAATAATAGAGAGAATACTGAAACGCTATACTATAATTTAACCCACCGGGTTGGTCTAGAGGTAAAGTCGTCGCCAAAATCTGCTGTTTAACAGCTGATTTTCGGAGACGAAGGTTCCTGGTTCAAATCCTAGTAAAGGTAGTTACTTTTATTCGGATTTGAATACTAGACAGTTGTTACCGGTGTACTTTGATGGTTGGGGTTTAATTAACCAAACTCTCTCAGGAGTGGTCGGCCTGGGTCTGTACAAGACTACACCTCATACACATCATCCTCATCTCATTGGGTCATGGGGTTGCTTATTGTTCTAAATTGAACAGATTGCAACGTACACAAATTAGGAATTAAAAAAAAATACTATAATTTCAGAAAACTTTTTGGCTTCCAGGCCAGCCCAGTCAGTCAGCTGTTAATGTCATTATTATTTGTTAAATAACACCGGTTGGGCAAGCGTCTTTGTATGGTATTCATAAAAATTATTTAAAAGGACTGCACTATTGTATATGATAAGGTCTTTGTTGTGCAACTATTTATGAAGGGTCGGTTGATTACCTGTCTACATTAAATAAGACTTCTCTAGAAAGGACTTTTATGTCGAATTTCGGTGTCTTTCGGGAAGATTCTTTTTTGATTCACTATATTAAGAGAATGCCCAAAACGGGCAGGTGGAGTGTTATTTTAATTGCACTCTATCTGTTTGGTCCAGGGCTAAAAAAATAGTTCTGTTTCTTATCACATAGTCAGCCACTTATATGACTGAACTATTTAAGAACAGAAGAGGTAGAGGTGTAAAAGACACTAGTCAGAGTTACCTCCTCTGAGAGTAATGAATTTCACTATGCAGCCGGACCCTGTGGTGAATGAAGTGAAGGTGTCATTTGCAGGGTGGAAAGTGAGTGCTTTTCGGAGGGCCTGGCATGCTGGTAAGCAAACTCTTTCAACTCAGTGAGGAAGGCAATGGTAAACCACCTCACTCTTCGTTTTTACTTAGTAAAACCTCTGGAGGTTCAAACCAGCCTTTCGGCTGTTGACCACCTCATATTAAGAGACCCCCGAGCGCGGTCGGTCAATTAGTATCCGTTTGATCTCTGACGAGTGTTTATTGAATGGCTAACGGTGCGTATTACAGGTTACGTATCCGACCATTGTAGCGGTTCACTTTCGTTATACTGTCTTTGTGTGTGTGTGTGTGTGTGTGTGTGTGTGTGTGTGCATTGTGAAAAGTTATTGTGTAGCTGCATTAAATTCAGTTTTTGTGTATTCAGTTTCATTTTGTTTGTGCATTTTATAAAATTGATTGTAAGTAGCATTGAGTAAATTATTAAGTTACTTTTTGTGTCACCGGATGGCGACGTTAAGTGGCTAACCTTATAATTTTGGTGGCCCTGAAAAGGGCCGTTTAAGCGTGTGTGTCGTCTTGATGGGGAGCGTCAGTCATAGTCGTCGTGGCGGTCGAGTAGCTGGGCGACACGGCGTGTCGTCTTCCAGCGGAGACGTCATCTTCTTCCCTCGCAGTAGTACGTCGATGGTTGCTTCGTCGGGTCCGGTGAGCGTAAGGCTCGGTCGAGGGACCGCTGTGGGCATCGCTCGCGTCAGCGGGCGATGACGGTCCGGTCGACGGCCTACGGTGACGGGTCGGCGAGCGGAAGCATCATCTTCTCTCTTGCGGGGTCGTCGATTAGCCTTCGCTGGAGTCCGGCAGCCGTGTGCCGTGGAGGACGTCTCGTCGTTGTCTGGATCGAAGTGAATCCCTTGGAGTCTTGATCGGAATTAAATCCCCGGCTCAGTGCAGCGCTCTTTATATAGCAGCCGAGAGCGCTGTTGTAGAGAGCGGCGACTGACTTGGCCTTGATGACAAAGGCCTTTGCGGTGTGGAGCCGAAAGCTTTGTCGCTATGCCGTCAGCGGCCGGGAGAACTATAGAAGCCGGCAACACAGTAAATGATTAATTAGAAGGGGTGGCGGTGACAATTGTATTACTTCATGATAGTTTAGTTTATTGTTTATTTTGTAAATTTTTTAGTGTAATAAATATATGTAATTGTAAACTTTAGTGTATTAATTATTTAATTACCTAGATCCCGAAACGGACCTTAGCGATAAGTGTCTCAGTATATTGTGTGCGACCTTAGCGATAAGTGTCACAGTATATTGTGTACAGTGTGCGAACGTCTTAAGTGGACTAGGTGAATACGAAGCAGTAGCACACAGGACTAGACTGATATCGAATGGGGTGCTGTAGCCGTTGTTGCAGTTGTTATTGACTAATGATTACAAAGACTATTATTGCAGCCTAATAAAAATAATAACAGCGATAATAAAATAAGTTAGTCAAGTTAAATAAATCCAAGTGGGTGTAAATATCAAGGTCGATATGTGTATTATGTCGCCTGAAGCCGATTTCAATGACTGCTGAAAGCTATACGGTACTCGCAGCCCGCTCTTAACTGATCAAATAATATTTAATACTTGTTGACTGAACCTGAACTTGCAAAACGTTAATAACATTACTATTCTAAAGGACATTCTAGTAGCCTACCTATTACATTATGTACCTCTGAAAACTTGATTTTGGTCGATGTAATAAAGAAATTTTAAAATATCCTGGACAATTTTTATGGTTTCTTTCTGACAGGTTATTACTTTTTACTATCTGGTGTAATTTTTGTCATGGCTTATCGTTGTATTTGGAAACTAGGCCTATTGTTGTCGATTTTTCTAAATTGAGTTTTAATGTAAATATATGTTTTCCAGCTCAATGAACCTAAAAAAATGTGTCTTTATCAATTGGTTCTATGAGTGTTTGAACAAAAAATATCTTAAGAATGGAATTTTAAACAACGTTAAAACTTGGTAGTTAAGTAATGTACCATAAAGGGATCCGAGACAAACATGTCCATCATCGGTCAACCGGAAGTAGTTGTTTATTCGTGAAATTTTTCACCTTTTTGCAGGTTTCTCAAAAACTGTTCTTACGATTTTCTTTAAAATTGTATCATTTACTACTATTTTTGTGCTCTACAATAATTCAGCAAAAGCAACATGTTTGCTGAAATTTGTGGCAAGGCTACGCTCTCGTAGCAAAAAATTTTGTTTTTATGATTGCAATCTGAATATGAACTTAGAGCAAAATATTATTTAATCAAACGAAAATTAAAAATTTAGAATCTTTATTTCGTATATTTTTTCTACAACGCTTAGTTAAACGACAGGTTAGTGATTTCCATATTTTCTCATTAAAATATTTCACTTGAGAAACTACACATAAATCTAGTTGTTAATGATGACTGAAATAAAGTGCAAAAACTGAGATACCAACATCTGTTTTAACCCACCGGGTTGGTCTACTGGTAAAGTCCTCCCTGCGAGTCAGCTCTTTGACAGCTGATTTTCAGAGACTCAAGTTTCTGGTTCAAATCCTGGCAGGCCTCCGGGTGGGGCAGCCCAGTCAGTCAGCTGGTAGAAAGTTGCTATTATTTGTTAAGTAACACCGATTGGGCAAGCGACTTTATGGTGACCAACTGACAACCATCCGTGAACAAACTCTACTGGGGGTCCCTGTTCAAACTCACGCCTAATTCATGTCTAAATAATACAGCCAAAAAGCAGCGATCGAATTGGGTAATTGTCAACAATGTACAGTTCCAGATAACAATTAATAAAAGCTAAAAAAAATTTAAAAAATCCTAGTTAAGGTAGTTTTTTGTACCGATTTGAATACTAGACTGTGATTTCCGGTGTACTTCGATAGTGAGGATTCATTTAACAATAGCCTTACTCTTTCAGGAACGGTTGGCCTGAGTCTGTACGAGACTACATCTCATTTACACATCATACATATCACCTTTGGCCGTTTTTGAGAAGATTAAAAACTAGTGAAAAATTGCACAAATAAACTACTACTTTCGGTTGATCGATGGATGAAAATTTTCGTGCGGTTCCGATTGTGGTATCTAACTTATGTTCGAAGTTTCAATTTCGTACAATAGTCTGTTTTTTAAATATTTTGTTCACACGCACGCGCGCGCGCGCGCGCGCGCACACACACACACACACACACACAGACCAATCGCTTAAAACATGTTATTTTTTGGGTTCAAGGGGCCTGAAAATGTGTTCCGGTGATAATTCAATTTTGAAAAATCGACATGAAAATAATATTTTACGTAAAAAGACAGTGTTATGTACGCACACGTTGGATAAATGCAAACAGCTGTTTTAGCTTAGGCCTAATATGGAACTGTTGTTTAGGTCAACAGCCGAAAAGCTGGTTTGAACCTCAAGAGGTTTTACTAAGTAAAATCGAGGAGTGAGGTGGTTTACCTTGCCTTCCTCACTGAGTGGAAAAGTACACTTATCACCATGCCGGGCCCTCTGAAAAGCACATATTTTCCACTCTGCAGATGACACCTTCACTTCATTCACCACAGGGTCTGGCTGTATAATGAAATTCATTACTTTCAAAGGAGATAACTCTGATTAGTGTCTTTTACACCTCTACTTCTTCTGTTCTTAAATAGTTCAGTCATATAATTGGCTGACTATGTGATAAGAAACAGAACTATTTTTGTAGCCCTGGAACCAACAGATCGAGTGCAATTAATTTAACACTCCATCTGTCCGTTATGGTAATAATATGGAACTACTGTGTGTCGAAGATTTGATTGCCCTTTGATGAGAGAAGCAGAATGGGCCCACTACTAGCTTTCTCAATAACACTTGATTATGTACCAATTCCAGTGTACTAGTTAGTAGTAGTACATAATGAAATGTTTTTGAGAAGGCTAGTAGCGGGCCGATTCTGCTCTTCTCCTCAAAGGGCAATCAAAATCTTTGCTACACAATAAATTCCAATGGACGAAAATTTGGATATGGTGCTCACTGAATTACAGTGGTGGTCATCATATTGTTTATCACAAGATTTGTTCACTTGCAGAGGTATGTCGGACTTAATTTATCATTTCTCGAAAATGTTATTTTTTTACATTTAGGTACACTTTTTTCAAAAACTACTTGACAGATTTGGCTGAAAATTGACACACATGTTTAGTATGATATACATATTATAATAACCTGAACTGATTTTGATGTATGTAAAACAGAAAAAAAGTTATGTACATAATTTTTACTTAAAAATCACAAAAATTTTACAAATTTTTTAAAAATTTATAATTTGGTATGTTTTAAGTTATATAAATTATGGTTCAGGTTATTATTAAAAACATATTAAAAATAGCCATACAAAATTTCAACTAAATCGATCCAATAGTTTTTGAGAAAAATGTACCTAAAAATTGTTAATTTAGCATTAGTAAGATAGGGACGTCCTGGACCCCTTAAGCAATGGATGAGTTTGGAACGGGAATAATCGTAGTAAAAATTGTAATTAGTAGATATAAAACATAATAATTTAAGAATTTTGAAATAGGTAAGTACCTATTTAGCCCTACAAGTAAATATTGATTTTGAAAAACTTATTAATGATAAAACTAAACGAATGAATGAATGGGGTTTGGTCAGGAATACTATTTCATTAATTGTTAACAACTTGTTGGTCGGTAACAGAACACAGACTAACAAAACAAGAATTTTATGGAGTTCCTAATAAGGTCATGGCTCCGCCTAATACAATAAGGCTTTATATTATCTCATAGTTAAGTTGGGACAATAAAATATTAACTGACAACATAGCATAGCATAGTTAACACCGAATTGTTAACGTAAAACAAACCGCTTGATACCTTGTTAATGTACCTTGAGGTGCCTTTAGGTTTTAATAAATTTTTCATGCGACCAAATAAATCTATTGTTTACAAATACTGGTTCGTATTTAAACGACATCATTAGTCAAAACCCAACCTATTTATAAATTACGCACAAAACGTAGTCAAATTAATATTACATGTTATTTCAACAAAGCGGTTAGAATAAATGTTACCCAATAATTAAATACAAAGTGCACAGCCGGAATCAGACAAGTTGGATAAAGTTATGAATAGATCAATTTGTTTCATTATGGGGAACAGTGCGCTTTATTCTGCTCCCTGCCAACGTTTGTACCTTCTTCTAAGCTACCAGTAAAGGTATCTTCATTCTTTCTTCTTTACATGAAAATTTAGAACTTTTTACATTTTTTGTCGAGTGTATTTAACAAAATAACGTTTAGAAATTTTGTTTTACTGATTTCTAAAATTCCCAATATATTAATCCACGAAAAACTGCTTTTAAGATTTTTTTCTCAAAAATTTTTAAGGTAATACAATAATTCTCCAACAGATTGTAGAAATTTGTGTTAGAAATATACCTTAAAATTTTCAAAGCGATATCTTTGAAAATACCCGGGTTCGATTCCCGGTCAGGTCTGGCATTTTTTCATCACTCATTTTCATATATCATCATTCTCCACCCTCCACCCTCAGCATTAGCAGAAATTGCAAAACAGTTAGACGTAAAACCAAAAAAACAAGATATCTTTAAAAGAACATGAGAAAAAGTTACTTAACCCTTAAAAAATAGAATTTACGGAAATAGAAATTCACCCCTTATTGTATAGGTAGGATCATTATCTGGATCCTTTTCATCTTGGAACAAGTCCTCTATTTTCCTTTTACCAATTAATTGTATTTTTCTTTCTAATTTTTTTAATATAAACCTTCCAAACGTTTTTAACTTTTTGTTATTTGCTGTGAATTTAACTTCAGCATTACCTTACAGATATATTTGCCTAGATCGTGTTCTAAATCCATCAACACTAAGCACTTTCGAATGCAGCCGTTTACGATAGTTTACACGAAAATAAATAAAAATATTTCTACTTTTGCGATTTTCAAGTTTTTGCTACCATTTAGAGCGGAGATTTTAAACTACATAATAGGCTAAAATTCCGGAAAGTGATATTTTTTAAACGCTTTTATTTAACTTACTCTTGGATCCATAAAATCTTGCAACTTAAAATTTTAATACTTCTACTGTATCAATATGAATCAAACTTTGCACACTTGTTTATCTTCGATGACAATAGGTGTTTGTAAAAAAAATTACAAAAAAATTTCAAAAAAATTACAAAAATATTTTTTAAAAAATTTAAAAAACGCTTTTATTTAACAATTACTTAAAAAAAGTAACTAAAAAGAAAAAAATAAAAAAAATTTACAAAAAAAAATTACAAAAAAAATCACAGAAAAAAAATTATAAAAAAAATAAAAAAAAATAAAAAAAATTTTAAGAAACGCTATTATTTAACAATGATTCAAATAAAAAATGAACTAAAAAGAAAAAATAAAAAAAATTACAAAAAAAATTACAGACATTACTGTTACAAATAAAAGCGTGGCGCATTTTTATACAACGAATATTTTACAATAAAAATGCGCCACGCTTTTATTTGTAACAGTAATGTCTGTAATTTTTTTTGTAATTTTTTTATTTTTTCTTTTTAGTTCATTTTTTATTTGAATCATTGTTAAATAATAGCGTTTCTTAAAATTTTTTTTTTTATTTTTTTTTTATTTTTACCATGCCCTGCTCCTCTTAACTTAAATTTGAGTTTATTTATGGATAAAATTTTGTTTAACCCTTTATAGGGCAGTACTACTTCGAGGAAAAAATAAGCCTACACATGTTGTAAAATGTTAAATTTTGTTTTTTAAGGAATTGAATAATGTATTTCTAGTGCCAGAACAGTAAGATATATCTTTTTTATTGTTAAGCCCCTGGTAAGTATACTTACCAAGGAACGTTTGTTGAAATGGGAATCACACAATATTTAGTGGTAAGAATGCTTAATAAAACAACTTGTAGTCCTATGTAACAGAAAAATGTGTAGAATAACTTATCTCAACTTTATATTAGCATGAATGCTTGTTTTCCTGTAAAATACTTTAATTTTCTACAAATTTTCTGTACAAAAGTAACAACAAAACAACATGGTTGCGTACGCTGGTATGAATTCTTACCACATTCCTGTAACTTATGAAGCAAAATGGTTGCTGCGCACTAATTTCAAAATGTGGATAGTCTACTTACCAGAGAACATCTATAACACCGTTGTTGTTTAGGTCATCAGCCAAAAGGCTGGTTTGAACCTCTAGAGGTTTTACTAAGTAAAACGAGGAGTGAGGTGGTTTACCATTGTCTTCCTCACTGAGTGGAAAAGTGGAAAAGTACGCTTATCAGCATGCCGAGCCTTCTGAAAAGCACATATTTTCCACTCTGCAAATGACACCTTCACTTCATTCACCACAGGGTCTGGCTTTATAATGAAATTCATTACTTTCAGATAAGATAACTCTGATTAGTGTCTTTTACACCTCTACCTCATCTGTTCTTAAATGATTGAGTCATTTAATTGGCTGACAATGTGGTAAGAAACATAACTATTTATTTTAGCCCTGCAATGAACAGATCGAGTGTAAATAATTTGACACTCCACCTGTCTGTTATGAGCAGTCTATAACACCATAAAATGCCAATAGGATTCAACTGCATAGCTTATTGTTAAAAAAATCGACCTTATTGCCAGTGGTAAGTATACTTACCAAAGACCTATAAAGGGTTAAGGTGATCAGTTACTGGTACGATTACTTAATATTTGAATTTATATATTTTCATGTTTATTGATGAAAACAATATAAAGCATTTACTGCTCTAACAAAAGCAGTTAGGTATGAGTAAGTAAGTAAGAAGTATGAGAGTTTCATCCAAGCTACAGAAATGCGCTTTTTACTTTCTTTTGCCTTATTTCAGTATATTATCATTCGTAATTTGCTTCACTGCAGGTCTCTACATTCAGCCCTTTAACTCTCCATATCTTGCGTCAACCTCTTCACCTCCTCGTACCTTCTTTCCTGTTTCACATTATCAAGCATCTTGTATCTTTTGCGCCCTCTTGCTTTCCTTCCATTAACTGGTCCCTCCAGCACTTCTGCTTTCTCAACCAGTGACCCAGCCACGTGTGCGTTTCATCCGTCTCACTATCTTCAGGAGACTCCTCTTCTCTTCTACTCTCAGAAGCACCTCTTTATTATTAACTCTTTCCATCTTTCTCCAAATCCAAATTTCCAGGGCCTCCAACCCTCTTTCATCCTCCCTTCTCAAAATCTACGTCTCCACTCCATACGTGACCACACTCCAACAAAGCATTTCGCCAATCTCTTCCACAATTCCAAATCAAAACCACTGCACAAAATACGTATTTTCCTGACAAATGCCTTCTTGGCCATTCCGACCCTCAACTTCACCTCTTTGGCACATCTCATATCATCCATTACCAGAGATCCAAGATACCTTAAAGACTTCACCTGCTCTATTTTATTCCCCTTTAGGGTTACCATAATCTTCTTTGGTGCCCTACTTATTACCATGCATTTTGACTTTTGAACATTCTGATTCCATATAATGTCACAAGCCCTATCCAATCTGTCAAGCATTATCCTTCGTCCCTTTTCCACTTTCTGCCAACAGTGCCATTTCATCAACAAAACGTAATACACTGTACCCTCTTTCCTCCGACCTTGACTTTTATTAACCTTCCTTATATAGGAAAGGAAAATATTGTTTTAATTTCGATTTTTCAAAATTGAGTTTTCAGCTGATAACACGTTTTCAAGCCCCCGAACCCAAAAACCATGTTTACAACGATTGTTCTGTGCGTGAACAAAATATCTCAAAATATTCTTATCAACTTATAACCAATACTCGGTATATAGAATAAATTAATAATTTTATTGCACACAAAATATAGAAGTGTTAAATTTAAAAATAAACCTACCAAATAAGGAATATAAAGTGTTAATGATTATAGATAATTTTTCTGTATTTTATTATATAATTCATTCGTTAAGTACGGTATAGACTTAGCAAAAATAAACTCCTAGTATTATATAATTATATTGTCATTATCTCGTGCTAAATTATAATTTATACAATAAATACTTAGCAATTTACATGTCAAAAGATATATTTTTGCAAATTACAAGCAAAGTATCGCATGAAAATTGATCATTTGCTGTAGGGTAAATATTATTCATTTCAGTAAAATTTATACAGCAACGCGTTATAGGATTTTAAATCACATATACGATTTTTAAATGAACTACGAAAATTGTGGGTAGATTAAATAAACAAACAAATAAGAAAAATTATACGCCATTTGTTAGAATAATTTGAAAAAATAATTTTTGAGAGTCGACACCATAATTTAGGATTATTATTAAAATGTTTCAGTAAACAAATCAATGTATTACTTAAGGCTGTATTACGAGTTATTGATTTTGTATTATGATATACGATCTTCAAGTAATAGTACAATGTATACAAGAGGATGTGATTTTTAAATTTCATTTTACGCTATTCATCATAATTTAACTTTGTATTATTATTTTCCTTTTAATCTATTCTTAAATTCAGAATATAATCTTTTCCTTTTTTATTTTTTAAACTTTCTTAATCTTAGCTTTGTCCATAACAGGCAGGTGGAGTGTTAAATTATTTGCACTCGATCTACTAGTTCCAGGACTACAAAAAATAGTTGTGTTTCTTATCACATGGTCAGCCAATTATATAACTGAACTATTTAAGAACAGAAGAGATAATGGTCAAAATACACTAGTCAAAGTTATCTCCTGTGAGAGTAATGAATTTCATTATACAACCAGACCCTTTGTTGAATGAAGTAAAGATGTCGGTTGCAGCGTGAAAAGTAGATGCTTTTCAGAGGGCCAGGCAGGCTGATAAACTTACTTTTCCACTCCGTGAGGAAGGCCATAATAAACCACCTCACTTAGTAAAGCCTCTAGAGGTTCAAACCAGCCTTTCAGCTGATGACCTAAACAATACAATCTAGGCTTACACATAAATAGGCAGCTCATTTGGAACGCTCATGTAGATATTAAACGGAAAATTTTAGATGGCAGACGAAGACGATTTTACTTTATTACTCTCTAAACTGTCTAAATTACCGCTGCATCTTAATATTGTTATTAAATAACAATATTAAGATGCTTTATAAATAAGCAGAAATAAGTTTTATACATTTTTTTTAATTCATTTATTAAACGTCGCATCAACTACAACGGTCATTAGCGACGACGTTGGGGTGTAACTATATACAATGGAGGATGAAATGATTTTTTGTAACGTATGAAAATATGCCATGCCTGAGTGGGATTCGAACCCAGGACCGCATGATGAGAGGCGAGCACGTTACCAACTGCGCCAATGCGGCCGGCCTTTATAAATTTTATAAAGCTTATTTCTGGTCTTTTTGGATGTATGCCTGCCAAATCTATGCAACTACTATTACATCCGTAATTTGAAAAATTCAATGATTTCAGTCAAAATTTTTACAACGGATTACAAAATCCTCCCTCTTACGTTACCAATGATTTTGCTTAAGGCGAGCACTATACCTCCTATCTAACCCATGTTAAATTGACCTATTTTTAGGTACACGTTTTTAAGAAACCGTTAAGAGTTAGAGCTTTAATTTGTTTGTGCCTTTTCTATAACATCTTTTTAAGCTCTGGTACTAGAATTATTAATATAGAGGTAGCGATATCATTTCGAGAATTTTTTTTTTGAAAAATGCAAAAACAATTTAATTTTTTTGTGGAATTTTTTTATTTTTTTTTCAAACTTAGTAATAATACTGCAATGATTCTAGTACCATATGTCACAATATACTGGGAAACATGCTCAAAAAAGTTCAACCTTCAGAGTCAAATAGTTTTTGAGAAAACTGTACCTTTAAGGAAATAAGTGAATTTACGGGAATTGAGCTGTGAAGTTTTAAATACCCTAAAATCGGCTTGCACTATAATACTGATCCTCATCAGACTGTTCATTTTCCTCAAATAACTTCCTCTGTTTTTCTCTTGTCTTACTTTTTTTGACACACTTTCCATTGCCTTCTCATCTCTCTGTGTTCTTTGAATATTGCAACTCTTAATTGTTTCCACAGATTACCTCAAATAAAAGAAATTCTGGTCAAAACATTACTTAACAAAAATCTGCATAGCTTCCGTAATTTCTATTGTACAGTTATAATTTTTATATGTAATCACAGAGAAAAAGATACAGTAGGCAATGGCACCAAAATTAGAAAAATCGATTTTTTTGATTTTCGAGGTATACATAATGCTCCCCTTAAAGGAAAATTCCCCACCACCCATTAAATATCATATACAAAAATGTGCAGCTCAATGTACAGTAGGCCTACCGTAATAAAAATTAAAGGCAAAACAAATTTTAACAAGCGACATAACAAAGATTAAAAGCCACTCTTTACTGAATGACTTAATGGGACGATTAGAACATCAAAATGAACTGATTTCGATCCGTTACGAAAAATAAATGAATTCAATTTATGAAAACAACTGCATGAGTTACATAGCTAGTTTAGTTATTTTCGTATAACACGTAAAAGAAAGTTTGTTTTTATTTAGAGTCAAAATAGTACGTTAATTTTTTTTATCAAAATGAAACTCATTATTAATCTAGTTTTATCTAATTCTTCTTAATTCCTTTGATTGTCTGACGATTAGTTCAAAATAGAATCATTAATACACAAGAATAGTTATTAATAATGGAAAATATTTTCTATAAAAATATATTAAAGGAATTAGTTTAAACATTTTATCACTAATTATTCGTCTAGAGAAACATATTTTTGTTCTTCTGTAATATTACATGTCTGTTTACATATTCATATTGATTAGTTAATTTGAATTTTTAATTTCTTGAAATATTTTAGAAAAACGAATGTTTCGTCAAATTTAATTCAAACTGATAGGTGCGGGTGTCTATTTTAATCAGTTTTTTGTGACCTTTTTATACCTAACGTGTACTTTTGTTCAATTCAGAACAATAAAACTCCATGATCCAATAAGATGTCGATGATGTGTAGTCTTGTACAGACACAGGCCACCTATTCTTAAGAGAGTATGGTTAATTGAATCCCATTTATAAAAGTACACCGATAATCCCTGTCTAGTATTCAAATCCGTTTAGAAGGAAATACCTCTTCTAGGGATTTCAACCAGGAACCTTCGTCTCCGAAGATCAGCTGTTAACAGCTGACTCCCGCTGACGAATTTATCTCTAGAACAACCAGTGGGTTTCTGACTTTTAGTCTGGAAAATGTTTTAGATAAAGTAAAGTTTTACCGTTCGGTTTTTGTGAAATTGTTGAAAAAAAATCGCTTACCATTTCCACATTTTAGATTCACAAATTCGGATGAAATAAATTTCTAAAATTTTAGGTTTCTATTTGTATATGCTTAGTGATTTGTTAGTTTGCAACTTTTAGTTGTGGAAATTAATTAGAAACAGATCTTTTTTTATTTTGGAAAATATGTTAAACTGAATGCATCACCATTCTGTTTTTGTGAAAGTCTTGAAAAAATCGCTTAAAATTTTTAAACTTTTGGTCCAATTTGGTTCAAATAAATAGCAATCTATTGATTAAATTGTGTTATTTCACCGTAAAGCTTATTTAATTTGCAGCATCTTCTGTTGTAGAATCTGTAGCATCAAAGTTGGCTGGTTCCATTAAAACGCCTATGTTGTTTAAGTGATCAGCCGAAAGCCTGGGTTGAACCTCTAGAGGCTTTACTAAATAAAACGAGGAGTGAGGCGGTTTACAATTGCCTATTCACTGAGTGGAAAAGTATGCTTATCAGCATGCCAGACCCTTTGAAAAGCATTGACTTTCCACCCTGTAAATGACATCTTCAGTTCATTTACCACGGGCTCTAACCGTACAATGACTAAATTCGTTGTACTCTCAAAGTAGATAACTGTGAGTAGTGCGTTTTGCACTTCTACCTCTTTTGTTCTTAAATGCTTCAGTCGTATAATCGGCTGACCATATGATATGAAACTTAACTATTTTTTGTAGCTCTGGAACTAATAGATAGAGAACAAAATAATTTAATACTTTATCACCTGGCTGTTTTGGGAAAAATTAGGCTATGCTTTTTAATTTTACATTATTACTTTCTCTTGCCTATATGAATATATAGGAAGGAAAGTATTGTTTTCATGTCGATTTTTCGAAATCGAGTTTTCACCGGATCTATACGTTTTCAGACCCCCTGAACCCAAAAAACATGTTTTTAGCGATTGGTCTGTGTGTGTGTCTGTGTGTGTGTGTGTGTGTGTGTGTGTGTGTGTGTGTGTGTGTCTGTGTGTGTGTGTGTCTGTGTGTGAACAGAATATCTCAAGAACGGAACATCGTACGAACTTGAAACTTGAAACTTAAGTTACATACCACTACCGGACGCGACACGAACATTTTCATCAAAATCGGTCAACCGGAAGTAGTAGTTTATTCGTATAATTTTTCAGTTTTTTGCGATTTTCTCAAAAACTGGTCCTACGATTTTTTTTAAAATCGCCTATTTTACTCAATTTTTTATTCTCTACAAGATAGGGTAGGCGCCATGTTTGCTGAAATTCTCGGTGAGAACGTTTTCACGTAAAAACGTTGTTTTTTTAAGATTACGGCTTTAATATAAATTTTAGCGCAAAAACTTATATAATAAAAGTTGTAGAGAATTTAAAAACCTACAACTTCTGTTTCAAACATTTTTTTGTATGACGCTTAGTTTAGAGGTAATTTGCGATTTTCTGTTTTTTTTCTCACGAAAACGTGAGAAAAATCGATTTTTTTAACATTTCGGTCTTAGTATGCATTTTACGACAAAAGTGTATATAGTAAAAGTTATAGAAAATTAAAAGATCTACAACTTTTGTTTAGAGCATTTTTCTCTACAGAGCCTAGTTTAGCGTGAAAGCGTGATTTTCCGTATTTTTAAGCCAAACTGAGTTCGATTGTCATTTTGCGTCATTCACTCATGATTAAAATAAGGTTATGTTTTTGAGGTTAGTTTTTGTTTATTTCTAATATTTTATTAATAATGTTAGGTTTATTATTAATCATTTGCATTGGCAAGAGAAAGTTGTGTGAGTGTTTCACACCAGATTTTTAATTTTACATTATTTATTTCTGATTAAGCATAGGTTATACGAGGCGTGGCTATTAAATAACTAGACTAACGTAAAAACATTAGCTTTAATTTTATACATAATTACTTATTGTCGCCTTCAATATACACTCCTACTCTATCCCTACAGCGCTCCATATGAATTTTCCATTGTTGGAAACAGTGTTGGAAGTCACCTTCTGTCAGCTCCTTCAGGACACGTGCCGCTAAAAAATGTTTGAAATGAAGTTTGAAAAAATATTTGTACTGAAACTTTGTACGCGATTGAAAATGACCCAAATTTTTTGGAAACTATAATAACATGTGATGAAACGTGGTTTTTTACTTATGATTCGGAAACGAAGCGCCAATCTATGCACTGGAAGAGCCGATCTTTACCGACAGCCAAAAAAGCTCGAATGAACAAGTCAAAATTTAAAGCAATGATGATAGTTTTTTTTGATATCCATGGGATTGTGTACGTCCACTGGGTTCCTGAAGGTCAAACAATTAATCAATATTACTACCTTGAGATACTTTCTAAACTACATCAAAGAGTAAGAAAAAACCGCCCCGAAATGTGGAAGGACAAATCATGGGTTCTCCACCAAGACAATGCGCCTGCTCATTCCGCGTTATCTGTCAAGAGGTTCCTAGCTAAGCACAGCATCTCAGTGTTAGAACATCCACCTTTTTCATCAGATCTTGCACCATGTGATTTCTACCTGTTCCCTAAGGTGAAATCTGCATTAAAAGGGACAAGATTTGAGGCTGTGAAAGCTGTAAAAGAGAAAGCGGCACGTGTTCTGAAGGAGCTGACAGAAGATGACTTCCAGTACTGTTTCCAGCGATGAAAAATTCGCATGGAGCGTTGTAGATATAGACAAAGAGTGTACGTATATGAAGGTGACAATAAGTGATTATGTATATAAAATAAAAATAAATTTTTTTACAACGTCAGTCTCGTTATTTAATAGCCACAACTCGTATATTTCATTGTTTATATCGGCAAGAGAAATTTGTACGAGTCTTTTGCACAAGTTATTAAAAAAAAAAAAAAATTAAAAATCGATTTACACTTAAAAATCATGTTAAACTTTATTATATTACTGCCCATAACAGACAGGTGGAGTGTCAAATTATTTACACTCAATCTGTTAGTTGCAGGGCTAAAATAAATAGTTCTGTTTCTTGTCACATGGTCAGCCAATTAAATGACTGAATCATTTAAGAACAGAAGAGGTAGAGGTGTAAAAGACACCAATCAGAGTTATCTCCTCTGAAAGTAATGAATTTCATTATATAGCCAGACCCTGTGGTGAATGAAGTGAAGGTGTCATTTGCAGAGTGGAAAATATGTGCTTTCCAGAGGGCCAGGCATGCTGATAAGTGTACTTTTTCATTCAGTGAGGAAGGCAATTGTAAACCACCTCACTCCTCGTTTTACTTAGTAAAACCTCTACAGGTTCAAACCAGCCTTTCGGCTGATGACCTAAACAAAAACTATATTATAAATCCGTTTGGATCATCCGAAATTTTGGGATTAGCAGGTCTGTTTGGTATATTGTTAAATGTGATAAATGTTATTTTAAGGAATTTAAGTAATATGTTTCAAAATATATCATTTTGTGAAAGACACATAAATAAATAGTGTAGTACACGGGCTACAAATAAAATTCAGTAACAAAGTAGTCTTTGTTACTTTGTTACTTGCACGGTAGGTATTATCGGAAGCATGCTATAAAATTTACATATTATTCAGTTGTAAATGTGACTTAAAACTTAAATTATTACCTGGTTTTAAGTCGTTATTCACTACAGGGTGGAAAGGAATGCGCAATTCTAATATTGTCACGCACAGCTTCGGAGGTGTCTAGTTGTTTATTTTCTCTCTGCTGGACTCTTTTATTACCCATTGTTCATTGTAAATTCTTCTTTTTATGTATCAAATTACTTGAGCTTATTTGGTACTTGAATAAAATAATTGTCACCAATTCATGTCAAAAATTATCTTATTATTCAATACATAAAAAAATGTAGTGTGAAACACTCACATTACTCTTTTAGCAATGTAAATGAAAAACCTATAACCTTTGTTGAATTATTAGTAGGCCTGAACAATGTAAAATGAAAAACATAACCAAATTTCAATCATGAGTGAATGACGCAAAATGAAAATCAACCTGTGTTCGACTTAAAAATACGGGAATCACTTATTGACGCTAAACTCTGTAGAAGAAAATGCTTTAATTAAAAGTTGAAGATTTTTTTATTTGCTGTAACTTAAATTACATACATTTTTATTGTAAAATGTATAGCAAAGCTGCAATGTTAAAAAAATTTACTATTTTACCGATTTTGATGAAATAAATAACTTACAGAAAGTGGGTAATTGTCGCTAAACTAATTGAAGGGGTCAGCGGAAGAATGTGCTAACCCACAAATTTCCAGCATGATTTTACTTAAATATTATGTAAAAATAAAATGTTTGGAACGTTTTAAACAGGGTGCTATATTTAATATCTTAAGAACCTAGATTAACAGAAAGTAGCAAAAAAATTCCAAAACATGATTTGTAGATTTCAGTAAACTTTTAAAATGACATTGCGTAAAATTATGTTGATGTGGGTTAGCACTGTCTTCTCCCAACCCCTTCAATTGTAGTTTTATTGTTGTGTTTTTGATGTGACGCATAATTTTAGCTTACAGGTGTTTTCCAAGCATAGTTTTCTTTTCCAATAGGTGTTAATTAAACAGAGAAAGCGACTTTCTACTAGCAAAATGACTGAAATGATTCGATGACCAATGTTTGTCATACTTTTATTATGGATCTTTTGTTTAGATCATCAACCAAAAGGTTGGTTTGAACCTCTAGAGGCTTTACTAAGTAAAACGAGGAGTGAGGTGGTGTACAATTTCCTTCCTCACTGAGTGGAAAACTATATTTATTACCATGCCAGGCCCTCTAAATAACATCTTATTTCAACCTGCAAATGACTTCACTTCATTCACAACAGGGTCTGGCTGTATAATGACGAAATTTATTACTCTTAGAGGAGATAATTGTTACTAGTGTATTTCATACCTCTATCTTTTCTGTTTTTAAGCGGAGTGAGGGATGAAACAATAAAAAAGTTACAGATTTTTCGTTAAAAATATAGTTTGAAATGCGCGCTTAAAAACGGCGTTAGAATCGATGTTGCTATGCCAACTAGAAAATACTTTTTTTGTGATTGCTTGAGCTGATTTTGTCATTTGTCACGAAATTTTACAAAAAAATTTTCCCTTTCGATTAATATTTTACTGTGATTTATTATACTATATTGCACACTGCCGTCTCTCTTTTATTTTTTCATAGGTTGGCAGTATAACCTAAAAGTTCATAACGTGCACTATTTTTGTTGTGGTCTGTCTTTGTTTACAGTTGTGATTTTGTTTCTCAAACTTTAAACGCGAATATCTCAAAACGTCATTTTTTAGAACTTTATGTACCTTTTTCTGAGCTTCCACAAAAGGTACCAGGCTGAAATTTTTATGGAGTATGTTAATCGTCCAGTTCTATTTATTGAATGTGCCGTTTTTAAAAATATTGAAAATTGTGTGAGAAAAAAAATTTTTCCGTGATTTTTCGATGAAAAAATGGTCTCTTTTTCAAAAAATTGTGAAAATTAAAATTCTTACCAGATTTAAATGCTACATATTCTAATTATGTACCAAAGAGTGGCATTTAATACAAAAAAGTTGTAGCTTTAGCTGCAGTGGTTGCTGAGAAAAAGGTACAAACATTAACATTGGTTAGGATAAGAATCCACCCTCCCCTTAAATGGTTCTGTAATATAATTGGCTGATAATGTGATAAGAAACAGAAATTTTTTTGTAGTCCTGGAACTAACAGATCGAATGCAAATAATTTAACACTTACCTGCCTGTTATGAACATGTAATACATCTACGGAATATTATAACTGGATAGAACAAATAAATCCCACAATATATTGTAAAATACATATTTATTTTCTTCTTCTTCTTCTTCTTCGAAAAAGTAAAGAAGAAGGCTTAAGTATATCTTAAGTACATGGATCAGGTCACGGTAAAAATTCTATCATATAAAACAGATATCTGTGACCTGAAAAATAAATTATAAAATGACAGTTACAGCTAAACTTATATATGGATTTAAAAAATATATATTATACTATCATAAAAAAATGTATCACAATATTTTCCATAAATTAATTATTTATTACAAAGTTTAGATTTTATGTTAATCTAAAACTAAATTAAAAATAATTGAGCTTTTAATTTGTTTATAAAATAATAATAATAATTCCTTTATTAAATTAATTATAATAAATAGTACAGAATATTATGCCACAAGTAAAATATTAAAAAAATGTAAGGATATCTACATTAATTTATGGAATTCATGAGGTTAAGTTTATAATAGTCCATATTCAATATTTATTGAAAAAAGCTAATATTAATTTACATTCATAAATGTGTATACCTTTAAAGTAATTTCTGGAATTACTTAAGGATACTTAAATGTTAAAGCCGTATTTAAACCAAAGCGGAAAAACTAATATGGATTTCTGCCATAGAATTTGTAAGGAATAATAGCCAGCTTCTAAGAACAAACAAGTATTTAAATTGAAATTATGAGTACTTATTTATAAATATGTACACAACATTGGCAACTGTTTGTTGGCAATTTTTAAAATTGTCATCACTGCTGTCGATTTCTCTATTGTAGATACCCGAGTTTGGAGCTTTGTTTCTTCAAAACCGCTGTTAAATTTGAACTTTCTATACAACAAATTTAGCTGATTTCAATCTGCGTTGTTACATCTTAGTTTCATATTTTTAGCGTTTATTCATATTCCGATATCAGGACGAGAAGAAAAAAAGAGCCGGTTTTTTGTTGCTGCAACGCATTGGATGCATTTAGAGGCTTATAACTCAAACACCACTCAACCGATTTATTTGAGATTTCACCGGAATATAAACCTTTATGTTGTTATTTTACGTACAAAATTTTAAATGTTTAGCTTATTTAAATTTTGAGTTATTAGTAAAATTTTGAATCCCTGTTAACTCCGTAACCTCTCATTAATTCGGCAATTTCAAAAAACCTTTATATTCAGGATAAAAAAATTATTACAAATTCATTAAAATTACGTTATTTTTTAAATATTTAAAAAAATCTACAGAAAACTGGTCAATCGCTGTTCCATAATATTAATAAATTTTTTTTATACTGAATACAAAGGTTTGTTGAAATTGCCGAATTAATGAGCGGTTACGGAGTTAACAGGAATTCAGAATATTATTAATAACTCAAAATTTAAATAAGCTACAAATCTGAAGTTTCATACGTACAATAACAACATACAGGTTTATACTCCAGCGAAATCTCAAATAAATCGCTCTAGCGTTGTTTGAGTTATAAATCTCTAAATGCATCCAATGTGTTGCACCAACAAGAAAACCGGCTCTTTTTTTCTTCTCCTCTTGATATCGGAATATTAATAAAACCAAAATATATGAAACTAAGATGTAACAACGCAGATTGAAATCAGTTAAATTTGTTGTATAGAACGTTAAAATTAAACAGCGGTTTTGAAGGAACAAGGCTCTTAACTCGGGTATCTATAATGAAGAAATTGACAGTAGGTATCATTTTCTCATGTCCGTCCACACCCAGATGTCAGAAATACAAGAGATAGATACAACGAACAGTTTTTGGATTCGAAATTTACACAATAAGTTAGTGGGTTTGGTTTCGGTTTGAAGTGTCTTTTTTAAACGGGAGAGGCCCAAAAAAGGAAGTCAAGAAATCAGAGTGGGAATTTGGAAACAAAAATAGTGTCATTCAATTCCTCTTAAAGAGTAGATATATAAATTACTAATGGTTTTTGCCATTCATATGTATGCTTTTTAAAAATTGCCACCAGCCGTGAGACACATTGTCTCATGAAAAGGATTTTGTTTTATATGTTTTTCTTTATTCAGAAACAACTGAACAACTTTTATATAATAATAACTAGCAGTATTTGTGTTAATGGCGAAAAGGAAGCGAATAACAACAGAAGAGGAAAGGTGGCCGGTGCACTTCGAGGAACTCACCACTTGCCTAAGAAGAAAGCACTCTCAAGACAAGCCAAGATTAGAGATTATAATATTATGATATCATTTATCGCCATTTTTATTATCGTTATTGATATTTTCTTATCAAGCATTCTGGATTATCGGTAGTCTGGATTTTTATTGACATTTTATCCTTTAATTAAAATCAGTATTTCCAAACCAAATACCAATATACTAATTCTATCTTTTGTTTGATAATTCCAGCCAATAGTTTACCTAATAACTGTAAATTAAGCATTCCTTTGAGCTATGAGTAAATTAAAAAATATATATTATTATTCCCTTTCAATAATATTTTGTAAAGTACTCATACAAATAAAATGGTAAAATATTAACAACTATACATTAAATCATTCCTTATAAAATCAAGACACAAATAAATTTTTTTCTCATTGTTTTAGTGATTCGCATATTCGTCATTGATATATTTATAAAATATTTTCCGCAATGAGATAAAATCGGCTTTTAATAATTAATTATTAATGCAGTTTTTATAGCGGTGTTAAAAACTGAACAATAAAATAAAAAAAAAACTTATAGACCAAATCAAGAGGTAATGAAATAATGTTCTTTGCAGTTCACTAAAGCAAATTTATTTACATCATAATAATATTATTTATACAAAACGATACTATTTTATATACCACGAAATCCACTTTGTTTGATATTTCAAAATAATTTATGCTGTTGTGACAAATGACTTGTCGTTTAATATTTAATTATTTGATATGGCAATCAAATTCGACAATGCCGCTTTCAAATTTGAAGTGGTTTATATTAATTTTAGTAAAAATTATGGCAGCTGTCATTAAAGTGCCGGATAGGTTTAAAAAGAAAAATGTAACTACAAGCAAGTTCAAGGAGAATAACTAGATTTATATATTTTTTTTTATTCCTAATTTGTGAACGTTGTAATCTGTTCAATTAAGAACAATAAGCAACCCCATGACCCAATGAGATGAGGATGATGAGTATGACGTGTAAATGAGGTGTATTCTTGTACAGACTCAGGCTGACCATTCCTAAGAGATTATGGTTAATTAAACTCCAACCATCAAAGTACACCGGTAGCCACTGTCTAGCATTTAAATCCGTATAAAAGTAACTACCTTTACTAGGATTTGAACCAGGAACCTAGGTCTCCCAAAAACAGCTGTTAAACAGCTGATTAACAACTGATTTTCGGAGACGAAGGTTCCTGGTTCAAATATATAATATTTATCATTAATATTAATAGATAACCACCAAAGTTGATTCACTAACGTTTTCGATTGAATGAAATACTGTACTGTTCTAGGCATCTAAGTTGAATTGTGGCTGGTGGGGGAAAAAGTCATGATTACTGATTGACAACGAACGAAATAGAATTCCCTCCCTTCCCCACTTCTTCCATTTCCGTTCGCACTACACAAATACGTGTTGTGCGTACATTTATGTGTTGTGCGTGCATTTGTACGCACAACACAAATGAGCAATTAATATGAATATCACTTATACTAAATGCTTGTTATCCATTGTAGAGATTATGTGACCACCAGCAGAAGAAAGTCATTAGTGTTTCCATTATTTTTATTTACTATTAGGTAGTGTAGTCATAATATAATTCAGCAAGTTCTTAATTTATAATGTTGACTGTTAATGTAAATAATTGATACGATTTAATTATTAAATGGAATAAGCATTACTCTTTATTTACTTGAGAGCAGCTAATATAAACTATGCTTTCACTTCAGTTCTACAGTGTTAGCGACCGTGCAATGTTGGTTTTGTAGACCGTGCAGTTTTATTGTGTTTTGGGTTTGATCGGTTGTTCAATATTCAGATAAATTCGTTTCGATTAAACAAATACAGTGTAAGTGTATATTTGTGATTTAAACAGGTGCAGGTTAAATAAGTGCAAATAATAATAAATAATAAAGTAATAGTAAGTATGAATATAAATACTGTTGTAGTAATGAGCTGTACCAGTAGGCTGACTATCCGAGCTAATGTTTTTGGGACGGTGAGTAATGCGAGGTGGTTAGGATGAAGTGCGGAAGGGAGGGAATCCTATTTCGAAACTTGTCGGACAGTAGTTTACTTCTTCACTCCCTCATTGTGTTCTTAAGACAAAATAAATTATTAATAAATAATAATAAAAATAAATAATTAATTGTGCAATAAATTCAGTGGTTTTCTTAACTGGTTGTGAATGCTATAAACGTTTTTACTGTGACCGAGGAAATATAGTAAACTGTACTATTTTATTAAACATTATTTTTCTTTGTTTGCACCACTACATATGTGATATATAATGGACAGCCAAAAACAAAACAAATTAAATATAACACTCACCTGAGAGTATTACATTTATTCAAGATCTTTCGTCTCTCTCGGAGACATCATCAGGAATTATATACCACATAATGGTACACACATATACGTGGTATATAATTCCTGATGATGTCTCCGAGAGAGACGAAAGATGTTGAATAAATGTAATACTCTGAGGTGAGTGTTATATTTAATTTGTTTTTTTTTTTTTTGGCTGTGCATTATGTATATCATATATGTAGTAACTATACTATCTTCTTGTTTTAATAAGGATGAGCGTAGAATTATCATCATCATCATCAACCATACGGCTTAGGCTTTACCCAGCCTGTTCCGTTGCAATGGTAATTGTTTTCTTCTTTTGTTGCTTTCTTTTGAAATTGTCATTTGTTAAAAGATTGTATATTTTAATAGTATACTTTGTAATTTAGTAAAATTCATCATCTAAACCTGCGTCTATACATAAATTATTGCTTCTAATTGGAAAGTTCGAGTCCATTCCGATCGATGCGTTCCTACAGTTGGTCCTTCCATCGCTTCCTCGGTCTCCCAATTCTTCTTCTTCCTCTCGCTCTATAGCGCCACTATATCGCCTCTATATCGCTCTATACGCGAGCGTAGAATTATAAATACAGTATATTGTATTTGGTTGACCGCTCGCGTTCTTAAATTGCTTTATTTAATCTGATTATCTTTGGTAACCTTAACCACATTCAGTAATCTGGAAAAATCTGTAATTCGGCATCAACCGAGTCCCAAAAGAGCCGGACTAAAGAGAGGCTACTGTTTATTCTTAAAAAAAATTCCAGGACGGAAAGATAAAATTGATTTACTTTTCAATTCCTACGTAAGTTTTCTTTTAAATTTAACAATAATTAATAAATAATTTAACTGAAAACAAACAAATTTATTTCCGGCTTAGCCGAGTTTGATCGCCATTAACAAGTAGGTCATCCCAACAGCATAATCCCAAAAATTAGTAACACAAAACAAAATATTCAAATCGGTTAAACTAATCGCCTATGATTAATTTGATTATTAATTAAGACTTGCTTATTAAAAAAAAAGGCAAGCGATTAATCATAATAATATAAAGAAACATTAAAGTCACATACTTCTTAATATTACTCAAGAATAAAAAAAATACTAAAAATATTATATAAAAAAAAATTAATAATACTTCTTATTTTCAACTTAGTATACAATACAATGTACCAATGTAGTAGTTATTAAAAAAATAAAATATAAAATTGCAATCATTTTAAAATTCAACTGTAATAAAAACGTAATACAGTAAAACTTTACTAATTAAGAATTCACGGTAATTCTTACTGTCAGCTAGTACTGTCAGCTAGTAGTACTGTTAGCTGGATAGAGGTTATCCTTGGAAAAAACTCTTGTATAATAAGCACTGTGAATTTTATCTTGTGTGGGGCTAGAAGATTAAACTTTCAGAGGGGATTGGGTACTGAGGACGTCCCGGAAATAAAGCAATGGTTGGCAATAGAGGAAGAAAAAATAGAGGAAACAGAAAATTTGAATGAAGATGAAATCGTAGAACAGATACAAAGACATCACGAAGAGACAGATGTTGAAAACGAAGATGTTAGTGACAACGAAATTAAAGTTACAAAAATTAAGCTTTCTGTAGTTTTGTAACACATGGACGAACTAATACAATTTGTGGACAGAGATAGTTAACTTTCAAAAGTTTTATTTAACGTTAAAAGAAATGAAGCTAGACTTTATTACAAACCAATAGGCTACAAATGTAAAATGTTTTAAACGAAAATTTCGATCTTTTTCATCACCGTTACCAAAAGTAAAGATAGAAATCTGACAATTTTGATCAACCATTTACAAGTGAAAGTAAATAACTTGCTGTAAAATCAGTGAAAATTGTAATTACAATATTGTAGGCTACTTTAAACTCTGAATATTTTTAAACACAGTATGTAAGCCTACTGAATTATTCTTGCATTCGATGATAGAGTACTGTAGCAGTGTTTGTTTTTTAGATTAATCCTTTCATGTTTGGACACAATTAAATTAAATTTATTTTGTAATAAATACTGTAATTAAGTTTTAAATGGAATAAATGTGGTTTAAAGTTACTCTTTTGTCCTTTTCCAATAATTTATTTATTAAGCATGAAATCACAAATTTAACCACTATACAGTATAATACATTGAATAAACAATAGTTTAGTACCGTATTTAAAAAAATAAAAAAAAATAAAAAAAAAATTTTTAAGAAACGCTATTATTTAACAATGATTCAAATAAAAAATGAACTAAAAATAAAAAATAAAAAAAATTACATAAAAAATTACAGACATTACTGTTACAAATAAAAGCGTGGCGCATTTTTATACAACGAATATTTTACAATAAAAATGCGCCACGCTTTTATTTGTAACAGTAATGTCTGTAATTTTTTATGTAATTTTTTTTATTTTTTCTTTTTAGTTCATTTTTTATTTGAATCATTGTTAAATAATAGCGTTTCTTAAAAATTTTTTTTTATTTTTTTTTATAATTTTTTTCTGTGATTTTTTTTGTAATTTTTTTTGTAAATTTTTTTTCTTTTTTTCTTTTTAGTTACTTTTTTTAAGTAATTGTTAAATTAAAGCGTTTTTTAAATTTTTGAAATTTTTTTTGTAATTTTTTTTTACCAACACCTATTGTCATCGAAGATAAACAAGTGTGCAAAGTTTGATTCATATTGATACGGTAGAAGTATTAAAATTTTAAGTTGCAAGATTTGATGGATCCAAGAGTAAGTTATTTTGTAATAATAAAAGCGTTTAAAAAAAATTTTTTTGTAAATTTTTTTTTATGACAGCGTATTGTCATCGAAGATAAACAAGTGTGCAAAGTTTCATTCATATTGATACAGTAGAAGTATTAAAATTTTAAGTTGCAAGATTTGATGGATCCAAGAGTAAGTTAAATAAAAGCGTTTAAAAACTATCTCAGTTCGGAATTTTCCTAATACGGATTCGTTTTCCCCCAAATATTCCGAATAAGTGAAGTTTTACTGTATAAAATAATTTTTTTACAATGAACATTTTATTATAAAAAATAATAAATCTAATTTTTTAAGTAACAAATATTACCCTACAATTTTCTTCGATAAAATAAAGATTAATTCAAACAAATTCAGGCTGTACAAATTGACTGTTATACAATTGTTAACATTAATTGAATAATTTTAATGAAGTAAGTTATTAAATCCATTTACAATTATAATAAAATATTTTCTTCATATATACTTCTACGTATACAATTACATTTGATTTTTAATCAAATTATTACACAATTAAGAGGATAAAACCGTTCAAGGGCTACTAGAATGTAATATTATTAATTTAGTAAAATTCTGTCTATAATTTTTTTCAGTAAATTTACCGTTTTCACTAAAAAGCATAATAAAATTTGTAAAATTTTATAAGTTTTTAAAAAAACTTTGAAAAAGTTTATAAATTTTGCTAGTATATAATATTTGCGTTGCAATAATATCAGCCGAAAGGGTGATTAAAACAGTAGAGGTGGTTCAAAATTACCTTTTTAACTGAGCGGAAAAGTAGGTTATCACCATCCCAGGCCATCTTAAAAATATACTTTCCGCTCTGCAAATGAACGTTCACTTCATTCAGCACAGGGTATGGCTGTATAATGAAATTCATTACTCTCAGAAGATATAACTGTGATTAGTGTCTTTTACAACTAGTTTCTATTCTTTCACATATTCAGTCACCTAATTGGCTAAACATGTGATAAGAAACAGAACTATTTTTCGTACATCCAGAACTAACAGAGTGCAAATAATTATACTTTTCACCTGCCTGTTATGGGCAATTTATATTCCATTGAATATTTTAGTGAAAATGTAAATAAATTAAAAATTTATATAACTACAAAATTATTTAAAAATAATAAAATGAAATAAAATAAAAAATAAAATTAATTAAAAATATAAGATTGCAATTTTATTTCGGTACGTTTTAGTTGATGTATAAAAATGTCAGAAAGGAACTGATAAGCAGCGATGCGACGAGAATTATTTAAATTGTTTTTCATTAAATTAAACTAAGACTTGTTTTTATTTGAGTGAAAGGAACTTAACAAGAGCATCGTATATTAATCGAGGGTTTATGGTGCTGTCGGCAGTATATCGTACACCCCTAAGACTACCATCGTCGTGGCTTACGACTCCATATTCTCCGACAATAAATCCATCAGCCGTCCTCTCCTCGACTCGATACTTTCGGAAATTTCTTCCCTCAACTACATAACCGGATTTATTATTGTCATCATCACCACTGCCTTTCTGATTTTGTTCGTCTTGTGACGATTCTTGAGTAGGCGTTGGAGTTGGAATTTGGACACCATGGGCTCTCCCGTTGGTCACAACACTAATCGCTTCATCGACTTCATAATTTTGTTCCGGTAATTCATAACTTTTTTCTCGTGGTTCATTATGTTGAACCGGTTTTGGAGGTAACGAATAAGGATATTCTTGTTTTGGTTCGGCTAAAATTGTACGTTGAACTGTTTCAGCTACGGCACCTCTTCTGTAGCTTGGAGGTCCACGATAAAATTGGACTCTACTTCCAGATGTTGCTGATGAAACACTAGTGTGATAACTGACGGGGGATAATTGTGGATTATATTGATACGCTAACGCTTCTGGTTGTGGTTCGTTAGTAATTACTGGGGTTTCCCTTTTTTCTTCAGGAAATTCTGGTTTACTTTCTTCTATACTAGTCGTAGTTTTATAATAATTATTATTATTTCTATAATCGACTCCAGTAAGCCGCTGGTCTTGCGGCACCGGATTGTATTGATATGGCAACGCTTGAGGGAAATTTTTATCGTTTGGAAGTCTTGTGGTTTCATCTGAATATTCTTTTAGTCTTTCCTCAGCATGTAATCTCTCTGGTTGAGGAAGAGTTTGGTTTTGATTTTGCTGTATTTTTAAGAAGTCAGTCTGTTCTATTTTTCTCACTTCTTCTTCCTCTGGATCTCTTTGATGAGCATCGCTTCTGAAATCGATGCTTTCTGTTGTTTCGGTATTAAATATTTTAGGAATATTATTTCCGTTTGAAACCGGTTTGTTTATGCTACTAAATTGGTATCTGTCTAAATTTCCACCAGAAGATGGTGGATTTATTTTTACTAATGGTTTAACCGGGTTATAATGCAAATGTCCTTCCGGCATTGTCGCTTCTTCTACGTTTAAATGACTTCTTTGGATTGCAGTATTTGTTGGTTGCTCCTGAGTAATTAGTGTACTTACTGCCGGTTTATTTATTTTCTCACTTTCGAATCCTTTTAAAGGGTCATCAATCTGAAACAGAATTTATAAAAATACATTAGAAATTTGTCTCCAGAGAATGGATTGATGATGCATTGTGATGCCTACGATGTGTATCATACAATATGAGAAACAATTTAGTAAAACGTTGGGTGACCAACCTCAGCAGAACACTGGGTCGATAAACAGATTTATGTCAAATAATGATTCTCGATTTTATTTTTTTCGTTTTTAAATATCTCTGTCGTAATGGTTGGAGAGTGACTTAAATCCCTATCGGTTGAATAAAAATAATGAGTAAATAAAATCGTCGTGGCTAAAGTACTGTTTTACTGATATGGTGTTGATACAAGTGAACTTTTTAGATCGGCTGCCAATAAGGTTACCAACGTTCTGAAATGACGAGGTTCATGAAAAAGGTAAACAATTCTATACTACATTGAACGACCCAACAAATAGAAGCCAAATACGCTTGTTCTGAGGAAGAGAAACGGAGAAAACCTCAAATCCAGTCGGTCTAGATGACTAAGAAGGAATCCACTAAATATAAAAATATTCATTGTCGCGCCAACAACCTAGGTGTATTGTCATTTTAGGACTATTTAAAGAGCCCCAAAGCATTTAAAGAAACCCCAGTGCAAAGCAGAAGGCATGTAAAGAAGTAGAAGAAAGATTTAACGTTTTTAAATGAATTTTTTAATTTTTTTCACTTTGCTATTTTATATTTCAGGGAAAATAACTGTACTGGAATTTCAAAGCATGCAGATTTGACTGTAGGCTACGGGAATTTTTTTTACATATCAGTCAAAAAATATAGATTTTTCTACACGTAAATTTCCAAATTATTATACAGGAAGTATACGTATATTTAATAAAAAATAAATAACAGTTAATACAATCTTGACAGTTGTAAAATACCGTTATAATTTATTTTCTAAAACATGTAGGCCTAATTATTTAAAATTTTCAAATGTAATCTCACAGAAACCAATCAAAAAACTTAAAAATTAAATCACGGTTTTCCCATTCATTTTGAAGGAAGCAAATCATTGTAATGTAATAAGGTTACTTATTTACTTAATAAGTTACCTCAGGCAAAATCGTTGGCTGAATTTTATATTAGGTAATAATCGAACTGTGAAAATGTAAATTAAATAAATTGTTTAATAAATAATATATAAATTTGTTTTCGGTGTATTGGTAAATATTATCTTGAAGTTTTTTTAAATTTTGCATTCTTTATGCCAATTTTACATTTAACTTTAAATCTTATAGGAGTAACGCAAATAATTCACCCTGGTTATGAATTTGTTTGGATTCTTCGTTAGGCTTATTCAAATCTTCACAATGAATTGTCAAGTTAAAAAATTAGGTTCTTTTTCTATTGGATTAACCTTCGGAGACTGGAGCCGTTGCATTTTTACAACATCTTGTAATATTGAAAATATTCCTTTCAACACTGATTGTTTACTTAAATATAATGATCTTATTGTTGAAGTAATAATTATTATATACATATTTGAATAATTTTTAATTTTTGGCAAATACAGTCATTCTAACAAATATAAAAATTACAATAAATTTTAAACTAGGCTATTACAAAAACATAAAGTATATTATTAAAAAACAAAATATTAAAAATGGCAAGGCAGTTTTATATACTATTTTACAAGTATTTCTAATGTTTTTGGTTTAAAAATGTCATTCAAACAAAATTTGACTGACTTTAGTGGCATATTCTGAATCCAGCAGCAACGGCCATGACAGGCATGAAGCATTCATCTACACTTACGAATTCACTCATGTTGTTACAGTTGGTAACATTTGACACAAACAAGTCAAATAATTCGCTGATTGTTGACAGCTTTTCGTCTCTCATCCTTAGTGGAACGATCATAAAATTTGACTCAGTTTGGAAAAATAAGAATTTGGAATAGCTCATGGCAGTTGTCAATAAGTGCATGCTTGTCCCATGTGATAAAATTGTATTGTTTAAAGACAAGGCAGGAATTAAGCAGAGTAAACATGAGGCATCAATACGCCAAAAGTATGACATCAGAACTGGTGCCATTGCAAATTCACAGAATTCTTGCAGGGAGCCAGTAAACCTCCCGTATTTCAGAAAATAACAATATTTTGAATGTTTGATGACTTGATAATACGCAATAGGAATGAGTTGAGGAACTCACAAAGGGGATCCAACCCAATTACCTTGATTTAAAAAAAATACAAAAAATGATATCTGTTGTGAAAACGCAACAGCGCCAGTCCCCAAAAGTTAAAGAAAATCTCTTTTACAAAGATTAACCCACCGGGTTAATCTAATGATGTTGTTGTTTAGGTCATCAGCTGAAAGGCTGGTTTGAACCTCTAAAGGTTTTACTAAGTAAAACAAGGAGTGAGGTGGTTTACATTTGCCTTCCTCACTGAGTGAAAAATTACGCTTTCAGCATGCCGGGCTCTCTGAAAAGCACATATTTTCCACTCTGCAAATGACACCTTCCCGTCATTCACCACAGGGTCTGGCTGTATAATGAAATTCATTACTTTCAGAGGAGACAACTCTGATTAGTGTCTTTTGCACCTCTACCTCTTCTGTTCTTAAATAATTCAGTCATTTAATTGGCTGACCATGTGATAAGAAACAGAACTATTTATTTTAGCCCAGCAACTGGACAGATTGAGTGTAAATAAATTGACATTCCACCTGTCTGTTAAGGGCAGAATCTAATGATAAACACTATGAAACAAATAGAGAACTCCATCAAACCAGTCAAAAGAATGATGACAAAATATACAGGGTGATTCATGAAGTTCTCCCCCCACTTCTACAGCACATTGTACTAGTAAAAATAATGAAAAAATGTTATATAAACATAGGTCCGAAAACGCTTCGTTAGCGAGTTACAGCTAGCGAAAGTTTCGCCTGGATTTCAGTTCACCAGGTGAAATGAGGTCTTCCTGGAATTGTGGTAAGGTAGATTAAGGGGCAAATTCAATCATTTCTTATGGTTTTTGATCTGATAAATTGAATAAAACAGGTCCCAGATCTGTAAGTTAAATAGTTTTTAAGAAAACCAGTGTCAAATGCAAAAAATGGAGTGAAAACCTTATTTTTTCATCTTTGGGCAAGGATAACTGTGTTATTTCACCAAGAAACAGTTAAAATTTTTCAATAAAACATGTAGAAAATTTTATTCTGAACAAACCGGTGTAAATTAAGTACACAGAAAGCGAATAGATGTTTGATTAAATGAGTTTTTATTCATAAGAGTACAAAGTAAAATTAACCGGAAAAACTAAAATGAAAAAATGTGTTTTTTTCACTCCATTTTTTTGCATTTGACACTGGTTTTCTCAAAAACTATTCGCTTTCTGTGTACTTTATTTACACCGGTTTGTTCAGAATAAAATTTTCTACAGTTTTTATTGAAAATTTTTAACTGTTTCTTGGTGAAATAACAAAGTTATTCTTGCCCAAAGATGAAAAAATGTGATTTTCACTCCATTTTTTGCATTTGACACTGGTTTTCTCAAAAACTATTTAACTTACAGATCTGGGACCTGTTTTATTCAATTTATCAGATCAAAAACCATAAGAAATGATTGAATTTGCCCCTTAATCTACCTTACCATAATTCCAGGAAGACCTCATTTCACCTGGTGAACTGAAATCCAGGCGAAACTTTCGCTAGCTGTAACTCGCTAACGAAGCGTTTTCGGACCTATGTTTATATAACATTTTTTCATTATTTTTACTAGTACAATGTGCTGTAGAAGTGGGGGGAGAACTTCATGAATCACCCTGTATAAGATTAAATTAAGAGTAATTTTTAAATGTCTTGAACTGTTTTGAAATATTACCTTATGGTGCGAGTGACGAACAACTGAAGATGATACTCTAACAGATATAACTTGAAGAGGTTGGTCATCAGAAGTGTTCGTTAGTACAGGGGTTGGCGGAGGCAAATAACTTTGAGGCTCTGCCCAGAATTGTGTCACAGTTGGTTTCGTGCTGCGATCATCTCTAAAACCTTGAACTATGGTAGGTTGTTCTTCATCTAGGTCGTAGTAGGTGCTTGCAGCATCATCAGTAATAGTCGTGGTCGTAGGTGAAGCGGTCGTAGAATCAACAAATATTTTTTCTGTTGCAGTCATTGTGGCTTGAGCATATGAACGATCTTGATAATTTGATTTTTCTTCTTCAGTATTTATTTTATCGGTTTCTGTTCTCTGGTCGATTGGAACGTGTGTATCGGTTTCTAAAACGTCCTCTTTATGATTTATATCAGAGTAAATATGTATATCTTCTTTAGCTTTTTGTATCACTGAATTTGTCTCTGAGTAATCAGTATTTCTTGTTTTCACGCCGAATAAGGTTCCGTATTTTAAGGACGGAGCGACGTTCCTGGCAGGACTTGTCTTCATAAAAACAGACAAGAAGTCACTCCCAGCTAGGACATCCTCACCGACCTCGGAGTTTGACAACCGCTTAGCCACAGGGAAACCCAGAGCTGGATTCAGGAACAGCAACAGGAAAATCTGGAACATATAAGAATAAAGAAAAAATTAGATAACAAGGTATCGTTTTGTTAAATTTTAAATTACTAATCGATCAATGTTGTGTTATTGAACGAGATCGACAAACATACAATTTAATAGAACTCGATTTTATTTACGAATTTTCTGTTAGAAATTTATTTAAAAAATCTGGCGTGAAACACCCACATAACATTCTTTTAACAATGTAAATAATGAACAATATTACCTACGTTTAATCATTATGACAAACACAACTAAATTTTAATCATGAATGACGCAAAATTAAAATCAAACCTCTGTTCATTTATAAATACAGAAAATTACTTATTGACGCTAAACTAAGCGGTGTAGTAGAAAATGATTAAAACAAAATTTGTAGGTTTTTGTTCTATGTTATCAAAAATGTTCTCCAACTTTCATTCTATACACTTTTACTCTAAAATGCATATTAAGGCCGCAACGTGAAAAAAGTTCTAATAATTTTAACAGACATGGAGCTTATCCTACCGGGGTCCTGTTACCCAATTGTCAATGTCTGGTAGTTTTGTTCTGAGAAAGGGATATTTTGTTTTGCGACACAAAGTTGGTAGCCCTACTCAACCAGATACGACAGTTTGAGTTGATTCTCCTTGAGTTGCGTAAAATTTTGTGCTGTTTCCAGTTGTGTTACGAACAGAATGTCTTTTACCCTAGAACAACGGGTTTTCATTCTTGAACAATATTTTGCTACAAAATCGTATGCGAGTGTAAAAGAATCATTTCAAATTAAATTTTTTGGTGTTCCTCCACTCTATTCTAGTCAATTTCTAGGCTAACTAACTGATTTTTAGAGGCAGGTATTGTTTGCAGCAGAAAACGTAGTGGTCGACCAACTCTCTTGACAGATGACGTTAAGAGAATGTGAAAACAAGATTGCTCAATTCTCCATGGAAAAGTTTACAAAAACTTTCCTCGCATGTTGATTTGTCATGTTCGAGTGCTCAGAAAGCTGCTAAAAAATTGAAATTGCATCCGTATCATATACGATTAGTTCTAGAGCTTCAGCCTCCAGATTTAAACAAGAGATTGTTTTAGGATAAAAGACATTCTGTTCGTAGCACAACCGGAAATGGCACAAAATTTTACACAGCTCAGGGAGAATCAACTCACACTGCCATATCCATACTGGTTGAGTAGGGCTACCAACTTAGTGTCACAAAACAAAATTTATTTTGTTTAGAAAAATATTACCAGACATTAACCATTGGGTAACAGGACTAAAAAAATCACTCTGTATTTTGCATGGCATAAAAATTGTAGTAAATGAGGCTACTAAAAAAAAGTTGGAGCAGTTTTTGAGTAAATCGCAGAAAAGTGAACCCAACGAATAAACTACTACTTCCGGTCGACCGATTGTGATGAAAATATTCCTGTTGGGTCTGGTAGTGATACCTAATTTATGTTAAAAATTTCAGCTTTGTACTGTGCTCCATTTTAGAGATTTTTCTTCATACACAAAGACCAATCGCTAAAACCATGCTTTTTTGATTCAGGGGACCTGAAAACGTGTATATGCGGTGAAAACACGATTTCAAAATATTGACATGAAAACAATACTTTCCTTGTTGCCCTAATGTTCACAAAGGGCAAAAGAAAGTAGAAATATACAACACTTCAGTTACTTCCACCAAACTTTTCCTAAATATGAAAATTTTTCAACTGAAAATATTTCAGTTACCACTATTTTAAAATAATGGAATGAGTATAATAAATAAATATGGATGTATACATTAAAAAATTATTGTAATTTCAGGTAAATAAAGTATTATTAGAAAAATTAAATTTCAGTTTTTTTTATAAGACCTTCAAACTTTATTGTTGATAAGAATTATCTGAAAACCTTTATTATTTTCTATTTGGGTGCAGATACGAAAACACTTAACACAAAAATAACATAAAAAAATTCTAAAACTTGTTTTAAGAATTACGGTTATTAACTGTAATTTCTTGCAATAAAAGCGAACGAATTTCAATTAAAATTGTTTGATAACACTAGAAAATTTATTCGGTGTATATTTTAAAATAATTTAAGAAAAATTTTAGGAATTTCCATACTGAAGTAACAACATTCTTTTTGCTAATTTCAATACTAATAGAACTGAAATAGTCTACAATTAGTCAACCAATAATAATGATTGGCCTCAAAAGGTTCAGATAAAAAAAAAATATGCAAACTGTAGGATTACTGGGAAAGCAATTTAAGTATTAAATTTATGTTTACTAAATTTTTTAATGGAAGTTATAAATATTGATAATCCCAAGATAATCCAATTTAATTAATATAAAATTCAAGGTTACGAAACAGGTTCGATTTAAATGTTATTGTGGAATCAGTCTTTGCCATTGCTGCTTTATAAGTTTACCAATAAAAACAAAAATATATATATATATTTTTTAATTTTGTCAAGTAAATACAACTTGGATTAATTTATAAAGGTAAACTATTATTATTCGACCTAAAGTATCTATTATTAAGGACCTAAACGCTTATAATAGGTCAAATATAAATGATCCTTTTACAAGTACAGCAATTAAAAATTCGTAGATTTAACAAAAACCTGTCAAGGTCGAAGAGATTTCCTCCGCGACCTAAGTACGAGTATAACAGAAGTTTTTAATAGGATTAAACAACTTTCTGCAGAACGGATTCTGTTGTACAAGATAATACATCTATTTTGGACAGGTCATTAAAAACGGTAAAACAAACCAAACCGCTGAAATAGAGAGATACAATAAAGAAGGCAAAGAAAATAAAAAAAAAACAAATGTTAAAGAATAAAATTTTCACACGAAAATCACTAAACACTTCACTTTTTATCACTTTTAATCAGTCAGTATTGTTTCAGTTCTGCCATTTCTCTGCACCTGGGCAAAAAACAAAGATCTATGAAAATATTAATGGTGAGTAACAAATTAAAAGATCGAGAAATAAATGAAAATATTGGGCATAAAACTAAATAGCTGTTTAGATCATTAGCCGAAAGGCTGGTTTGAAACTGTAGAGGCTTTACTAAGAAAAACAAGGAGTGAAGTGGTTTAACATGTCTTCCTTACTGAGTGGGAAAGTAGGCATATGCTTATTAGCATGCCAGACTTTCAGAAAATCACCTACTTTCCACCCTACAAAAGACACCTTCACTTCATTCACAACAGGATCTGGCTGTATAATAACACGTCTTAAACCAAATTCATTACTCTCAGAGGAGATACTTTTGACGAGTAAGTGCCTTTTACACCTGTACCTCTTCTATTCTTAAATGCTTCAGTCATATAACTGGTTGACCATGTGATAAAAAACATTTTTGTAGCCCTGGAACTAGCAGATTGAGTGCAAATAATTTAACACTCCACCTTCCTGTAATGGGCAAACTGTACAGTATTTTTTTAATAATGATTAAAAATTGTCCATTTTATTTATCGACACCCTTTTTGACGAAACCGTATGACTAATATAAGTACAGTGCAGTATTATGATACATTTGCCGCTATATATGGGTTTCGCTTTGCTCGGTACTTTTTGGAACTATCTCGTTTCATCGTTAGTTCGTTGGTTAATCGAGCTCAGATAACCGCAGCTCTCCTGTATTTATGATTGTAATCGACTCATTTTTTATAAGTTTATAAGTAATTGTTATATTTGTTATAAGTTTGAAAAGGAATTTCTATCTTTCATAAATAATAAGATCCTTAAAAAAACCTGGAATAGATGTTACAATAATTTTTTGTATTGATCTGAACAAAATATTTCTTAGATCTTTAACCAGTTTAATTTTGTATCATAACTTAGATAATGTCAAAGAAAAATGATTGTACCTTTCTTTAGAAATATTGTTATAAGTTACAAAGTTATTTGTTATGACAACATAAATCGGTGTTATATCATTGTAAAAACGTAACTTCCATGTCTTGATCGCAACAAATAAGATAATGTATATAATAATACGAAAGATGAATGGGTCAACAATATAAAACAAAAAAGTAGGTTGAATGTAAAAAGGGTGATCGGGAATAGTAAAGGACTTGATAAAAACAACACCTGGATTTGTTTTTAATCAGATGAATAAGTTATAAGTTAAAGAGATGTTACAATATTTTACATTCCGATTCTTCTTCGAGATATTTTTATTTTTCAGATTAGCATATAATCAGTTGGCTACTGCAAACAATGAAACACGTCTTAAACCACATTCTATCACCAGTGAATAACTGAATAAGTAATTCACTGCGAGTCCTCACCTAATCTATTATAAAATCAACAACTGAAGGCGTACCATAAATTAATATCCTGACCCAATAATTCATTACGCATTGTAAATCTGTTTTTGCAATACTCCGATTGTCCTTTTTTTACTGTAATTCTTATCTAAACGGCGTTTGTTCTGATCAGAATATGTAACACATGATTAATTCAATTTCATTTTATTTTAAAGTAAAACATATGTTGTGTGTTTTTTTCAATCAATAAATCATCCAAAAAAGAGTTGTAACTAAGAGATAATCATCGGTAAAAACATTGTTATCTATATAAAAAGTCATCAAAAAAGAATGGTGGGGTTTTGAACCTGAATTAAAATAATGAAAACAGAAATTTTTTTACAGTTGATATTGTTTATTTATAGAATTTTTTGTCTCAAACATTTTTTTTACATAACTAATAAATTTTAATGGTTTGTGCACCATTGGTTGCTCGTTAAATGACCAATCGATACTCAGTTTCTCACAAAATGTTTTTACATATAAACTGTTACGGTTTTCAATGCTTCATTAATTGTGCAATAATAAGTGATTTAGGTCACGGATATTTTTGAATAAACATGTTTTTGATTTACCCCTTTTAAGAAAAAAAACCGCAATTTGGTCAGGTATGAACTATTTAGAAACCAAGGTACAAAGGTCCTTACCGGCCTATCTATCGATGTGGAAATTTTTCATTCAAAGCCTGGGTGACAAAAATACATTAAGTTTTAAGGTTTTTAAGTGAGGATTCTTTAAGATGCAGTAAAACTTATTAGATTTAATTTTTATTTTAGTATAATATTGTATTTCAGTTAAAATGTATAAAACGCTTGTTAAATAAATAGTTTTTTAAGTGATCATGTTTACATAAGCCATGAATTGCGCGTAGATAATAAATAGTTGTGATTTTTTTTAACTTTATTTTTATTTACAGCTGTACACTTTTTTGAAGCACAATAATAAATGAGATGGAATGAATGTGATAATGGCGGAAATGTGACTTGATTGAGAATCGATCCAGTGACCTGTTCCAAACTCACTAATCATCACGTACGTCTAAACAAACACGGGACATTCCAACCCGTAAATCTCGACTACTGGTATCTTCTTCGAGGTCTTCCCATCTCCCTTCTTCCAACTGGAACATATTCCGTCACTTTTAAAGGTATTCTTTCCTCTGGCATCCGTTCCAAATTTTGCCTCCATTGATTCCGGTACTCCTCCACTTTTTCATTCAAGCTAAATACACCCAACTCGGATCTAATTTTCTCGTTATGTTTAGATCCACCCTCGAGCAGCCCTTCATCCTTCTTAAAAACTCATTTCACCGGCTTGGATCCTACTTTCTTGGCGTTTCTTGGTAACCCATGATTCACTTCCGTAAAGAAATACTGGGGCTGCCATTATTTTGTAGAACTTCACTACTGTCTCAGTTCTAGCTCTGTTACCAGTGTCCTGTTAATGATACCAAAAAAAGCTTAAAATTTATTTATTTTATTTTCGACATCCAAATTTTTTATTCCATGTTAAATTCATAATTGTTAAATCAGAAAATTCGATTACCAAAATACATCCGTCCCAATTATTTCGAATTACCAAAATTCTGTTTTAAAAAATTATATTTTTATTAATGATACGTTATTTGTTGTAACGAAATTCTCGTAGCATTTTCATAGCTAGTTTTAAAATTACTTTTTGTAAATTGTATACCCTAGGTACTGAATCTTATACTAGTACTATAAGATTATAATATTTACTGTTGATTTTATTAAAAAAAAAAAAATGCATATTACAGTTTTTCACTATATAATATAATAGAGTTGCAACAGCTGATTGCCGTAATAAGGTCAAGGTCACTCAGCCGCTGATCACGTGATATCAAGGTCTGCTCGGGCGTGGTCCTGTTTCTACGCCAACCGACCGAACGGTCACCACCCGCATCTGTTTGGTCGCTCGTCTGCGTATTACATTTTTCAACATACCTTACCTATTGTCACTTTGGCCTGTTTAAATTTCGTATAAACCCATAAAATATGTGAATTTTATGCTAGAATATTTCAACAACTAGCCTTTTAACTGAAATTAAATTATTATAATTTGTCGCTAATGTTAATATGGACATATAAGCGTTCAAATTATTTTATCTGGGTTAACAGGGTACAAGTTTATGGTTACAATAATATTATTTTTGTCAGAAATTTATGACGCAAAAGAAATTCGAATGAACGTTACCTTTTTTCAGGTTTTTAGCTGCGAGGTTTGTTTAAATTTAAAATCATAGAGACATTACATGTAAAAAATATAATGAATAAAATAACACTTGCAAATGTTTTTCTTACAACTATGTAAAAATTGATTAAAACACTCACATAACTTTTTCTTGCCAATTTTGTGGTTGTTTAAGACATCGGCCGAAAGGCTGGTTTGAATCTCTAGAGGTTTAACGAGGAGTGAGGTGGTTTACCATACCTTTCTCACTGAGTGGAAAAGTATGCTTATCAGCATGCCGTGCCCACAGAAAAGCACATATATTTTCCACCCTGTAAATGATACCTTCACTTCATTCACCACGGGATCTGGCTGTATAATGAAATTCATTACTTTCAAAGAACTTCTTCTGTTCTTAAATACGGTAGTCATATAATTGGCTGACCAAATATAATCAAAACAAAACACGTATTTTTTGATAAGAAACAGAAATATTTTTTGTAGCCCTAACTCTAGCAGAACGTTTGTAAATAATTTAAACACCACCTGCCTGTTATGGGAAAAATATGCGAATTATAACATAAAATAATATGTCTTTTATGCCAACTAATGAAATGAAAGAAATAACCTATGTTTAATCATGAGTGAAAATCTACTAATGACTTATTTTGATGAGTAAATATGGAAAATCTTACGAATATGAAAATTTACAAACTCTAAACTAAGCTCTGTAGCGTATTATCCTAGATTATACCCACTTTTGCCGTAAAACAAATAAAAGCCGTGCTCTTAACAAAAGGAATATTTTTACCTTGAGAGTACATCCTCGAAATTCATCAATATCGCTGATTTATTATCGTGTAGAGCATGGAAAATGTAGTGGGCGAAATAGTTTTTAACAAAATTTTAAAAGCTGTTTTTAAGAAAATTGCACGAATAAACTGTTACTTCCAGTAAACCAATTTTGATGAGTATGTTCGTGTCGGCTCGCTTTGTTATATCTTACTTAATTTTAAAGTTTCAACTTAGTATAGGTAACGCAATATAAGTTTATGATCGTCAGCGAGAGTAAGACTGAACTATGCGGGGGGTTGGAAGTGCTACTATATGTGCTTTTCTAAATACATCATAGCGACAGTTCTAACCATGACATCTTATGCTTTCGGGTTGACCGATGTAAGTAGGATAGTTAGTAGTATATACTGTCCTCCGCATGATAGGCGCAATCGTCAACTTATAGCGCGTTACCGTACAATTTTTGTACATGAGTTTTTTTTCACACATACACACAAAAATACTGGCAAATCGGTGAAAACATGGTTTGTGGGACCTGGAAATGTGTATTTCCGGTAAAAACACTATTTTCAAAAATCAACATGACATCATAGTTTTTCTTACCAATATTTTATATTTGTAATGAGAAATTAAAAATTCAATTGTAAACAATTAACCACCGGGTTGGTCTAGAGGTAAAGTCGTCACCAAAATCAGCTGTTTAACAGCTGATTTTTGGAGACGAAGTTCCTGGTTCAAATCCTAGTAAAGGTAGTTACTTTTATACGGATTTGAATACTAGACAGTGGTTACCGGTGTACTTTGATGGTTGGGGTTCAATTAACCATACTCTCTCAGGAATGGTCAACCTGAGTCTGTACAAGACTACACCTCATTTACACGTCATACATATCATCCTCATCTCATTGGGTCATGGGGTTGCTTATTGTTCAGAATTGAACAGATTGCAACGTACACATACTAGAAAAATAAATCTGCTTCATCATTAGCCAATGGGTGTTTTTTAACAGAATAACTAATTTCAGTGAATGTATTAAAGTTGTTAAAGACTGTAGGTTGAAAGATGTGATTAAGGATCAGTGTTATAGATTTGGAAGCAATTCATTGTTCACCTTTCAGAAGATCTATCAAGTAGATAAACTTAAGGTCAAATGACATAAGAAAGTGACTGACTAACTGGAAAACAAGGTAGCACTAGTTCCTTAAAGTTCCTAGACAGTTCTATGTCATTAAGATAAATACCAGCAACATAAAAAACAGGAAATTTAACAAGTTCAAAATTATAAAAATATAAATAAAACAATATCCTATATTTTAATTTGTACTTACACACTGTAAAAGTTTTTTTTTAATTCCTAATATGTGTAGACATTGCATCTGTTCAATTCTGAACAATAAGCAACCCCATGACGCAATGAGATGAGGATGATGTGTATGACGTGGAAATGAGGTGTAGTCTTTTACAGACCCAGTTCGACCACTCCTGAGAAAGTATGGTTAATTGAACCCCAACCATCAAAGTACACCGGTAACCACTATCTAGCATTCAAATCCGTATAAAAGTAATACCTTTGCTAGGATTTGAACCAGGAACCTTCGTCTCCGAAAATCAGCTGTTAAACAGCTGATTTTGGCGACGACTTTACCTCTAGACCAACCCGGTGTGTTAGCCAGCCGCATTGGCGTAGTTGGTACTTGTAAAAGTAAACAAAATAACATTATACTACAACGTTCTCGCAACAGTACCCGAAATGAATCGCGAGCTCATTTCATGTACACAACCACTTTATTAACCTGAAAAATTTTAGATAATCTTAACTGATTTATAATTTTTGAGCTTGATGTTTTTAAGTATAAAACGTGTTTTAAAATAAAAACTAAGTATTTTATAATGAAAACAATACTCTTTAAGGCTTACATGAAAACTAATTTAAAAAATGAAAAATGGTATATTTGAGAAAAGAAAACAAACATAACTTCTTGTTGTTTAGGTCATCAGCCAAAAGGCTGGTTTGAACCTGTAGAGGTTTTACTAAGTAAAACGAGGAGAGAGGTGGTTTACCATTGCCTTCCTCACTGAGTGGAAAAGTATGCTTATCAGCATGCCGGGCCCTTTGAAAAGCACATATTTTCCGCTCTGTAAATGACACCTTCATTTCATTCATCACAGGGTCTGGCTGTATAATGAAATTCATTACTTTCAGAGGAGGTAACTCTGATTAGTGTCTTTTACAGCTCTACCTCTTCTGTTCTTAAATGATTCAGTCATTTAATTGGCTGAACATGTGAAAAGAAACAGAACTATTTATTTTAGCCCAGCAACGAACAGATTGCGTGTAACTAATTTGACACTCCACCTGTCTGTTATGGGCAGAAAACATAACTTAATTTATTATAAATAAGATTTAGTAACAACATAAAATAGCTTACAAAATATTTCTTTTAGTTTATTAGCAGTTACAAGAAATTATGCATTTTCAGTAATGCCTGGCTCTATTACTGATTGTATGCTGTTGTAATGCTGAAAACTTTGAGGTCGCTGGAATCTCATAAATAAGATGTCTTTGTGCGTAACGTTTTTGTGGTGATCTACGTACCGCAGTGATTTTTCCTCTGAATGTGAAATAAGCTGTTCCGTTTTACATGTTTCATAAGTTTCTTCAGGGCCTTTGCCGGATTACGGAAATGATGTCTTCATCTACAAACTGAAGATGTTCATCGTTAGATGAAAACCATTGGTTTACGTAAATTTCGTCTGAATTTTGACAGCTTAGTTTGCTCTTGCTTGGTACTGAAGTTTAGTAACTATTATACGTGTATAATATGCAGTACTTCGGCCATGTTATTCGAAACGGGAAATACAGACTTCTTCAGCTGATAATGGAAGGAAAGATAGCAGGAAAGCGCCGGCCGGGCAGAAGGAAAGCGTCCTGGCTGAAGAATTTGAGAGATTGGTTTGGTCTCAACTCCACGTCACTGTTCCGAGCAGCTGTTTCGAAAGTTAGAATAGCAATGATGATCGCCAACCTCCGACGCGGAGACGGCACTTGAAGAAGAAGATACGTGTATCCTACAGTTGTGTTTTGTATTCTCACGTAATTATATAAAGCAGGCTAACATCAATCCAATAATCCGTGCGTAATATTAAATTTAGCTATTTTTGGATTAAATTTTGTTATGCACATTTTTTGGGTCAATTAGTTCGGATTACCGAGTTTTGTTTAGTATAAGTGATCCTGTGTGCGCGTAAAATTTTGTAATTTCATCGTGTCTGTTGTTGCGCAACTATTGTAACGTATCGGTCACAGAAAGTAAAAGTTAAGAAATGAAATTTACATATTTTTAGTTAATTTTTAAATGTTTTCTATTGGAATATCTGCAGTTATGATTTATTCTTCTTCACAGTAGTAGGTTTCCATGTAAGAACAATAAATTCATTACTGTCTTTTTTTATACGATAACAAGGTTCTTCTATGAAATTGTTTTTTTTTTTTTGCTTTTTGACCACTGGGGATCACGTTTAAATGGTTTACGTTTCGTTACTTTCCAAAACTCCTTCATTCTCTCATTCTTTAGTATCCTACAGTCCATTATAAATGGCATGATGATAAGTCTCTGAGTGGTGGTAATTTTTCTGAATAAAAAGTTCCTTTTCGAAAGTAAAATTTCCCTTTTTATTATTCTTAGTGGTATTGTTATTATTCTAAGTGGTAGCACAGACGCATGAGCATATTTCAAAATTCCCTGTGTTCATTATTCCATTTTTGTAATACTATCATGCTATTTCGAGTAGACTATAATTTCTTCTGAAATTCATAATTTTTTTCTCTGAAAATGTAGATTCATCAATTTTTTTCTAAAATTTTCCCTTTGGTTAGTCTAGAAATTAATCTTTGATTAGTTCTTTGGAATTATTCAATAATTTTAAACCGTTTTTAATCTCCTTTATACAGTTAGTTTTTCTATTTTCATATCGATTAAACCTGTTTTCTTTGTATTAATCTGTTTCTATTTGTTCAATAGATATTATGTTGATAAGATACCATAATATTAATCTTCTTTTGATTAAAATTTTTATTTTTTGCATTATCTTTACAAATTTCTTCTCATTTCTTTTAATTTTAACGCTCCATTTTCATACATCAATTCATTAATTATTCTTAAATTTTATTTTCTACTAAACGTAACCTGGTCTTTATTCTGAAAAGCTTTGTCAACATTCTTCGCCATAAAGGGGGTTTTAGAAGGAACTCCTTTTTCCAGGTAGCCTACCTTGAACCCAAAAAATGTTTTTTCGATTAATCTCAGGTTTTGTTTGTCTGTGTTTTCGTATGTGTGGGTGTGTGTGTAAAAAAATTTATTAAGAAAGGAATTCTGTACGAAGTTGAAACTTGAAACTTAAGTTGGAAACCAAAGGGAGCCAACACCAACGTTTTTATCAAAATTGGTCAACGGGTTTTGTAGTTTATCCGCGCAATTTTTCACTTTTTTGTAATATTACTAAAAACGGCTCCTGTGAATTTTTAAAAATTCTCCCGATTTACTATATTTTTTATTCTCTACAAGATAGAGTAAACGTCATGTCTTCTGAAATTCTTGGGAAGGTTGTGCTCGTGTGGTAAAAAATGGTTTTATGATATCGGCTTTAGTGTGCATTTTACGGCAAAAAATAATTCAATTTACAGGCAATTAATAAAACCGACAACTTTTATTTCAAATTTGGTTTTTGCAACGCTAAGTTAGAAATCAATTACTGATATTTTTATAATTTGCTCAAAAAAATCGGTAAAAATTTGAATTTCTAAGATTACAGTTTTAGTGTATGCATTTTACGTCAAAAATGTATTTAATCAAAGTTATACTATCACTTCACGCTTTTTTTTCTACGGAGCTTACGTTCAGCGTCAGTCCGAATTTTTAAGTTAAACAGATTTTCATTTTTCTTTATTCACTTACGCTTAAAATTAGGTTATGTTTTTTACCTTACATTGTACACTAATGATTAAACATTTTTCATTATTTACATTGGCATGAGAAATCCGTGAGACGGTTCACACCAGATTTTTGAAAACTAATTAGTATCAAATTAAAGTTTAATAGAAAATTTAAAATTAAATGTAAAATTGATTATTTAAAATAGGCAAAGATTGGGTGGATATATTTTACATTGTAAAAAATACCATTTTTTTAATACCAAGTCCTACACAAAAAATAATAAAATGAAGTAATTGGGTTAAGCAACAAATTGAAATAAGGAAGAAAATATTTACATAAAATAAGGTAAAAAAATTTAAGAGACAAGGAAATAACAATAAGAAAAAGTTAGTACGATTAACAAAATATTCTAAAAATATAAAAATCAAGATAACCTAAATATTTTAATTTGTTCGTTATAGTAAACATTTATTATTATTAACGTTGTTATTTAATTTTATAATAGTGAAAATTTGCATTTGTGTTATTTTTATTATTTTCACCCACATATAAATAACACTTAAGGTTTATACATACGTATATAATAACAATGAACTCGAATAACAGTTATGTTATGTTGCCGGCCAACATTCATTTCATCGAAATCTGAATTGAGAGGACGGTGCGTAGGAAGGGAACATGACTGGAATATATAAAACGTTGCATACGTATTTTTATTTTATTATTATTATTATTTATTTTTTATTTACGATTAATTTATGTAGATTACGTACTGGAGTTAAGATCGGTTTATCTCATATCCAAACATGTTAAACCAATATTTACATGATAAAATACATAAAAAACCTATAAATTATTTTGTCAGAGGTTACTTTTTACATCGGTAAGGCTGTGGATAGGCTATACATATAACTGATAGGTTCTCCCGGTGGCCTATCTAATATATGTAATTTTAAGACATTCTTTTATAAACAGTATAATAATATTATTATTATTTTTCAACATTCTTTAATTTATTTTTTCTTTATCTAAATTCAATTTTAGAGAAATATTTTTACTTATTTTGTTATTATAAGTCAATAACATAAAAATTTAAATTTTGATGTTATATTTTTGAACCCACCGGGTTAGTCTAGAGGTAAAGTCGTGGCCAAAATCAGCTGTTTAACAGCTGATTTTCGGGAACGAAGGCTCCTGGTTCAAATCCTAGTAAAGGTAAATAAGGAAAATATGCTTATCAGCATTCCAGGTCCTCTGAAAAGCATCTACTTTCTACTCTGCAATAGTGGCACTTTCACTTCATTCACCACAAGGTCTGGCAGTATAGTGAAATACATTACTTTCAGAAAAGATAACTGTGACCAGTGTCATTTTACTTCTTCTGTTGTAAAATGCTTCAGTCATTTATCTGACCAAGTTATAAAAAACAGAACTACTTTTTGTAGCCCTGGAACTAGCAGATCCAACATTTTTTTATTTACAGTATATTATTTCAATATTCTTTAATTTATTTTTATTTATCTTTAAATTCTAAGGCCAGAACCATAAAAATTTAGTTTTATACGTTAGTTTTATACGGATTTGAATAATAGACAGTGGTTACCGGTGTACTTTGATGGTTGGGGTTAATTTAACCATACTCTCTCAGGAGTGGTCGGCATAGGTCTGTACAAGACTACACCTCATTTACACGTCATAAACATCATCCTCATCTCATTGGGTTATGGGGTTGCTTATTGTTCTAAAATAAACAGATAGCAACGTACACAAATTAGGAATAAAAATATTTCTGAGTCAGAGAGACAATTTGCTTGGAACTTGATGCAGAAAATTATCATTAAAAATAATATAATGTTGGTCTCTTTTTTAAGTCAACATCCGAAAGGCTGGTTTGAACCTCTAGAGGCTTTACAAAGTAAAACGAGGAGTGCGGTGATTTACTCTTGCCTTCCTCACTGAGTTGAAAATATGCTTATCAGCATTCCAGGCCCTCTGAAAAACATCTACTTTCCACTCTACAATAATGGCACTTTAACTTCATTCACCACAGGGTCTGGCAGTATAGTGAAATTCATTACTTTCAGAGAAGATAATTGTGACCAGTGTCATTTTACTTCTTCTGGTGTAAAATGCTTCAGTCATTTATCTGACCAAGTTATAAAAAACCAGAACTACTTTTTGTAGCCCTGGAACTAGCAGATCGAACATTCTTTTATTTGCAGTATATTATTTCAATATTCTTCAATTTATTTTTATTTATCTTTAAATTCTGAGGCAAGAACCATACAAATTTAGTTTTATACCAATTTTGATGAGAAAAATAGTCTATAGAAAATCACTAATTAATGATAATCTAAGCGTTATAGAAAAAAATTATTTCAAATAAAAGTTGTAGAAGTTTTATTTTCTACAACTTAAATTGAATACAGTTTTGCAGTAAAATGCTTTTTAAGGCCGTAATCTTAAAATAAAAAAAACATTTTCTACCACGAGAGCACAGCCTCCCCAAGAATGTCCGTAGACATTACGCTTACCCTATCTCATAAACTATACAAAATATTGTAAACAAGGCGATATAAAAAAAAAAATAATCGTAGTACCTGTTTTTGAGAAAAATAACATGAAGTTAAAAATCACAGAAATAAACGACTATTTCCGGTTGATCGATTGATCGGTTGATCGATTTTGATTAAAATGTTCGTGTCGGTTTCCCAGTAGTGCCTGCCTCAAGTTTTAAGTTTAAACTTCGTAGGGTAATCTGTTCTTAAGATATTTTATTTACACACACCCACACACAGAAGCAATCAGTAAAATCATGTTTTCGTTCAGGTGGAGCCTGAAAACGTGTATTTCTGGTGAATTTTGAAAAATCGAATTACAAACAATAATTTCCTTCCCTACATATTCATATGGGCTTAGGACAAGAGAAAGTAAAAACAATTAAGTACTAATTCAAATAAATTTAAATAATGAGCTTCATTTAAATCATAAAAATATTAACTCGAAAACGAATAAATTGTTCAGTACATATAATTGATGGATTCATATATTATTACTACATAAATTTTCAGCATATAATGAAAAAAAGTAATGGATTAATACATAATAATCGATTACCAAGAACTAGAATTTTTTCCCATAGGAGGCAGATAGAGTGTTAAATTATTCGTACTCGATATGCTAGTTCCAGGGGTACAAAAAAATAGTTCTGTTTTTTAGCACATGGTCATATGATTGAAACATTTAAGAACATAACAGGAGGAGGTGTAAAAGACACTAGTCACAGTTATCTCCTCTGAGAGTAATCAATTTAATTATACAACAAGATCTTTTGGTGAATGAAGTGACGGTTTCTTTTGCAGGATGGAAAGTAAAAGATTTTTAGTGGGCCTGGTATGATGATAAGCATACTTTTTAACTCAGTGAGGAAGGCAATAGTTAACCACTTCACTCCTTGTTTTACTAAATAAAACCTCTAGAGGTTCAAACCAGCCTTTCAGCTGATGGCATAAACAGCAACAGCATAATTTGTCTAATTCACATTATACACTAATTCTCAGCAAAGTCTATTATGAAAAACCATAATGCATTATAACATAGAAATTTATATTAAACTATTAAATATTTAATACATCATAACAGCACTATTTATAACATTGTTATATATTATATAATATGTTTAAATAACAGAAAAAATAAAAAAAGTCGAAAATAATAAAAGCTACATACACTACCTATTAAAAATAACAATTTGAAATTATTATTACGGTAATTTAAAAAATGTTCTTATAACATAAAAACATACGTTTGTGAATTTAAGAATGTTTATAAAAATATAATAATTTATAGTTTAATAAAATGATTGAGTAGATGAATATAAAAAAGCTACATCATTCTTAATGCCACACTTATCATAATGTTTATACATTTAATAAATTTATTCTCAAAATATAAATAAAAAGGTGTTAATGACAAATAGTTTATGATTAGTACAGTAAAAATAATGTATCAAATATTTTAAATATCTTTTACATTACAAAGAAGTTTAAGAAATTTTTATATTAACGTACATTCCATATTTTGTTTAAATTATGATGAAATTTATAAACGTTTCTTTAAAATAAAAATGGTGTATTATTTCCTATTTAGAAAGAAATTATTATAAGAAATTAGGCATGCCTAAATATTTTAAAGAATTATTATTACCTATTATAATCGTTATTACTTCTGTAATTACCGGTATAATACAAGGAAATAACCTAAAAAATATTTTGTTAAAATAAATGATCTGTTTCGTCTGTCCGATTAGGTATTTTTGTACAAATTAAGATTTCGTTCATAAAGATTGACTTAATGTTTAGGTTTTGTATTGCCCATAAGAGGCAGGTGGAGTTTTTAAATTATTTGCCCTCGATCTGCTAGTTCCAGGGCTACAAAATATAGTTCTGTTTCTTATTACATCGTCACCCAATTACACGACATAAGTATTTTTGGAACAAAAGAGGTAAAGATGTAAAAAAGCACTAGTCACTGTTATCTCTTCTAAGAGTAATAAATTTAATTAGCCTATACAGCCAAACTCTGTGGTAAATGAAGTGAAGGTGTCATTTGCAGAATGGAAGTAAACGCTTTTTAGAAGGCCTGGCATGATGATAAACATACTTTTCCACTCAATGAGGAGGGTAATTTGTAAACCACCTCACATCTCGTTTTACTTAGTAAACCTCAAGAGGTTCAAACCAGCCTTTCGGCTGATCACCTAAACAAAAACCGATTGAAACTTTAGTGTAGTGGTCAACGAAACTAGATTCTTTATTAAAGACTTCGGGTTTGATTTCCGGTCAATTTGGCATTCTTTCTTCGTTAAATTATGCCATATCATCAGAAAGAAGGAAAGGTTATATAGGTATTATCAACTGACAAAAGATATGATGTGAAACACTGAACGATTTTATTTTTACAATGTAAATGATGAAAAATGTATAACCAATGTTTAATCACGTGTGAATGACGCACCACTGTAGAAATTAAGTGTTATCTGGGCTCTCATGAGGTAAAATAGACTGTAGAAAAAACTTTTCGAAATAAAAGTTGTAAGATCTTAATTTTCTACAACTTTTATTATCCTGTTGTAAGATGTATACATTAAGGCCCCAATTTTAAATAATCACTTTTTGTAGGTATCGATTTTGATTAGCAAAATACAGAAAATCACTAATTGACGCTAAACTAAGCGTTGTAGAAAAAGTTTTTATATAAAGTTGTAAGTTTTTTTAATTTTCTACAACTTTAATTTTTACGCTTTTTCTGTAAAATGCATACTAAGGCCGCAATATTAAAAATAAAACATTTTTTAACATGAGAGCCCAGCTTCTACGAATTTCAGCAGATTTGGTACATACCCGCTATTTTGTAAAGCATACAGAGAATAGGAAATGAGATTATATATTAATAGTACATATTAATAAATTTACTATGTGATTATTATTTATTATTTTTTGAAAATATGAAGCTTTTATTTTTTGTGTATGAAGTTTATTTTGAATAAGCCTCACGCAATTTTCAATTTCATACGATCAAATTTCACCTCTTCATCACCAATCATCAACTTGTCGTTTTCGAAGTGTACCCCATAGACATGACCCATCGTGTTAGTGACATCATCTATCAGCAATTGCAGATAATATTTGGCGGATGTCAAGTACGTTGAATTCTTGAAAAAGCTGTTCCGATGGATACCTTGGTAGTCTTTTCTTGATTATTCAGAAGTTTTGATAATTCGGAAAATTAGCAAAATTTTGTGAAATGCGCTGTAGAAGTGTAAGGAGAACTTCATGAACCACCCTATACTATATACATGGTATTAATAAGGCTTTTTTACTTTCTCTTGCCTATATGAATATATAGGAAGGAAAGTATTGTTTTCATGTCGATTTTTCGAAATCGAGTTTTCACCGGATCTATACGTTTTCAGACCCCCTGAACCCAAAAAACATGTTTTTAGCGATTGGTCTGTGTGTGTGTGTGTGTGTGTGTGTGTGTGTGTGTGTGTATGTGTGTGTGTGTGTCTGTGTGTGTGTGTGTGTGTGTGAACAGAATATCTCAAGAACGGAACATCGTACGAACTTGAAACTTGAAACTTAAGTTACATACCACTACCGGACGCGACACGAACATTTTCATCAAAATCGGTCAACCGGAAGTAGTAGTTTATTCGTATAATTTTTCAGTTTTTTGCGATTTTCTCAAAAACTGGTCCTACGATTTTTTTTAAAATCGCCTATTTTACTCAATTTTTTATTCTCTACAAGATAGGGTAGGCGCCATGTTTGCTGAAATTCTCGGTGAGGCTGTTTTCACGTAAAAACGTTGTTTTTTTAAGATTACGGCTTTAATATAAATTTTAGCGCAAAAACTTATATAATAAAAGTTGTAGAAAATTTAAAAACCTACAACTTCTGTTTCAAACATTTTTTTGTATAACGCTTAGTTTAGCGGTAATTTGCGATTTTCTGTTTTTTTTCTCACGAAAACGTGAGAAAAATCGATTTTTTTAACATTTCGGTCTTAGTATGCATTTTACGACAAAAGTGTATATAATTAAATTTATAGAAAATTAAAAGATCTACAACTTTTATTTAAAGCATTTTTCTCTACAGAGCCTAGTTTAGCGTGAAAGCGTGATTTTCCGTATTTTTAAGCCAAACTGAGTTCGATTGTCATTTTGCGTCATTCACTCATGATTAAAATAAGGTTATGTTTTTGAGGTTAGTTTTTGTTTATTTCTAATATTTTATTAATAATGTTAGGTTTATTATTAATCATTTGCATTGGCAAGAGAAAGTTGTGTGAGTGTTTCACACCAGATTTTTTTTAATGTGATTGCCAATTTTTACAGAACCTGAAAATATTAATACACATACATCGTAGAAGCCTCTTTTGAGAGTTACACGATTAAGGTACAACTACTTCCGGTTGAGCAATTTTGATGTAAATGTTAAAGTCTCTGCTTCATTGTATGTTACTGAAGTATATCAAGACAACTTTTGATGATGCATCTGGTTTATTCTTGAACGTCTGAAGATGTAGCCTATATCAATAAATTATTGAAGACCCGGAACTTGTTAAATTAATTTATGGTTTGATAAAATATACTATCATAAATCAACGTACTCAACTAAATTCGTATTTCATTCCCTAGTTACTAATTAATTTATTATAAATTTGTCTTAACAGTATTAAATATTCAAATTTATTTTTGAACAAAACGTAATATTCATAATCTTAAACACCATCGAACAACGTATTTGATAGGACCTATTTAGAAATTAAGTAATAAAAACTTGTAGTAACATTTAATTACAAAATTAAGAAAGAAATATATATTTATTTGAATTCAAATCACGTTCTATTCGTTTATGTGTTATTAAATGTAAAAATAATAAAATAAAAAGCATGGCGGTTATTAAAAAAAAAATATAATTACAAAAACAAAGCGTGTTTCTAAATTTACAGATGATAGAAATTTGTTATCTATTAGTAAACAAATAAATAATCAGGGTCATATTGTATTACGTACAACTTTATTGAAGACATAAGTTTAGTTTTTTTTTATAATTCTGTTTATTATTGGTTTGTAAGTCGATATGGTTAAATGTTACAGAGATTGAAATTTGGTTTGTAGCTGATACAGTAGCAACTTTTGATTGGAGGAAACAGGCGTGTCTGATTTTTGTGGTTAATTTAATACGTATCATAAAACCAATTAATATTTGTTAATTCAAAATTTGATAGGTTAAAATGCAATTAAATAAATAAGTACATCTAAAATTTATATAGATGTTATTATTTAGAAGACCTTTTGTAAAATGTTAACTGCTACCATAAATCAATTTACGTGCTCATAATTCTTATTCTAGTTTAATAAAATTAATTTTATGTAGCCTTTCATTCTTCAAAGTTACGAAACGATCATGTATGTGTGTTTAAAAGTTTTGTACGATTTAGGCCACACATTTAGCTTTGTACACAGATACATGGATTCTATAAAATTAAATATTTCGAAAATCCCAAACAAAAAAAAATGTATTAGCCCTTTAGGATTGACGTCTTCGTGTTCGGGAACCACTAAGTAACAGATTAGAACTTAGGTGTATTGCTTAGGGTCACCCCGACGCGACGACGTCAATCCTAAAGTTTCAATACATATATTTTTTTTACGTTCTTCAATTTTTTGTCGGGGTTTATTAAATTTTTAATTCAATTTTTAAAATCAACTAACTGACTTCATTTAGAAAAGTTAAGTACTGGAAATAGAATTCAAAGAAATTTTAAAGAAATTGCAAGACACTTTTGGAAAATTGCTTTGCGTTAAAACAAATTTGGCCATGTCAACTTTTTTTAAATAGCTACGCCTACCTAATTTTCTCGGACAAAAACGTTATTTAGATGACGACGATAAAGTTCAGAAGTAGAAGAAGTGTTAAATTTGACGGAGGTCAACAGACGTTAAATTAAAACAGCATGTCCGTAATATTGGACAAAGATATTTTATCCATAAATGGTTTAAAAAATAATGTTTCTTGTTTGTAAGAAATATTACACATTTAAGTAATTTTTTTATAACTTATAAGTTTTGTTGTTTAGGTCATCAGCCTGTAGGCTGGTTTGAACCTGTAGAGGTTTTACTAAGTAAAATGAGGAGTGAGGTGGTTTACCATTGCCTTCCCCACTGAGTGGAAAAGTACGCTTACCAGCATGCCGGGCCCTCTGAAAAGCACATATTTTTCACTCTGCAAATGAGACCCTCACTTCATTCACCACAGGGTCTGGCTGTATAATGAAAATCATTACTTTCAGAGGAGATAACTCTGATTAGTGTCTTTTACACCTCTACCTCTTCTGTTCTTAAATGAATCAGTCATTTAATTGCCTGACCATGTGATAAGAAACAGAACAATTTATTTTAGCCCTGCAACGAACAGATTGAGTGTAAATAATTTGACACTCCACCCGTCTATTAGGGGCAAAACTTATAAATAACATGAGAAAAATATTATTTAGCAATTTAGGTCTTTGTGTTAGACCAGTCAGTCAGCTGGTAGAGTCCTTATTAATTGTTAAATAACACTCGTTGAGCAACCGATTTTTATGGTGACCAGATAAGAGCTACTCGTGAACAAACTCTACTGAGAATGCCCGTTTAAATTTGTGCCTAATACACGAGTCACATGCACCATAAAAACAACGGTAAACTTGGGTGGTTGTCATGAATGTAGCCGACAGTTCCCGATAACCAGTAAAAGCTAAAGATCATTTGTAAATTTTTCTTACTTAACTCCTGGGGTGATCAATCACCCTTGTTACCTAACAAAGCAAACAGGTATGTGTTGCTACCGGGAGGCTAGGTCATAAAGAGCTTAATGGGAGACGAAAAGCAAAATAAATTCTAGCGCCATTCTGTAGTTCATGATTGCTTTTAGGTAAAAATAAATTATTTTTTGTTTTAAAACCTCATGGTTTTCTCAAAAGGTAGGCGACTACTGTATAAACTGTGTTAAAATTTGAAGTAAAATGGTTCAGTAGTTTTAGAGAAAATGTTTATAAAGTTTACATGGTCCAATATAGGGATTCCGTCAATCCTTAAGGTAATCAAACTTATGAAAAAGAAAATATTTGATGAAACTTGAAAAAAAATATAAAAACCTAAACAATTATAATTAAATGAATTCAATATTATTTTTAGACATGAAATAATATTTTAGCTAATAAGAAATTACAAAAAAAATGAAGACGTTATTAAGTTGAGACATTATGTTGTAATTTCGATATGGATAAACTGTAATACTGTTACATATCCTATCATTAAATGTTAATAAGATTAATTATAAAAAAATCGATCATGTGGGTGATTAAAGTAATTTCCTGCACCACCAGAAGAAACACATGCTTTACAAATTAAATTACACCAACAGTATTGTTCTAAATATAATTATAGAGGGAACTAGAATTAATCATAACACTAATTACAGGATCTTAATAAATTTTTTATCGACTCAGGGCAATGATATAATTTACAGTGACATATCAAGGTCATTGCACAGGCCGCCCTACGTCTGTGTAAGAAATGCGTGCATGGCCTACTGGCATAAACTGCTTACTATCCTTACTATCAAGCACGGTTTAGTAAATGCCATTTAAATATTGAACAGTTCCTATTTACACAAGGATCTGTGTGGTAAATCACCTAGCAACACAAAACCACCTATTCAACAAAACCAAATGAATAAAAAATGTTTATAAATAACTGGCTAAATACATTATCGTTAACATATGATAAATAATACTTCAGAAAAAACCTACGTGAAATAAATTATTGCCTAAAATTCCAATACTAATTCATTAATGTTGTATATTACAACTTTATTATATTTTATCAATGAACAATTTATTACTCAAAAGAATATTGACCGGCCAGGAAATTCCATATTAAAAATAATAATTATATCCCACAGGGTTGGTTTTAAAGTAAAGTTATCACCGTGAGTCAGCTGTTTAACAGCTGATTTCGGAGACGAAGGTTCTGTGGTTTAAATCCTGTAGTTTAAATCCTGTGGTTTAAATCCTAGTTTCGTCTAGAGGTAAAGTCGTCGCCAAAATCAGCTGTTTAACAGCTGATTTTCGGAGACGAAGGTTTCTGGTTCAAATCCTAATAAAGTTAGTTACTTTTATAAGGATTTGAATACTAGACAGTGGTTACCGGTGTACTTGGATGGTTGGGGTTTAATTAACCATACTCTCTCAGGAATGGTCAGCCTGGGTCTGTACAAGACTACACCTCATTTACACGTCATACACACCATCCTCATCTCATTGGGTCATGGGGTTGCTTATTGTTCTGAATTGAACAGATTGCAACGTACACAAATTAGGAATAAAAAAAATAAATAAAAAAATGAAAAGAAAAAAGTTTAATCAATCAGTTTAGCAATCTCAGACTCACGGTTTCGTAATTTGTATGACGTCTTAGGTCGCAAGTCCTCGCTACCACCAAACGAATTAAAAGTCATCCTCTATAAATCACTAGTACGGCCAATTTGGCTATATGGTGGACCAGGTTTTGGAGCCTGTCACATACAAAACTGAATATTCTTTAAAGAAACGAGTCACATGCACTTACAGCAATAAGAAACGCACCTTTTTACGTAACCAATCATACCCTTAACGAATACCTGAAAATACCAACGGTTCGAGCGAGACATTGTAAACGCAACATACAATAATACACACAAAGCCACTTGACCAAATAAATCCAAATGTCCAAACACTTTCAACTAACGATCTCCCTGTTAATAGTCGACTGAAACGAAGGTGGATTAGGGACCTTCTCCAACCACCATAAAAAAACCATTGCAATTTAACTTGTCATGCCTGTTTAATTTCATAAAAAATCATTTCATATGAAAAAATCATCCATTATAGTTTATTAATCATTATCATTGAAAAATATTGACATCACATTCCTTGCAAAATATCACGCCGAAATCGGTCACTGGATCGATTCTCTTTCACGTCACATTCCCGCCATTCCTCATTCATTCCATCTCATTTACTAGTTATGCTTTAAAAAATTGTACACTTTTAAATTAAAATAAAGTTGAAGCCAAAAAAAATCCTAGTTTCAAATATATACTAGACAATGGTTACCAGTGTACTTTAATAGTTTGGATTCAATTAAAAAGACTCTTTTAAAAAGACTGAGTCTGTACAAGACTACAACTCATTTCCACGTTATACATTATCATCCTCGTCTGATTGGATCATAAGGTTGCTTATTGTTCGTAAATTTATCAGATTGCAATGTACAGAGATTACAAATAAAAAAGGAGTAAATTGTAAGGCAATTTTACTTTTCTTGCCCCGTATGAATAGTACATTATAAGGAAGGAAATTTGAAGTAGGAAAGCATTATATCTCAAACACAACACGTATGACTTTACTTAAATATTAGACTACTTACCTGTAAAAAAAAATATTATAGGGTGATTCATGAAGTTCTCCCCCCACTTCTACAGCACATTGTACTAGTAAAAATAATGAAAAAATGTTATATAAACATAGGTCCGAAAACGCTTCGTTAGCGAGTTACAGCTAGCGAAAGTTTCGCCTGGATTTCAGTTCACCAGGTGAAATGAGGTCTTCCTGGAATTGTGGTAAGGTAGATTAAGGGGCGAATTCAATCATTTCTTATGGTTTTTGATCTGATAAATTGAATAAAACAGGTCCCAGAACTGTAAGTTAAATAGTTTTTGAGAAAACCAGTGTCAAATGCAAAAAATGGAGTGAAAATCACATTTTTTCATCTTTGGGTAAGAATAACTGTGTTATTTCACCAAGAAACAGTTAAAAATTTTCAATAAAAAATGTAGAAAATTTTATTCTGAACAAACCGGTGTAAATAAAGTACACAGAAAGCGAATAGTTTTTGAGAAAACCAGTGTCAAATGCAAAAAAATGGAGTGAAAAAAACACATTTTTTCATTTTAGTTTTTCCGGTTAATTTTACTTTGTACTCTTATGAATAAAAACTCATTTAATCAAACATCTATTCGCTTTCTGTGTACTTAATTTACACCGGTTTGTTCAGAATAAAATTTTCTACATGTTTTATTGAAAAATTTTAACTGTTTCTTGGTGAAATAACACAGTTATCCTTGCCCAAAGATGAAAAAATAAGTTTTTCACTCCATTTTTTGCATTTGACACTGGTTTTCTTAAAAACTATTTAACTTACAGATCTGGGACCTGTTTTATTCAATTTATCAGATCAAAAACCATAAGAAATGATTGAATTTTCCCCTTAATCTACCTTACCACAATTCCAGGAAGACCTCATTTCACCTGGTGAACTGAAATCCAGGCGAAACTTTCGCTAGCTGTAACTCGCTAACGAAGCGTTTTCGGACCTATGTTTATATAACATTTTTTCATTATTTTTACTAGTACAATGTGCTGTAGAAGTGGGGGGAGAACTTCATGAATCACCCTGCTCTTTATTCATAATAGCTGTTTTGACTGTTTAATTTGGTTACTAAGAAAATGTTTATCATAATGACTAATTGTCATATTTGTTTTTGTGAAATTTATTAAAAATAGTCTTAATAAAAGATATAGGTATTCGTTAGTTACCTAAAATAAAATATTATTGAAGCGCGATTACCGACAAACTAGGTATAGTTGTTTTCCTGTCATTTTTTTTGATATTAAGTCATACCGGAAAATACACGTTTTCAGGCCTTTTGAACCAAGAAAAACATGTTTCTAGCCTGTTTTTACAATGTTTTAGTATTAGCCTATGCCCAAAACGGGCAGGTGGAGTGTTATTTTAATGCACTCTATCTGTTTGGTCCAGGGCTAAAAAAAATAGTTCTGTTTCTTATCACATAGTCAGCCACTGATATGACTGAACTATTTAAGAACAGAAGAGGTAGAGGTGTAAAAGACACTAGTCAGAGTTATCTCCTCTGAGAGTAATGAATTTCACTATGCAGCCAGACCCTGTGGTGAATGAAGTGAAGGTGTCATTTGGAGGGTGGAAAGTGAGTGCTTTTCGGAGGGCCTGGCATGCTGATAAGCATACTCTTTTAACTCAGTGAGGAAGGCAATGGTAAACCACCTTACTCCTCATTTTTTACTTAGTAAAACCTCTAGAGGTTCAAACCAGCCTTTCGGCTGTTGACCTAAACAACAAAAACAGTATTAGCCTGTATTTGTGCTGAACAAAATATTTTAACAATGAAATATCGTACAAAGTTGAAACTTAGAACTTAAGTTAGGTACAACATGTGAACCTACAAAAAAAAATGTTTTCATGAAAATCGGTCAATCGATCGTAGTATTTTATTCGTGCAATTATTCACCTTTTTTTGATTTTCTCAGAAACGGCTTCTACTAGATTGACTGATGGTATATTAGACTTGTTTAGGTCATCAGTCGAAAGGCTTGTTTAAACTTCTAGATGCTGCACTGAGTAAAACAAGGAAAGAGGTGGTTGAACATGCCTTCCTCACTGAGTCGGAAAGTATGCTTATCACCATGCCTGGCCCACCAAAAATCTACTTTCCACCCTGCAAATTGTGGTTGTTTGAGATATGACTGTCGGGGAACAGGGTACCATTTTCAGTTGTATCACTATTCTTCGGAAATTTAAATAATATCTATGAGTACATATAATTTTTTTAAAGAGTGATGCGTTTTGTGTTATTACCCTTTTCTTCTGAAATACAATCAAGTAGCTTTATTTTTATTTATTTTGTATTATTTAAAAATTATTTGTAAATAATATGTCGGCCATTTTAAAATTATAGGCCTATAACAACATTCAGTATTCAGTAATAGTCCGTACGTTTGAAAATGCAGAAAGGAAAACAAATTAAAATTCTATAGGTAATTGATATTATAACACAGAGATTCCCGCTCAAAATTGACAATTTTACTTCGGTAAGTTATATCATGTTTTATTTCATTACCCAGGCATACATCAAGGCTGGAGTAGACATCAACGCGCGCAAAACCCAAATAATTTGTTACAAGAATTTTTTTTGTAATCCCTAATTTGTGTACGTTGCAATCTGTTCAATTCAGAACAGTAAGCAACCCCATGACCCAATAAGATGAGGATGATGTGTATGACGTGTAAATGAGGTGTAGTCTTGTACAGACTCAGGTCGACAATTCCTGAGAGAGTATGGTTATTGAACCCTAACCATCAAAGTACACCGGTAACCACTAATTCAAATCCGTATAAAAGTATTTACCTTTACTAGGATTTGAACCAGAAACCTTCGTCTCCAAAAATCAGTGTTAAACAGCTGATTTTGGCGACGACTTTATCTCTAGACGAACCCGGTGGGTTTACAAGAATTTAAAACAAATTTTTTGACAATTCTAAAATTGTTTATTTGGTTGGAAATCAAAATCTTCATTTTAAAAATCAAAAAATACAATTGTATACTAATATTATGTTAATTCTAATTTAAATTATTTAAACATCTGTTAAAGAAATCACTATTGAGAAATGTTGAAGTGTTGAAAAGAGCGGTAAGGTAGGTAACTTATTTAAAATACTATAATACTTGGTAAAGAACAATAGTGTGGGAACAGACACAACAATCTATCACTCTAAGAAGGCATTATTCGTTTTGCACGATCAGTTATTTCACTCACTAATCATATTTACAACTTAACTGAAATTGCTTTTCAATAGTTTAGATATTTAAAGCATTGCGTCTTACACAATATCTATTCAACTACTTAATAAACACCTATTTCATTATTCAAACTAAGAATGGATTCAAGTTTTCAGTTGAAAACAGATGTCAATGTTGATTATCTTTTTAAATTATTGTTTTTTTTAATTCCTAATATGTGTACGTTGCAATCTGTTCAATTCAGAACAATAAGCAACCCCATGACCCAATGAGATGAGGATGATGTGTATGACATGTAAATGAGGTGTAGTCTTGTACAGACCCAGGTCGACCACTCCTGAGAGAGTATGGTTAATTGAACCCCAACCATCAAAGTACACCGGTAACCACTGTCTAGTATTCAAATCCCTATAAAAGTAACTACCTTTACTAGGATTTGATTCCCAGTTAGAATCTAGATATTTGCACAAGTTTAAACCTACTGAGTCAAAACCCATCGCAGTCGCTAATTATACCGAGCTGTTGATGCGACTTTAAATAAAACCAAAAAATTTAAATTAGACATAGGCTACAAGATTGTCTTCTATTATTTTAAAAATACATTTTTATTGGGTCAATTAAAAAGAATTAAAAAAAAATTAAAATAAGTCAGGATGTTATAATGACTTTGTAATCTTTTTTGGTACTTAGCAAAAAAAATAAAATAAAAACTTTTGTTAAAAAATCATTTTTACAAATAATTGTATTTATTGGTACTCTATAATATGGTTCGTTTTTGATCAAAATTTTGCCCAAAAATTATCTTTTTTTGCAAGAAATAGTAGGCTATATTTTTGTTCTAAAATATAATTTCAGTTGATTCCAACAACCCAGTTTGTATTGAAACAGAATTCAAAATACTGGTATTATACTATTTATAAAATGATTCGAAGAAAAACATAAAAATTATATCTCTTAAATATGGTAGACCTATTTTATATATATACATATTTATACATTATAATTAGTATATTAAATTAATTATTAAAAGAGTAAAAATATATAAAACCTTTGATATATAAATTGCTAATAGATTTTTAATGCGATCTTGCAATCTCAGACTAATAAACTTGCCTCATAAAATACGATGACCTTCAAATATTTGAAATATTCTCTAAATTAAATTAGTTAACAGATGTAGGACTATATTATTAAAAAAAAAACTATTATAATGGTTTCTGCCTAAATTTTATTACATCATTAAATTAATTTTGTTACCTAATAGGCTTGCTTATACGTATGTTTCAAAACTCTTGAAAAAGTCTTCTTTCAATGTACAAATAAATGTAATGCTAATGGATGTTAGTAAAATGAAGAGGTTACGTTTAAACTGTAAAGATTACATTCTAATTTAATTATAAATCAACATATTTCACGTGAATTTTCAATAATTTAAAATTCATAAGTTATTTAAATTGAAGGGGCCAACAGAAGAAAGCATTAACCCAAAAAATTTCCAGCATGATTTTTCTGAAATATTCTGTAAAAATAAAATATACAATACGAGGGGGTACCCAAAAGTATCCGGAATAGCTCTGCTGTGGGCGGAGCTTGTGCAGTACAAATTCCCGCCACTAGGCTGCTTGTAGCGCTACTCATTGCCAGTTCAATGCCATTTTGTTCGTTGATCTAGCTTGTTCTGTTCTCGTGCAGTGATTGTTCTCGCTAGTGCTGTTTTGTGCTCGTGTCGTTTTTCATGATGGCAAGTTTTAATGAACAACGTGCGGCTGTGAAATTTTGCTTCTTGCTCGGTAAAAACGCCGCGGAAACAGTTGTAATGTTGAACATAGCTTACAAAGACGACGCTATTGGAAAAACCCAAGTGTACGAGTGGTTTTTGCGCTTTAAAAATGGTGACATGTCGATTGAGAACAAACCTCGTTCTGGACGACCGTCAACTTCCCGAACAGACGAAAATGTTGTGAAAGTGAAAGAAATTGTACGAACAGACCGACGACAGACCATTGACTTTTTATCTTTAAGTGTTAAGAAGACTACGAAACAGCATTCGTCGTAAAAGACCTAATTTGTGGCAGACAGGGGACTGGTTTTTCCACCACGACAACGCGCCTGCACACACGGCAATCTCGGTTACCCAGTTTTTGGCGAAAAACGGCATGGTTTTGCTACCACACGCACCGTACTCACCCGATCTGGCTCCGTGTGATTTTTTCTTGTTCCCACGCATGAAAAGGGGCATGAAAGGTCTCCGATTTAACAACGTTGATGATGTCAAGAAAAAAACGACGGATGAGCTGGCAGCCATCACTGAAGAGGAGTACAAAAAATGTTTTGAACAGTGGAAGCACCGGTGGGACAAATGTATTAGTTGTAATGGAGAGTATTTTGAAGGGGATAAGGTTCTTTTGTAAAAAAATTAAAAATAAATAGTTTTAAAAAATAATTCCGGTTTCTTTTGGGTACCCCCTCGTAAGCCCACAAAATATTCAGCATGATTTTTTAAAAATATGCTGTAAAAATAAAATAAACCATAAAATAACTAAATATAATAGCTCTTTTTAACCCTTTCTAGACCGCTCAATAATAAAATCTCGGAAGTGTAAGTACAACACTAGGTTAGACTAGACGCACATGTACCACATGTGATGGCTTCATTCAATACATAAGTGACACGATCTGATGTATTTTTGAAGCCCTTACAGTTTACAGAAAAATTAGACCAGGCGGAATTTAGAAGTCCCGATGATCAACTATGCAATTTAAACTGTTAATGCACAGATAAATGCAATGGTACTAAATGGGACTCTTAAGTCCCAATGGTCAAGAAAGGGTTTTAAACAGGATGCTATATTTACGATTTTAAGAATTTAGATTAACAGAAAAAAAATTGAACAAAAATTCCAAAACATGATTTGTAGCTTTAAGTAAACTTTTAAAATGGCATTGCGTAAAATTATGTTGAAGTCGGTTAGCACTATCTTCTTTCGACCCCTTCAAATTCATAAATTTATAAGTTACTTATAAATAATTGTCAAGATTTCCGGCTACGTTCACCGATGATACTGTCATTTTATCATCAAGCGATAACTTCACTCAATGCATCAGATAACTTACAAACTCACCTGAACCTATGGTGCTCCAACCGGAAAATAAAATTTAATGCAATGTGCACAACGTTCACATTATGATTACCCGTCTGTATTTATTGCAAACCAATCATTACCTAAAGAAGATACAGAAAAATACTTAGAACTAACATTTGACCGCCAACTTGCTTGGTTTAGCCTATTCATCAAAAACTGACTATAATTACACTGAATTTTAGACTGAACCATTTGTATTCTTTGATACAAAACTCTCACGGTTACATGTTCATTAACGATTACTCTACAGTTGAGCCGTTGTTAGTTTGCTCCTACTGTCAACAAACAAAGGCCACCTACTACAGGGTGCACGCTAGAGTCTGCGACTTTACGGATGTCGTATTCCTATTAAGGCAACTATTTTTTAAATTATAAGTACTTAAAATACTAAAAACATCAGTCATGATGTGATGCAGGCCTAACAATTTCATTTAGAAAAATACTTTTAAAAGTATTTTGTATTTAAATCCTTTTTAAAGTATTTTGTTTTTACTTTTTAATCAGCGTGTACACATTTTGATATAATGCGCATGCTCAGTGACGTCATTATTTGTTTACATTAGAAGCAAACTAAGAGAGGCTGGACTTTACTTATCAACACGCCACCTTTTGCGCCCCATTTGGTCTTATGGGTGGATGGAATAGGTAGGTCTATTTGGTTCGGCGAAACCTTGAAATATTCAACGAATTCAATCATTGGAGTCAAGACACAAAAGCTCACAACTTAAAAACACCCTTTAACATAAACAACACTTTACACAGAGATTTTGCTTTTACCAGCTGTTAAACACTCATTTTTAAAGTTTACAAAAAATTTTACGACAAACTAGATGAACATGCTAATTCATTAGTACAGTCACTAACCACATCAAACTACCACACTAACCCCTCCCCCCCAACAACGTCTGGAGAAATGTTGGTTTAGGAATCTTCTACATTAACAAGAAATAAATGCATAAAATAATTTCCCACAAAATTAATAAGGTAATGTCTCGAGAAGGTTCTACTGAAAGACTGATAAAATAAACTAAATTGTCATTAAATTTTTTAAAATATCGATAGATAAATCTATGAAAATTTCAAATATTACTACAAATTTGCCTGCGGTGTAAATAAACTATCCCCTAGGTTTAGTTGACACTCACTTAACTGCTAATCTGAAAATGGTAATCAAATAAAACAAACTTTAAAAGAAAGTTTAAATTTGAAATGGTTTAAAGAGTAATAAAGTTAATAAAATTTTAATTAAAAATTGTCCGAAGTATGGGATAGTTTTTAATTAAATTTTTTTAAATACTGGAACTAACTGTAAATTAAAAATCTCATCTACCTGTTCCAGGATGTTACCCCGAATCAATTAAAATCTCTAACTAACAAAAAAAGATGGAACTAGTGAAAGTTTTTTTCAATATACAATAACTAATTAAACAGCTACTGATTAGATTTCGCTATATTATTAATAATAACAGTAAAATTCATCAGTTCTGTTATAGTTTTCTTAATAATCGTATTAAAAATTACTTTTATCCGCGCAGTAGAAATTTGCTAGCGTACATACCCATCTACATATACCGACTGTCTCAGAAAAATTTATACACATTTTGATGTGTGGTCTATCATCACGGGGTGATAAAACGCCCCCGTTTCACTCTCCTTTCAAGACTCCTTCAAAGCCTCCTTCTTGAAAGAGATTTGTCATTCATTAAACACTGATATACTTAGTCTACTTAATAAGTTGATTTCTGGAGGATTGAAGTCTTTAAATGGCTCCAAAAATCGGTGTAAAGAGATTATATCCAGCTATAAATCACCATTGGAACTCGGCCAGGTATGACTCCAAATAATGGTGCCTAACCTACCCACGATGTTTTTTTATTTCGCCATTTAGCACTGTCCCACAATTGAACTACAATTTCATTTCGTAGCTGCCCGCCACACTGAAACTTTTGGCAACTCCATACGCCCGAAGTAAGACACAGTTAGTTTCCTCGGTCGTCGGTAAATCCCATAAATTCATGATAAACACACGTAACGAACACAGTAATTTACACTATTTCAAACTACAACACACAATGAACCGTTCGTTATCTTCGACAAATTAATGCAATTCCTTCCGATTCGTTACCGGAAATAAACATCATTAAATATGTAACAATTTTATCATGTGTTAGACTAGCAATCAGAGTGGCCGCAACGTTAATGTAAAGGTGCCCAAACTTCTTTTTAACTTATAACAATTATTGATGTAATATTATAATTACAATTATTTTAATGAACATTGTCATTCGTGACAATAAAAGTTAATATATTACTTTATCTTGCCTATATAAATAGGAAGGAAAGTATTGTTTTCATGTAAATTTTTCGAAAACGAGTTTTCACCGGATCTACACGTTTTCAGAACCCCTGAACCCAAAAAAAAGAAGTTTTTAGCGATTGGTCTGTGTGTGTGTGTGTGTGTGTGTGTGTGAGTGTGTATACAAAATATCTCAAGAACGGAACTTTGTACGAACTTGAAACTTGAAACTGAAGTTATATACCACTACCGGACCCGACACGAACATTTTTCATCAAAATCGGTCAACCGTAAGTAGTAGTTTATTCGTGTATTTTTTTACTTTTTTGCGATTTTCGCAAAAACTGGTCCTACGATTTTTTAAAAATCGCCTGGTTTACTCAATGTTTTATTCTCTACAAGATAGGGTAGGCGCCATGTTTCCTGAAATTCTGGGTTGAGGCTGTTTTTACGTAAAAACATAGTTTTTTTAAGATTACAGCTTTAATATGCAATTTAGCGGAAAAATTTATATAATAAAAGTTGTAGAGAATTTAAAATTCTACAACTTAAAATTCAAACAATTTTTTGTATAACGCTTAGTTTAGCAGTAATTAGTGATTTTCTGATTTTTTTCTCAAGAAAACGTGTGAAAAATCGATTTTTTAAAGATTTCGGCCTTTGTATGCATTTTATGACAAAAGTGTATATAATCGAAATTAAAAAAAGTTAAAAGATCTACATTTTTTATTTAGAGCATTTTTCTCTACAGAGCCTAGTTCAGCGTGAAAAAGTGATTTTCCGTATTTTTAAGGCAAAGAGATCGATTTTCATTTTGCATCTTTCATAAATGATTAAAATTAAGTTATATTTTTTGAGGTTAGTTTTTTGTTTATTTATAATGTTTTTTTACTAATGTTAGGTGTATTGTTAATTATTTGCATTGGCAAGAGAAAGTTGTGTGAGTATTTCACATTATTATTAAATAAATAGTTAAAGTACTCTTAGGTGATCAATCTTGTCAAATAACACCATGTCAATGAAATACATTATATGTTTATTTATCAATTATTTCTTACACCTGTTATTTAAATCATAAAAAACTAGTTGTTTTTACACAGTAATTAAGGAATACATATTCAGTTTTGGTTTATTTATTCATTCTATTTGACAGGTAAAGAAAATATAACGATTGAAGATTAATTATTATAAAAAAGGAGCATCTTATAATGGTAGTTTAGTTTTGCTGACTTGTCAAAGTATATTATTTAATTATCAATTTAAAATATTTTAATTTGGTCTACGTAGTTTTCTAATTCAACACTTCTTCTCTGTTTCTGAACCAATAAATATTTCATCAGCCAGATATTTTAATTGAAATGACAAACAAGGAATAACGAAGGACGCCGTATCCATTTAAATTAACATAAATGTATTACATACGTTATTACTTTTTTCCTTGATGTAATATTATTTGAGTTTACATCTTCGTCATCAGTTGTTATTCGCAGTCTACACCCAATTACATCAATTCAACCTAACTTATTAGTTTAACATTTCCATTTAAAAATTATTGTCTTATTTATTTTTGCCTTAACACTAATTTGTTGATTAACAGATATAATTAATTGTTTTAGTTGACAATATTGAATTAATTTCAAATTAATATGTTAAAAATCATGTTTTTTAAAAATTATTTGAAAAATATGCTTAATTTAATTACCTAGAAGATTATTTATTAATTGCTTAATAGAGCTTAATTAACATTGTATTCCACATTTAATTAATTTGTTATCAAACTTAATTAAATTTATTACATTGTATTCATAAAGTTGTTTAACATAAAAAAAATAAAATAATAAATACTAAAAACAAATAATATAATAAATAATAATAATAATAATAATAAAATAAATAATATATTTAAATAATAATAAATAAAAAAAGTAAAAATAATAAATTATAGCTTATGTTAACTGAATTATAAATTTCAGAAACCCAATACCAGTATTTATAAAACCGGCTAACCATTTAACTCAACTTTTCAAATTTGAATTGTATAATTCCTTACACTTATTTGAAAATCCCGGGAGTTTAGTCCGAGATTTTCAAATAGATAAAAGATTATTGTACACTATGTCACCAATTTGGTCCCTAACATATTATTAATTAATTGTAATAGATTTAAGAAAAATTTCATTTCGACTGCTACTTACCGTGTAATTTTTACTTTCTCTTGCCTTAAGCCTGTGTGGGTATAGTTAAATGAGTCAAGAGGTCAAGAGTTTTTCTTAGCTTTTAACGAGGGGTAAAGAGGGACACCATCAGTCCGCAAGCGCGACTGCTTTTTTATAAGTTCGTCATCACAACGTAAAGTATATTTAGAAAACATACAGTATATCACGGAACCTTTTGTAGATTAACCCTTTAAAGGTCTTTGGTAAGTATACTTACCATTGGCAATAAGGTCGATTTTATTTAAGAATAAGCTATGCAGTTGAACATTATTGATATTTTATGGTGTTATCGATAACACCACTAACTTTTGTTCTCTGGTAAGTAGGCTATCCACATTTTGAAATTAAAGCGCAGCGACCATTTGCTTCGTGGAGTTGCAAGAATGTGGTAAGAATTCATAACAGCGTACGCTACCGCATTGTTTTGATGTTACTTTTCTACAGTGCATATAAAATTCTAGGTTTTTACAGGAAAGCAAGCATTCATTCTAATATAAAGTTAGGATAAGATATTCTACACATTATTTTGTTTTAGGCCTATAAAATATATTGAGTAAGAAAAATCACAAAGAAAAATAGTAAGAAGTAATAGGTCCAATAATTCTTCTTCTTATTCCCATTTTGATAAATGTTCCTTGTTAAGTATACTTACTAGGGCTTAACATAAAAAAAGAAATATCTTACTGTTCTGGCACTGTTAAGTCCCTATAAAACAAAATTTAACGTTTTACAACATGTATATTTTTCCCCGTAGGGCTATTACTGCCCTATAAAGGGTTAAAAAACTAAAAGATAATGGTTCTGAACCTGATTAAGTTACTTTATAATTGGTTACTTTATAATTCCGTCTCCCCTGAAATCATTAACTAACCCCTACCTTAAACTATACCTTTAGTCCACGTTCAGTAAAATGCATGCCTTCCCCTCCCCAAGATAATAGGACTCCCACAAAACTGAAAAAAGGCCACTGAAATATAAAATAAAATAAAAGAGCCGCTCTTAAACCCACTTGTCCCTTAATTTAAATTTTCCACAAATAACTTCTAAAAATAAATTACCTCCTTTCAAGTCCCAGTTCCAATGTCCCACGAACCAGAATCCTATTTCCTATTTAAACTATAAAATTCCCCCTAAATTTCTTGAGGTTGCAATTATTCTGTTATATTGTTCCCCGAGCGACTAGGTGTTCCTTAACACGATGTCGCCACCATAGGGCTTCTTAGCCCTCTCAACCAGGATTCAGGATTCAGGATTTTTATAATTGGGGCTAAATAATAAAATACATATATTATTAAAAAGCCAGTTTCATGAATCAAGGATTTTTAAAAGCGAACGCTGTAAAAATGATTAGGTAAGATAATAGAGTATTAACAATTGATATTTATTTTTTAATGTAGTCTACATTAAAATTATTCACGAACGGTGTGATAAAACTAACCTTTCATAATTAATTTTATCATCAAGACCGAATTGATTTGAAGTTAATTTTATAAAAATTTATCGCAAGGTCTAAAATATTTTTTGTTATTTTGTCTAGACGTAAATGGAAAAGTATCAGTAATGGAAAACAAATTTCAGAAGAATCATGCGCGACTTAATAAATTAAATAAATTTATAAAGTTATAACTGTCATTAATAATATAATCGATCAAAAAATATATTTTTATTATTGCGTGATTTTATAATCAGTGCTTATGATCGATTGATTTTTAATAAAATTTGAAATGAACACTGCCAAATATATAAAATTTTAATGCTTCATTTGATTCTTTAATGTAGAAATTGAAAACAAAATACTTAATGCTAATGACAATCTATAAAAATACATGCCAATTATTTGTCAGATACAAAAATAAAAAATTTAACACGAGGCAGTGTTCTCGCCCTACTGATGTACAGTTTATACACCAATCGGCACAAACATTAAAACAGCTATTTTTGCCGACGATGCTGCCATAAAATCAGTTCATCAATTTCCAACTATAGCGTCTCAGCAACTGGAACAGCACGTGTACAAAATACAAAACTGGCAGAATAGATGGAAAATGAAGTCAAATGAAACGATAAGTAGATCTAAGCACTTGACAAATACACTAAGAAAAGACACATACCCATCTGTGTACGAAAACAACACGCATATACCTGAAGCAGACTCCCCTAAATACCTTAATCTTGACAAATACCTGAATTCTAGAGCACATGATAGCCTACACAGCAAAACAAAACAGCTAAACAAAATCAATATAATTTTATTGGTTTATAACGGGTGGCGCACATAAAAGTAGCCCCGTAAATAAAGTGCAACACAATTGAAATGAAATCTGTTTATTTACAAATATAGGGTGATTCAAAAAGAGCGCCGGTTTTGATATATCAAATTAAGAGATTTATTTTATTGAAAAACTGAAAATAAATACATCAACAAGTTCATCTTACCTTCCGATTTCATGTATGAAAAATGACGTCATGCATGTGTCCTCCTCTACTGTGCTGGCACGCATCAACTCTGTCCATGAAATTGGATATTACTGCACGACAAGTTTCGACTTCCATTTGCCCGATAACCCGTCGAATTTCCTCCTTCAAGTCATTGATGTTTCGGGGTTTATTGGCATACACCAATGACTTCAGATGACCCCAAAGATGAAAGTCACAAGGCGTCAAGTCACACAACCTTGGTGGCCATTGATGGTCGGAATTACGAGAAATGATGCGATCCGGGAACCGTTCACGGAGCAACAACATTGTTTCTCGTGCAGCAACTGAATGTAATACGGGTGATATTGGAGATCGTACCGAAGAATTCTCCGTACAGAAGAACATCGTAAACCCAATTGTTGAGAACGGCGACGTATTGATTTTGCTGGGCTAAAAGCCACACCGTCACGAACCAACGCAACGTTCTGCTCAGTTCGGCCAGAACGACGACGTCCAGAACTTTTAAGGTCGACTGTTGAACCCGTCTCAAAAAACTTTTTCATGAGCCTGCGAACTGTTGATTCATTCAGTGCTTCATACGTCCTAGAGTACCGCGAAGTCGCCTGACAGTAGCCGCATAACTCTCTCCACTCTGGTAAAATGTTTTGACGATTAACACTCGTTGTTCAATAGTAAACTTCTCCATGGTTAGACACAGACTGCGAGAGTACTACACTGCGAACAAGAGAAACTACAACTGAATCGTCAATCGGAATGTTCTCCGAAATAGAAATGAGGTCTAACAATGTTGCCAACCGATAAACAAAAATTTACCAGCCGTTTAAAAACCGGCGCTCTTTTTGAATCACCCGTTACCAATAATTTTTTTATTATTTTATTCAATAGTCTAATATTGTTACGTTCTTACACGATATGTTGAAAGTGATCACCGTCAGCTTGTACACATAAGATAGCGCGGCGTAGCATATTCTGAAATACAGACTGGAGTTAAGGAGCTGTAATGGTGCGAGTGATCTGCGAAAGATCAGCCAGTGATCTGCGAGATGTGTGACAAAGTCACCCCGTCTTGTTGGAAAAATGAATATGTAATTTCGTGTGGTGCTAATTGATTAATAAATTGATCAAAAATCTGGTTAAACATGCAGGTTGTACACGGAAAGGGGAAAATGGGGGGAATTGTCGGGGATGGCAAATTACTCCAACATGTATAGAAATCTTGGAAAGGTTTCAGTTTAAAGTACTCAGAGCAATTACAGCATCACCTTGGTACATAAGACACAATACCACTCAGTGATTTAAACATTCTTCAATTAAACAATATAACATACTCGTACATATTCAGTTCTAAATCCAAAAGAAGACTTGAATCACACACAAATCATCTCAACATCTCACTTTTATTCATTCAAACGATACTCCTGCACTGAAACGAAGATATCCTACAGACGTATTTTAAATTTTGTGTTGACAATACAACAAATGAAATATATTTTAAAAAAATTAACCTTTTAAAAAAATTAACTTTTTCTGTATGTTCTACCAACGGTAAGGGGACTAACTTGAATTTGATCCAGATCTTTAATTAGGTTTTATTTACTTAAAATACCAGAAAACTTGCAATTCTTACGTTGAAAAGTCGGTTTGTAAAGAGTCACAATTTGTGTTTTTCATAAAAACGTGTTGTAAATAAGTACGCCAAAATGTTTTGTTTATTTATAATGTAATTCAAATGTCTCTTATAAATAATAGTTCTGAACAGGCAGGAGCTTCCAAATCAAATCTTTGTTGGCAAGAAGAAGAGAAGGAGAAAAAGAATGAGAAGAAGAAGAAGGAGAAGAAGAAGAAGAAGAATGAGAAGGAGAAGGAGAAAGAGAAGGAGAAGAAGAAAGAGAAAGAGAAGGAGAAGAAGAAGGAGAAGGAGAAAAAGAAGGAAAAGGAGGAGAAAGAAAAGGAGAAGGAGGAGGAGGAGAAGAAGAAAAAGAAGAAGAAGGAGAAGGAGAAAGAGAAAGAGAAGGAGAAAGAGAAGGAGCAGGAGAAAGAGAAGGAGAAGGAGGAGGAGGAGGAGGAGGAGAGGAGAAGAAGAAGGAAAAGAAGAAGAAGAAGAAGGAGAAAGAGAAGGAAAGGAGGAGAAGGAGGAGGAGAATATAGAAGAAGAAGAAGACCACATTAGTGATTTAGTGTGCCGTTAATCCCTTACCTATCTGAAGATGCCGGGTTCAACTCCTGTATTGATTGTGTTAATGTACTGTACTCTTTTGTCGATAATCATTAAAATAATATTATAGATATAGTAGTTGTCATGTTATCTTTCATGTTTGATTACGATATTATAATGGTAGAGAGCTTGAAGGCAAACGGTTTGTCCTGCAGCTGAGAGTTGGCTTGCATCGAGGCCACACTTTCATTCCAATCCGCGCAACTTCCTAATATTGTCTGCCCCACTCAAATAGAGTGATTTAATTTAGCCTTGAAATTCTTTCTTTGCTACTAACTACACTTATAAGAATTCTGGCAATGCAATGCATATTATCACCCTAAATATAATTGCATTTCATTTTTTATTGTATTTTCTAAATACAATTATATAATTACTGTTCAACGTTAACAATAAATACCTAATACTATTACTTTTGTATCTACGCTCGAATCTGAATGGCTACAAATTATAGAATAATGAATTCTAAATTACTAAAAACATTTGTGTTGTCAACAAAAATATTTGTAGTTATCAGAAATGATGGATTTTGAAGTGAGTTAGTAACATAATATTGTCGTAATATAAAAACTTTAATATATCCGCTGCAAAGACGAAATCGATGGCTCACATTCTAAGAATTCTGGCAATCCAATGCATAATATTACCACCCTAGATACATATGCAAATAATTTCTAAAGGCTATCCGAAATACTGATGTAATTCCTCAAAAATACAAAAGAAAAGTAACCAACTGGCTGATTAATTACTTCTGATTTTAATTACTTATATATATTCAAACTAATTTCTCTTCCTCTTGAGTCAGCTAAAATTTTTTTTGTTAAAATTGTCATCGAAAGTCTGCTTTATCCTTTCCCATTACATGACATTTTATTTTTATTTTTATTTCAATATATTTTTTATACTATTATCATTTTTTTCTGTATATTTACGTTAGGAAATTTTGTTGTATGTTTATTCTTGTAAATTTTTGTTTCTTTTCTTTTATGTAAATTTAGTGTAGATATAAAAAGCTATTATTATAATAGAATAAATAAAATAAACCAACTCATAATTGCGCTCAGGGTAGACCTATGCGGGTATTAGGAAATAAGATAAGATAAGATTCATTGTACTTTTTAGCAATAATAAATAAAATAAGTAAATAAAATTATACTAGGTTACTGTCCATAACAAATAGGTAGAGTGTTAAATTATTTTTACTCAATCTGTTAGATCCAGAACTAAAAAAAAATAGTTTTACTTCTTATCACATTGTCACCCAATTAAAGTACTGAAGTATGAAAGAACAGAAGAGGTAAAGGTGTAAAAGAGACCAGTCACAGTTATCTTCGTTGAAAGTAATGAATTTTATTATACAGCTAGATACTATGGTGAATGAAGTGAAGGTGTCAATTACAGGGTGAAAAATATGTACTTTTCAGAGTACCTGGCATGCTAATAAGTATGTACTTTTCAACTCAGTGAGGAAGGTAAGGTAAACCACCTCTTCTCTCCTCGTTTTACTTAGTGAAGTTTCCAGAGGTTAACTACCAGCCTTTCGGCTGATAACTTAAACAACAATATAATTTAACGTCATTATCAATACATTACCAATACAATTAAGTAAAATTAATTCTTCTATACCGGTTTGTTTTGTCAAGTAATAATTTCAACGTGTGGTTAGGTCATCAACCGAAGGCTGGTATGAACCTATAGAGTCTAGAGTTTTACTAAGTAAAAGATAAGTGAGGTAGTTTACTATTGCCTTCCTCACTGAGTGGAACAGTATGCTTATCAGCATGCCAGGACCTCTTTAGAGCATCTAATTTCCGTCCTGCAAATGACGACATCTTTACTTCATTCACCACAGGGTCTGGCTGTAAAATGAAATTCATTACTGTCAGAAGACACTAATGTGACTAGTGTTTTTTACATCTCTACCTCTTCTGTTTTTTAATACTTCAATCACATTTCTGACCGTTTGATATAAGAAACAAAACTATTTTCTGTAACCCTGGAACTAACAGATGGAGTGAAAATAATTTAACACTTCACCAGCCTATTATGGGCATTGATTTCAATTTATAGAATTAAAGAACGTGAAGCGTTATTTTGTGACAATTCAAAAATAAATCTGAGATTATTTAGAAAAGATATGGTTGATATAAGATTTACAAAGTAGACTTTTAACGGTAAGGAGAGGGAAGGCTATTGTCGCAGGAAACAATAAATCTCTTTGAACCTATAGTCAACTGTCTGTCGCTTATTATTAAAGTGGATTTTCCTCGACAACCTTTGATAAAATATAAAGAAAAGAATTACATAAGCAACGCTGAAATTTAAATTGGTTATTTACATATAAGTAATTCTCAATAGTAATTAATTAATTAATACAGAAATTTAAGTACAATAAAAGTTGATTCTGCCCATATCAGACAGGTAGAGTGTCAAATTATTTACTTTCAATCTGTTCATTGCAGGGCTAAAATAAATAGTTCTGTTTCTTATCACGTGGTCAGCCAAATAATTGACTGAATCTTTTAAGAACAGAAGAGGAAGAGGTGTAAAAGACACTAATCAGAGTTATTTCCTCTGAAAGTAATGAATTTCATTGTACAGCCAGACCCTGTGGTGAATGAAGTGAAGGTGTCATTTGCAGAATGGAAAATATGTACTTTTCAGAGGGCCCGGCATGCTGATAAGTGTACTTTTCCATTTAGTGAGAAAGGCAACGGTAAACTACCTAACTTCTCGTTTTACTTAGTAAAACCTTTACAGGTTCAAACCAGATTTTTAGCTGATGACCTAAACAACAAAAGTTGATTGTGTTAAGGAATAATTTTTAAGGAGAACTTTATTCATGATAGTTATGAGAAAATATAATTAATTTAAATAAAATATATTGAATTACTTAAAAATTTGCTTCAAATTAAAATTAATTAATCCTAAATACTTAAGAGATCAATAACGCGAACTAAATTTAACTTAAATCATGCGGGTATTTCAAATACAACTTTCTTCGTTTTTGTAAGCAAGTAACTTTACATTACACGCAAATTGCAGAGTCAAGGCTAAACAAAACAATGTGATGCAAAACAAAAGTAATCATGGCATAATTATCAATGTAACCGCAGCTAATGTAGTCTTATAAAAGTATAAAGGAACTTAGTCATACAACATTTCTAAGCTTTGAATTTAGGCAATTTGCATTCAGTAATTCAGTTTAGTTACAGGCCTGCATGAAATTATGTCTGATATCGATTTTATAAAAGAATCGAAACATACACCGACTTACCTGCATGTGAATTATAAAAATATAGCAAAACCTCGTTTATCCGGCTGTCATTAATCTGGATTTCCGGATAAAATTTGTAGTCTTTTTTTATTTATTATTCACATGGATAATATTTTAACTACGATAAAGAATGTAACGGTAAGTACGCCAAGCAATCGCTTTTTATTTTGATTAAATGTACAATCCTGCTAGATTGTACAATAAATTATGGTAATAAAATACGTTTTGTTGAGTTTAAGAAAGCTTTACTAGAGTATCACTTCAGCTGAACTATTTATGATAAACCGTTTGAAAGAAATTTTTTCATTCAAACGCCACGTGTTTGAAACAGAAGACAGTAGACCAATTCTTTGTTACGAATGATGTGAAAAGTTATTTTTATTTCATTTACAGTCTTTTAAAATAAATTTGGAAATTACCACAAACTGAATAACACAAGACTTGAACAGGAGAGACCGACTAAATGACAGAGAATCTTGTATCCGAAGAACAATGCCAGAAGAGCTCAGAATGATTGAAGGAATACTGGAGATGAATCAAGGAAAGAACCATCAGGCAAAGTACTCCAACTCAAAAAAAATTGAAATAAGATGTTTCTTCTTATGTATCTTGAACTTATGTAGTTGTATTTTGCTTAAAAAAAGAAAAAAATCTTTTAAACAATTATAGATAATTTTGTTACAAAACATAATTTTTGATCGCAATAAAAACGGTAAGTCTAGTTACTGAACGGTTTGTTTTGCTTATTACCCTGAGGCTATTACCCGGATTATCCGGATATTCAATTTGTCTATAACTTTGGTCCCAGTTAGTTCGGATAAACGAGGTTGACTGTACTTACTGATTCTTATACCCGGTAATTTTATCAGTTACTATTGTGTTTTTAAACTATTAACCTAACATACAAAATAAATTTAGTAGGCCTAGTAATAAAAATGTTTTACAAAATTTTAGTGAAAAATAAAATCCTGGTGTAAAACACTCACAAAACTTTCACTTGCCAATGTAAAAGATTAACAATAATAATCTACGTTTTATAAGGTAAAGCCTGTGCTCTCAGGAAAGGAAAGGAAAAATTTGATGAAACTTTCAGATCTTTTTGCCGGATCTTTTTGTAGTACCAAACTTAAATTCCAATTTTCAACTTCGTACGCTATTCAATTCTTTGGTTTTGTCTTGAATTTTTATTACGGTACTGTACATTGAGCTGCACATTTTCCGTATATGATATTTAAATGGTGGTGGGGAGTTTCGCTTTAAGGAGAAGAGGTACCCAGTGGTATAATGTTCAGATGAACTAATGTCCCCTAGCCGTGGGAGTGAGAGAATGCATAACGCTCTCACTCGCACAAGCCATACGCGCCGTTCCAATAACATCATCGTATAATTTTTTACTCATTGTTGTGAGCAAGCGTTTATGCATGCAGTAAACTAACAAGCAAGATAACGACTCGACCCTGTTTTGTAAGAAGGGTCTAACCCACATTTATAAAATTGTTCAGGAGAAGCAAAAGAAGTAACCACTGCACATAATGTACGTAACTTATAACCTAAATAGTTCTTCAGGTAGAAAGCTAATTTTAACACATATTACTCATTTTATTATGGTCAAATTAGATCTTACGTATTCCTTTTATTATTGACCCCTTCTAACATATTTCATGTGACGGTTCTAGAAACTGTAAACAGGAGCTAACTGGTAATTAACTCCTTTTTACAGATGAGAATTAAAAAATTTTCACTAAACACCGACATCTAACTTTGTAATTATTTCTTATACAGTTTTCTCTTTCTTACTCATAAAAGTATACATCTTTTGAACCTTCATACTGCAGTTAACCCATTTACGCCAAAAATGTCAGTTAGCACCTTCTTACAAAACAGGGTCGGCTGTAGTATGTTTTCAGATATGGATTACAACGGTAAAGACCTTTGAGCGCATGCGTAGTTATGCCACATATCTCCCTCTCAATCGCTCGGCTATGGGACATTAGTTCGTCTGATACCTATACATTCTCCGTTTATAACTAGAGGTATTATCCATTATTTAGACCAAGAGGTCTCTACTCCATTTTCGCTTTAGACGTCGCACAGTTGGGAAGTTTCTTATAGCCAGATCACGGGCTAGTTGGTTTGGATGGACACCTAGTCGTTCGTGAAATGTACTATACAAGGACGCGGTTACCACCTTTACTGTCGCAATTTTGCTTAAAATAAAAATCTGGTGTGAAACACTCACACAACTTTCTCTTGCCAATGCAAATAATTAATAATAAACCTAACATTATTAATAAAATATTAGAAATAAACAAAAACTAACCTCAAAAACATAACCTTATTTTAATCATGAGTGAATGACGCAAAATGAAAATCGAACTCAATTTGGCTTAAAAAAAAACGGAAAATCACACTTTCACGCTAAACTAGGCTCTGTAGAGAAAAATGCTATAAATAAAAGTTGTAGGTTTTTTAATTTCCTATAAATTTTATTATATACACTTGTGTCATAAAATGAATACTAAGGCCGAAATCTTTAAAAAAACAATTTTTCACACGTTTTTGTGAGAAAAAAACAGAAAATCGCAAATTACCGCTAAACTAAGCGTTATACAAAAAAATGTTTGAAATAAAAGTTGTAGAATTTTACATTTTCTACAACTTTTATTATATAACGTTTTGCGCTAAAATGCATATTAAAGCCGCAATCTTAAAAAGAAAATGTTTTTACGTAAAAACAGCCTCACGCAGAATTTCACCAAACATGGCGCCTACTTTATCTTGTAGAGCATAAAAAATGTAGTAAACCAGGGGATTTTAGAAAAAATCGTAGGACCAGTTTTTGAGAAAATAGCAAAAAAGTGAAAAATTATACGAATAAACTACTACTTCCGGTTGACCGATTTTGATGAAAATGTTCGTGTCGGGTCCGGTAGTGGTATGTAACTTAAGTTTCAAGTTTCAAGTTCGTACGATGTTCCGTTCTTGAGATATTCTGTTCACACACACACACACACAGACCAATCGCTAAAAACATGTTTTTTGGATTCAGGGGGTCTGAAAACGTATAGATCCGGTGAAAACTCGATTTCGAAAAATCGACATGAAAACAATACTTTCCTTCCTATATATTCATATAGGCAAGAGAAAGTAAAAATCGTCTTGGATTCTTCGTGGAGGGTTTTATTGCTTACATAAAAAGGAGCGCCAGAAGCAAGTCTTAAGAACTTTGATTGAAAGGCCTGGATCGACTTTATTCAATTCTAGAGATACTTTGTTCTCTTACATACACGCGCGCGCATACTCTCTCTCTCTCTCTCTCACACACACACACACGCACATGCACATCGGTGAAAAGATGTTTAGGTTCAAAGAGCCTAAACACATCTTACTTCTAGTGAGAACTCGACTTGGAAAAGTCGACATAAAAACAATAGGTTACTTAAAATTAATAATATTGTTGTAAGTTTAACGTTAGTCTCTTTTTTATTTATTATACCCAGATCCCGAAGGAACCTAAGCTTAGGTGTTAAAATATTTAGACTTTATTACTAAAATAAAATTCCTAATAAGTTTTTTTGATGATATAAAATGATCTGACCTGAAATTGAAATGAAATAGAAAGTAGTGTTAATCGATGTACTTTTTTATTGTAAGACTCAGAATAAAAATTAAAACGAGGTTAATTACTACTTCTACTGACCTAATTTGTTAAAACTAATTACAAAATAACAAAAAAAAATATAATTGTAATAATTTAATTTACAATCGATAGTAAAATATTATAAATTAAATTTTTCAATAAAACTATAAAATTTATTATCTCTTATGTTTCTAGTTAAATATATTTCAATTGTTACACTATTACATTCTACGATTGCTTTGTCTGTTTATAATCACAACTTTCTCGCTACTGTTAGACATAGTAATTTATAAAATAATTTTGTAATTGTTGTTCAGGTCATAAACCGAAAGGCTGGTATAAACCTCTAGAGGATTTACTAGGTAAAATAAGGAGTGAGGTGGTTTACCATTATCCTCCTCACTAAGTGGAAAAGTATGTTCATCAGCATGCCAGGACCTTTCAAAAGCATCTACTTTCCACCCTGCAAATGACACCTTCACTACATTCACCACAGGGTCTGGCCGTATTATGAAATTGATTACTGTCAGAGGAGATAATTTTGTGACTTGTGTTTTTTACACCTCTACCTCTTCTTTCTTTAAATGTTTCAGTCATATAATTGCCAGATCATGTGATAAGAAACAGAACCATTTTTTTTGTAACTTTTTGTAATTAGCAAAGTGAAAATAATTTAACACATAACTTCCCTGTTATGAGCATAATTTTTTATACTTTTAATCATAATGTAAGATAATTTTGTAATTGTAAAATAATATCTTTCCAAAAATTGATCTGTAATCGAAATTTACATCATGCAAAAGCTTCTTTGAAAGAGAAGTTCGTAATATAATATAAATTATATCATAGTTTAAATATTTACAACCTCTGTAGTACTTCTTTTGTACTAATTTTATATTTAGTAGTATTTCTACTTTCTCTTATCGTTTTAGGGAATATTTACAGGAATATTTATATTTAGAGGGAATATATTAAAAAAGTACTACCTTCATGTTGATTTTTTTAAATCGAGTTTTCACCAGGAATACTCGTCGAATACCTCCTGAACCCAAATAAATCTGTTTTTAGCGTTTGGTCTGTGTATATGTGTCTGGGTTTCAACAAAATTTATCAAGAACGGAATATCGTACAACGTTAAAACTTGAAAATTAAGTAACGTACTTTTAGGAGACGCGACATAAACATTTTCATAAAAATCAATGAACCGGAAGTAGTATTTTATTCATCCGATTTTTCATTATTGCTATTTTCTCAAAAACTTCTACACAAATTTTTCATACTCTAAAAAATACGGTAACGAGGTCCATGGCTGCGGAAAATTTTGGGTGGTGCAGGGTGGTGCACTCGTGGTAAAAATATTATTTTTTAAGATTGCAGTCTTAATATCTATTTTACACTGAAACATTCGTTTATTTTTCAACAAAAATACTAATATTTAGAAAGAAAATCTTGAACACTGTAAAATGTTTCTGTAAAACGCTGTGGACAGGTGCTTACGCTCCCTTACATATTTCTAAGCATATAGTCTACTCATTAAATCTTAACATTCATTACATGAATAAAATAATCACCAGATATACCAGAAATTTAAATAAAAAATATTATAAACCAATAACAATTCACTTATCCGTGTTCTGAATTGTCCATATTTACCACATAACCCTAATCATCAGCTCTAATGATCATCTCTAATCATCAGAAGGTACAAGCAACATCATCATCATTCGTGTTCTGCTTTATAGCACGTCTCTTCATTTTAGTTTTCCATCTCTCCCTATCTCGCGCTAACCTCTTCACCTTCTCGTACCTTCTTCCCTGTTTTAAATCATTAAGCATACCTTTTACGCTCACTTGCCTTCCTTCCATTAACTGGTCCCTCCAGCATGTCTGCAATCAGACACTCCCTTCTCAACCAGTGACCCAGCCACACCTGTGTTTTCTCCATCTCACCGTCTCCAGCAGTGCCCTCTTCTCCCCAACTCTCTGAAGCACCTTCTCATTACTAACTCTTTCAATCCTTCTCCAAATCCACATTTACAGGGCCTCCAAGCCCCTCTCATCCTGCGTCCTTAAAGTACACGTCTCAGCTCCATACGTGGCCACATTTCAAACAAAGCATTTCATCAATATATATTCCGCTATTCCAAATACACTGCACAAAATCCGTCTTTCCTGCAAAATGCCTTCTTGGCCATTCCGATCCTCAACTTCACCTCATTAGCACACCTCATATCTTTTGTTACCAGGGATCCAAGATACCTAAAAGATTTGACCTGCTCTATTTTATTCCTTTTCAGGGTAACCATAATCTTCTTTGGTGCCCTACTCATTACCATGCATTTTGTCTTTTGAACATTTGTTCTCATTCCATATATGTAACAAGTCCTATCCAATCTCTTAAGCAGAACCTTCATCCCTATTTTATTTCCTCCCAACAGTGCCATGTCATTAGTAAAATATACATACTGTACCCTCTTTCCTCCGACCTTGACCCCCCAGCCACCATGTATTTACTCTTGATGTATCTCTTCCAAATATATATTAAATAACGTTAGTGACATGCTACATCCCTGTCTCACCCCTTTACTAATCCTACTGTCCTCAGCCATATCAATTCCAATCCTCACCCTAGCTATCTGCATCATATACAAGTTTCTAATTTGTCTCCTCTCCTTCCAATCAACCCCCGATTTCCTTACAACCTCCATCTATCTACCCCACACCACTCTGTTGAACGCCTTCTCCAGATCAGTTTAACAGAGATTAAGGAAACATTTTGCTGATCATTTTTATTTTTCCCTCCAAGTAAACATAAATTACTAAAATATTTAATCTGTAATTTCATCAATGGATTTAAACTTGAGGTTTTTGATATGAGGAGTGTTCTCTTCAAAAGGAGTTAAGTGATAGTAAAATAAGCTAGCTACATAAATATATTTACTAGTTGTACATAGCTACACAGTTGTATATTTTATTTAATACATTAAAAAAATATATATAAGTTTTTCCCCATCGTCTACATTTTCCAAGCGACAGTGGTGCAATATCTTGGTTTATGGAAGATGAAAAGAATAATAAACCAGATTCTGTAAACATATTTACGTAATGAGTAATATAATATGACTTTATGTATTTGCCTTGGACAGAAATTCCTTAATAGAATTAATTAGAATACTAACTGAATAACATGCGTTATAATAAACAGTATGCAGTTGTTATAAATTACTTTATAAAAGCACTTTATAATACACAAAGCTAATAAAATTTATTAATTCTGAAAATACTGCGTAAAAAATTCATTAGAAAAACAGGTAAAAATATTTATGAATATAAAAAGATGTATGTTCACACCTTAAGCAAGATATACAGGAATTTACTATAAATTTTTCTTATAAAGACGAAAGGAACCGCTTTAAAATAATTTCATTCTCTTCGAACACTCCTTCACTTTCTAAGAAAAATTTTCCTCTCTTAAAGCAATTTAATTTGAGCTATTTATTTTCTCATATTATGTTTATAAGTAGAAATACGCTACTTGCTGTGCTTCATGAAATATAAACTTAAATCATTTCACCTTTACACAACCCTACATGTGAAATGCCAGATTACGATTGTACAAAAAATCTGGTGAGAAACATTTACACGACTATTTTGCCAATGTAAATAATAAAACATTATAACTTTTATTTAATCATGAGTAAACAATGCAAAATGAAAAACATAATCTAATTTTTGCTCAAGCTAGAAAGGGCCTTTGAAATGAAAAATAGCTTACTGACTACAAACATTAATTCAAAAATTAGGAAAAATATTAAAACACTATGTTTGGAGCGTAGCATTATACGAGAGCGAAACGTGGGTGATAGGGCCTGAAAAAAGGAGGAGGATAGAAGCTTTTGAAAGTGGTGTTATAGGAAAATATTAATGATTAGGTGGGTGGACAAAATAAGTAATTTAGATGTTCTTAGACGAGTGGATGAAAGAAGAAATATATGGAAACATCTTACCAGAAGAAGTGATGGGCTAGTGGGGCATATTTTAAGACATCTGGGTATTTGTCTATCAATAATGGAGGGTAATATAGAGGGAATGAATTATAGGGGGAGGCAAACGTTAGCATATTTAAAGCAAATTACAAAATATGTTACAGGTACGTAGATATGAAACGCCTTGCACAAGATAGAACAGCTTGGAGAACAGCATCAAACCAGTCAAGAGACTGATGACAATAAAACCTAATTTTAATTGTGAGTGAATGACTAAATGAAAATCAATCTCTGTTGGTTTTAATCACGAAAAATCACTGAGTGACGCTAAACTAAGCTCTGTAGATTAAGGGTCAGTTATAATTTCCTTTGGTTGTGATATAATAATGTGACAAATAAAAATTAGTATGTTTGCGTTTCAAAAATATAAGAAACATTTTAATATGAACACATAATTTTTTTCTACAGGGTGATTCACGAAGATATGCAGAAACTTTTGGAGCTCATTGTACATGAAAAAATAATGAAAAACGTTTATATAAACATGTAAACATGGTTCCGGAAATGCTTCGTTTCCGAGTTACGGCTAGCGAAAGTTTCGCCCGGATTTCAGCTCACCAGGTGAAATGAGGTCTTGCTGAAATTCTGGTAAGATGATTAAGGGGCGAATTTAATCATTTCTCATGGCTTTTGATCTGATAAATTGAATAAAACAGGTCCCAGAACTGTAAGTTAAATAGTTTTTAAGAAAACCAGTGACAAATGCAAAAAATTGAGTGAAAATACATTTTTTCATCTTTGAGCAAGAATAACTTTCTTATTTCACCAAGAAACAGTTACAAATTTTTAATAAAACATGTAGAAAATTTTATTCTGAACAAACCAGTGTAAATAAAGTACACAGAAAACGAATAGATGTTTGATAAAATGAATTTTATTCATAACAGTACAAAGTAAAATTAATCGGAAAAACAAAGATGAAAAAATGTGTTTTTTTCACTCCATTTTATTGCATTTGACACTGTTTTTCTCAAAAATTATTTAACTTACAGTTCTGGGATCTGTTTTATTCAATTTATCAGGTCAAAAACCATAATAAACGATTGAATTCGAGAATTCCAGAATTTCAGGAAGACCTCATTTCACCTGGCGAGCTGAAATCCGGGGGAAATCTTTCGCTAGCCGTAACTCGGTAACGAAGCATTTCCGGACTGATGTTTATATAAACTTTTTTCATTATTTTTACATGTACAATGGGCTCCCAAAGTATCTGCATATCTTCGTGAATCACCCTGTATAAAAATTAGAGTACCAAATATTAAATTGCACGGGAAACTGTGAGCTTGTAATTAAATGTAATGCAGCCTCTTTTACATTAATTATTATTCTAATTGAAACTATTTTTTTTAAACTGGTTTAAAGAGAGGAAACTAGAAGTACGTTTTTGCCTGAGACATAAACACTTGTTGACCTTGTATTTACAGTTGCGTTTCATATGTTTATGTATGTGATATTTATTTAACGAGATTATTTTTAATGAAATTTGCACGTATATGAGGCTATTGTTTGGTATCACTACCGAATTTCATTCATAATATTGTCTCTAATTTTTATTAGGACACTATACATTAAGCTGCACAATTTCCGTTAATGATATTTTACTTTACGAACTTTTATTCTAGAAGAATAGAATTTTATTTTAAGGAAAAGAGGTACCCAGAAAAACAGGAACAGGTACAGGAAAAGAGGTGAGTTGTTACACTCACCGTTTAAAACAAAGGGTATTGTCCATTATTCAGATCAGCGCAGTCGGGAAGTTCCTTGTATTTAGGTCACGGGTTAATTGGTTCGGTTGACGATCTAGTTGTTCGCGAAATTTACTATAGAAGGACGCGGTTGGGTCCTTTACATTCGGAATTTTGAAATAATCATGGAGAATTTTATTGTAAATAGGAGCACCAGAAGCAAATCTTAAGAATTTTAACTGAAAGGCCTGGATCGACTTTAAGTCAATTTCTGCTGCTTCTCCAAAGAGCCACCATAAGTCCCAATAGGTTTTAGTATATTCAAATTTTGACGGAGGGTTAATTAAGCAGAAGAGTAGATTCTGGCGGCGGTTATAAATATAAATTTAAGTTTATAACAAAAATGTTATAAATATTTTTTCGTAGATAATTCTTCTAAGTTAGTTGGCTATCAAGCCACAAACCAAGATATCGCACCACTCTTGCCCGGGGGATGTGAACGTTATACAGCACCACGGGTCGACAAGTGTAACGTCATAAGGTGAACGTAACCTATGTTGGTTTATTTGGATACACCATAATACACCTACGGGTGAGCCAGTCCCGTAATAGTAAAGATGTCGGTGCGCCAACCTGGAAGCTTCACCCGCAGTTTTTTCTCTTACAAAAATATCTGTGTCGTCAGCATATGTAATGGTAACTGAAATGCTCAAAATAAGCATTTCTGATGAGAATACGCTATACAGAAATGAGGGTAGTATTAATTTTTGAAGTACTCTAACGTTAATATGGTGCAGCTTAAAGTAACAGTACCATACTGGACCTTAAAAAATCTATATTCTATAAACCATTTTATAACTAAATAGTACAACTTACTTACAATATCTTTCAATTTAAATAGAAGTCAAGTATAAGTTATGATTATAAATGATAATTTTTTAAATTTAAATGCATACAATTATGTAACTAATAAAACGCTACACTCAGACCTAAACGTACCCTACATAAATGTAGTTTTCTTAAAACTATATATACTCGTACAAAATTTAGAAAGAAGCTCGTGAACAACCATAACCCATTGATTTCAAATCTGGCTAGGCAGACTCTCCCAAACAATCCAATAAGACGACTAAAACGTCAATGGAGCCAGGACCTCATCTATTATCGTAGTACTGTAATTGACTATCCATTGCAGTGTTCTAAATGCTACACTTATCTATTCACGTCGGAGTTCTGTCACTGGACTGTGTCTCCACTCACGTTTATTTACCATGTTAATTTTTTCCAAATTTTGTGTTGTCACATTCACTGATTGTTTCCAACATATTGTGAATTTTCTAAATAGAAATAAAAAATAAATAAATAAAAAAATGCATACTAAATATGTTGTTTTATTGGAAAGAATCAGAACTAAAATAATTCTAACGTGTATTGAATGAATGACAAGAAATTGATAAAAAAAACTTTAAGACGGTAAACAAAAAACTGGATCAAAGGTGTCGGATAAGTGGTTTAAAAAGAAGTCAGAAGAGATATTCAAAAAAACTACAATAAAACTACGGTATGAATTACGTTTTTTTGGGAAGTTCTTTAAAAAACAACATTAGATTCATTTTAAGAAGTAAAAACGCAGTTAAAAATTTTACAAATTCTATAATAAAGTAAGTAACCCAAGGTCACTCTTTGTTTCTAAATGTATAAAACATATTTATTATTTTAACTTTACTATGGAGAAAGTTGTTTTATTGTAGAAATGAAATACAAAGTTAAAATATTGCTTTTTTCTTACTAAAATAAGTATTTTGCTACCGATTAAAATACTGTATAGCTACTAACTACTAACTGGTATTGAAACGGCGCAAGTAGCCGGTTAAATTTGTAGCCTTATCGTAGAATTATGGCCATAAACTGTAATGTGTTAGAAATAAACCAATTAAATGATTTGCACGATAATACAAATATACATTATGAGTGTACCTAATTATTGTTTTTTTACTATTTTATTCGAGTTAAGTTTATTGTGTTTTAACTGTTAATAACATTAGCAAATACGAGGGCCGATTATTCAACTTCCAATAAGTCATAAATAAAAGACAAGTGAGTTTACAAAAATTATTTTATTGCTTAAAGTTACAGTATTTAGATGAACTAATGTCCCCTAGCCGTGGGAGTGAGAGAATGCATAACGCTCTCACTCGCACAACCCATACGCTCCATTCCAATAACATTGTATAGTTTGTTCGCGCTAAGAGCTTGCCTGAAGTAAACAAACCGCTCTGATACCGTACAGGTTGCCCCGAAAAGTTTTCCATCCAATCATTAATAACCAGTAAAATGTTATACAATTTACTTATTTTAATTATTTCATTATGACATATAGTCCTCTTTTCAAATACTCAAATCCGATTGATTTCAGTAAATGATAGAGCGACGATCTTTTAAAATGTGCTAAATCCAAATTCTTGTTTAAGACAGATAAAAGTTTATTAAGCGTAAAATCTTCCTTATTTTGGAAAAAACTGTGAACTTTTAGTCAAACTGCAGTTTTAATAAATTCGTCGTACTGTTCAAAAACTGATTTGCTTCGTTTCCTTTTCTTGCTAGGTGTCTGCAACTTGCCACTTTCTTTCATCTCTTTTCTTACACCGTGAACACTAAATGTAGACAAGCCCGTCAATTCTGATGCCATTTTTTTCTACGTCTTTTAAGGGCATAGTAGGATACGTCTTTACGCATAAAAAATTAAAACACATTGTAAATTATAATTTTTTGCCCACTTTTTAGAAGTTGTTTATGTTTTATAACTGAAGTTGAAGCGCCGTCATTCATCATTACTTGCTAGTGTAACAAAACAAAAAGATATACTCGCAACAATAACAACGAAGTTGAGGAAAAGTCACACGGATTTAAACAATATTAATAAAATAAGGAAGAATACTTTAAACTGATCAATTACAAATAGCACCAAGTACAAATTTCATACACATGGAAGTAGGATGTTTATGTAACAATAACCAAGTTGCGACTAATGCAATGAGTACCACAATATACGATCATGGTGGAATTGTTTCATTATTTTAACTGAAAACAGTAATGTATAAATAAACTATTTTCAATTTTATTTAGGCTACGTGCAGTTATATGAATAGCCATCAAATGTCATTATCATGTATTAGTCATCCTATACCAACTGTGTACTAACACACACGACCCCAACAGCAATACAAGGACACATATACACTGTTACTCACTGCTACAAAGAAAAAGGTTTGTTTACTTCAGGCAAGCTCTAAGAGCGAACGGACTATATAATTTTACTCATTGTTGTGAGCAAGCGTTTATGCACGCAGTAAACTAACAAGCAAGATAACGACTGTAGTATGTTTTCAGATTTGGATTATAACGGTAAAGACCTTTAGGTGCATGCGTAGTTATGCCACATATCTCTCTCTCATTCGCTCGGCTACGGGACATTAATTCATTTGATATCTGTACAGTATTCAGATGAACTAATGTCCCCTAGCCGTGGGAGTGAGAGAATGCATAACGCTCTCGCTCGCACAAGCCATACGCTCCATTCCAATAACATTATATAATTTTACTCATTGTTGTGAGCAAGCGTTTATGCACGCAGTAAACTAACAAGCAAGATAACGACTGTAGTATGTTTTCAGATTTGGATTATAACGGTAAAGACCTTTAGGTGCATGCGTAGTTATGCCACATATCTCTCTCTCATTCGCTCGGCTACGGGACATTAATTCATTTGATATCTGTACAGTATTCAGATGAACTAATGTCCCCTAGCCGTGGGAGTGAGAAAATGCATAACGCTCTCGCTCGCACAAGCCATACGCTCCATTCCAATAACATTGTCGTATAATTTTACTCATGGTTGTGAGCAAGCGTTTATGCATGCAGTAAACTAACAAGCAAGATAACGACTGTAGTATGTTTTCAGATTTGGATTATAACGGTAAAGACCTTTAGGTGCATGCGTAGTTATGCCACATATCTCTCTCTCATTCGCTCGGCTACGGGACATTAATTCATTTGATATCTGTACAGTATTCAGATGAACTAATGTCCCCTAGCCGTGGGAGTGAGAGAATGCATAACGCTCTCACTCTCACAAGCCATACGCTCCATTCCAATAACATTGTCGTATAATTTTACTCATTGTTGTGAGCAAGCGTTTATGCATGCAGTAAACTAACAAGCAAGATAACGACTGTAGTATGTTTTCAGATTTGGATTATAACGGTAAAGACCTTTAAGTGCATGCGTAGTTATGCCACATATCTCTCTCTCATTCGCTCGGCTACGGGACATTAATTCATTTGATATCTGTACAGTATTCAGATGAACTAATGTCCCCTAGCCGTGGGAGTGAGAGAATGCATAACGCTCTCGCTCGCACAAGCCATACGCTCCATTCCAATAACATTGTCGTATAATTTTACTCATTGTTGTGAGCAAGCGTTTATGCATGCAGTAAACTAACAAGCAAGATAACGACTGTAGTATGTTTTCAGATTTGGATTATAACGGTAAAGACCTTTAAGTGCATGCGTAGTTATGCCACATATCTCTCTCTCATTCGCTCGGCTACGGGACATTAATTCATTTGATATCTGTACAGTATTCAGATGAACTAATGTCCCCTAGCCGTGGGAGTGAGAGAATGCATAACGCTCTCACTCGCACAAGCCATACGCTCCATTCCAATAACATTGTCGTATAATTTTACTCATTGTTGTGAGCAAGCGTTTATGCATGCAGTAAACTAACAAGCAAGATAACGACTGTAGTATGTTTTAAGATTTGGATTATAACGGTAAAGACCTTTAGGTGCATGCGTAGTTATGCCACATATCTCTCTCTCATTCGCTCGGCTACGGGACATTAATTCATTTGATATCTGTACAGTATTCAGATGAACTAATGTCCCCTAGCCGTGGGAGTGAGAAAATGCATAACGCTCTCGCTCGCACAAGCCATACGCTCCATTCCAATAACATTGTCGTATAATTTTACTCATGGTTGTGAGCAAGCGTTTATGCATGCAGTAAACTAACAAGCAAGATAACGACTGTAGTATGTTTTCAGATTTGGATTATAACGGTAAAGACCTTTAGGTGCATGCGTAGTTATGCCACATATCTCTCTCTCATTCGCTCGGCTACGGGACATTAATTCATTTGATATCTGTACAGTATTCAGATGAACTAATGTCCCCTAGCCGTGGGAGTGAGAGAATGCATAACGCTCTCACTCTCACAAGCCATACGCTCCATTCCAATAACATTGTCGTATAATTTTACTCATTGTTGTGAGCAAGCGTTTATGCATGCAGTAAACTAACAAGCAAGATAACGACTGTAGTATGTTTTCAGATTTGGATTATAACGGTAAAGACCTTTAAGTGCATGCGTAGTTATGCCACATATCTCTCTCTCATTCGCTCGGCTACGGGACATTAATTCATTTGATATCTGTACAGTATTCAGATGAACTAATGTCCCCTAGCCGTGGGAGTGAGAGAATGCATAACGCTCTCGCTCGCACAAGCCATACGCTCCATTCCAATAACATTGTCGTATAATTTTACTCATTGTTGTGAGCAAGCGTTTATGCATGCAGTAAACTAACAAGCAAGATAACGACTGTAGTATGTTTTCAGATTTGGATTATAACGGTAAAGACCTTTAAGTGCATGCGTAGTTATGCCACATATCTCTCTCTCATTCGCTCGGCTACGGGACATTAATTCATTTGATATCTGTACAGTATTCAGATGAACTAATGTCCCCTAGCCGTGGGAGTGAGAGAATGCATAACGCTCTCGCTCGCACAAGCCATACGCTCCATTCCAATAACATTGTCGTATAATTTTACTCATTGTTGTGAGCAAGCGTTTATGCATGCAGTAAACTAACAAGCAAGATAACGACTGTAGTATGTTTTAAGATTTGGATTATAACGGTAAAGACCTTTAGGTGCATGCGTAGTTATGCCACATATCTCTCTCTCATTCGCTCGGCTACGGGACATTAATTCATTTGATATCTGTACAGTATTCAGATGAACTAATGTCCCCTAGCCGTGGGAGTGAGAGAATGCATAACGCTCTCGCTCGCACAAGCCATACGCTCCATTCCAATAACATTATATAATTTTACTCATTGTTGTGAGCAAGCGTTTATGCATGCAGTAAACTAACAAGCAAGATAACGACTGTAGTATGTTTTAAGATTTGGATTATAACGGTAAAGACCTTTAGGTGCATGCGTAGTTATGCCACATGTCTCTCTCTCTCATTCGCTCGGCTACGGGACATTAATTCATTTGATATCTGTACAGTATTCAGATGAACTAATGTCCCCTAGCCGTGGGAGTGAGAGAATGCATAACGCTCTTGCTCGCACAAGCCATACGCTCCATTCCAATAACATTGTCGTATAATTTTACTCATGGTTGTGAGCAAGCGTTTATGCATGCAGTAAACTAACAAGCAAGATAACGACTGTAGTATGTTTTCAGATTTGGATTATAACGGTAAAGACCTTTAAGTGCATGCGTAGTTATGCCACATATCTCTCTTATTCGCTCGGCTACGGGACATTAATTCATTTGATATCTGTACAGTATTCAGATGAACTAATGTCCCCTAGCCGTGGGAGTGAGAGAATGCATAACGCTCTCGCTCGCACAAGCCATACGCTCCATTCCAATAACATTGTCGTATAATTTTACTCATTGTTGTGAGCAAGCGTTTATGCATGCAGTAAACTAACAAGCAAGATAACGACTGTAGTATGTTTTCAGATTTGGATTATAACGGTAAAGACCTTTAGGTGCATGCGTAGTTATGCCACATATCTCTCTCTCATTCGCTCGGCTACGGGACATTAATTCATTTGATATCTGTACAGTATTCAGATGAACTAATGTCCCCTAGCCGTGGGAGTGAGAGAATGCATAACGCTCTCGCTCGCACAAGCCATACGCTCCATTCCAATAACATTGTCGTATAATTTTACTCATTGTTGTGAGCAAGCGTTTATGCATGCAGTAAACTAACAAGCAAGATAACGACTGTAGTATGTTTTCAGATTTGGATTATAACGGTAAAGACCTTTAAGTGCATGCGTAGTTATGCCACATATCTCTCTCTCATTCGCTCGGCTACGGGACATTAATTCATTTGATATCTGTACAGTATTCAGATGAACTAATGTCCCCTAGCCGTGGGAGTGAGAAAATGCATAACGCTCTTGCTCGCACAAGCCATACGCTCCATTCCAATAACATTGTCGTATAATTTTACTCATGGTTGTGAGCAAGCGTTTATGCATGCAGTAAACTAACAAGCAAGATAACGACTGTAGTATGTTTTCAGATTTGGATTATAACGGTAAAGACCTTTAAGTGCATGCGTAGTTATGCCACATATCTCTCTCGAATTCGCTCGGCTACGGGACATTAATTCATTTGATATCTGTACAGTATTCAGATGAACTAATGTCCCCTAGCCGTGGGAGTGAGAGAATGCATAACGCTCTCGCTCGCACAAGCCATACGCTCCATTCCAATAACATTGTCGTATAATTTTACTCATTGTTGTGAGCAAGCGTTTATGCATGCAGTAAACTAACAAGCAAGATAACGACTGTAGTATGTTTTCAGATTTGGATTATAACGGTAAAGACCTTTAAGTGCATGCGTAGTTATGCCACATATCTCTCTCTCATTCGCTCGGCTACGGGACATTAATTCATTTGATATCTGTACAGTATTCAGATGAACTAATGTCCCCTAGCCGTGGGAGTGAGAGAATGCATAACGCTCTCGCTCGCACAAGCCATACGCTCCATTCCAATAACATTGTCGTATAATTTTACTCATTGTTGTGAGCAAGCGTTTATGCATGCAGTAAACTAACAAGCAAGATAACGACTGTAGTATGTTTTCAGATTTGGATTATAACGGTAAAGACCTTTAAGTGCATGCGTAGTTATGCCACATATCTCTCTCTCATTCGCTCGGCTACGGGACATTAATTCATTTGATATCTGTACAGTATTCAGATGAACTAATGTCCCCTAGCCGTGGGAGTGAGAGATTGCATAACGCTCTCGCTCGCACAAGCCATACGCTCCATTCCAATAACATTGTCGTATAATTTTACTCATGGTTGTGAGCAAGCGTTTATGCATGCAGTAAACTAACAAGCAAGATAACGACTGTAGTATGTTTTAAGATTTGGATTATAACGGTAAAGACCTTTAAGTGCATGCGTAGTTATGCCACATATCTCTCTCTCATTCGCTCGGCTACGGGACATTAATTCATTTGATATCTGTACAGTATTCAGATGAACTAATGTCCCCTAGCCGTGGGAGTGAGAGAATGCATAACGCTCTCGCTCGCACAAGCCATACGCTCCATTCCAATAACATTGTCGTATAATTTTACTCATTGTTGTGAGCAAGCGTTTATGCATGCAGTAAACTAACAAGCAAGATAACGACTGTAGTATGTTTTCAGATTTGGATTATAACGGTAAAGACCTTTAGGTGCATGCGTAGTTATGCCACATATCTCTCTCTCATTCGCTCGGCTACGGGACATTAATTCATTTGATATCTGTACAGTATTCAGATGAACTAATGTCCCCTAGCCGTGGGAGTGAGAGAATGCATAACGCTCTCGCTCGCACAAGCCATACGCTCCATTCCAATAACATTGTCGTATAATTTTACTCATGGTTGTGAGCAAGTGTTTATGCATGCAGTAAACTAACAAGCAAGATAACGACTGTAGTATGTTTTCAGATTTGGATTATAACGGTAAAGACCTTTAGGTGCATGCGTAGTTATGCCACATATCTCTCTCTCATTCGCTCGGCTACGGGACATTAATTCATTTGATATCTGTACAGTATTCAGATGAACTAATGTCCCCTAGCCGTGGGAGTGAGAGAATGCATAACGCTCTCGCTCGCACAAGCCATACGCTCCATTCCAATAACATTGTCGTATAATTTTACTCATGGTTGTGAGCAAGTGTTTATGCATGCAGTAAACTAACAAGCAAGATAACGACTGTAGTATGTTTTCAGATTTGGATTATAACGGTAAAGACCTTTAGGTGCATGCGTAGTTATGCCACATATCTCTCTCTCATTCGCTCGGCTACGGGACATTAATTCATTTGATATCTGTACAGTATTCAGATGAACTAATGTCCCCTAGCCGTGGGAGTGAGAGAATGCATAACGCTCTCGCTCGCACAAGCCATACGCTCCATTCCAATAACATTGTCGTATAATTTTACTCATTGTTGTGAGCAAGCGTTTATGCATGCAGTAAACTAACAAGCAAGATAACGACTGTAGTATGTTTTCAGATTTGGATTATAACGGTAAAGACCTTTAGGTGCATGCGTAGTTATGCCACATATCTCTCTCTCATTCGCTCGGCTACGGGACATTAATTCATTTGATATCTGTACAGTATTCAGATGAACTAATGTCCCCTAGCCGTGGGAGTGAGAGAATGCATAACGCTCTCACTCTCACAAGCCATACGCTCCATTCCAATAACATTGTCGTATAATTTTACTCATTGTTGTGAGCAAGTGTTTATGCATGCAGTAAACTAACAAGCAAGATAACGACTGTAGTATGTTTTCAGATTTGGATTATAACGGTAAAGACCGTTAGGTGCATGCGTAGTTATGCCACATATCTCTCTCTCATTCGCTCGGCTACGGGACATTATTTCATTTGATATCTGTACAGTATTTAGATGAACTAATGTCCCCTAGCCGTGGGAGTGAGAAAATGCATAACGCTCTCACTCTCACAAGCCATACGCTCCATTCCAATAACATTGTCGTATAATTTTTTACTCATTGTTGTGAGCAAGTGTTTATGCATGCAGTAAACTAACAAGCAAGATAACGACTGTAGTATGTTTTCAGATTTGGATTACAACGGTAAAGACCTTTAGGTGCATGCGTAGTTATGCCACATATCTCTCTCTCATTCGCTCGGCTACGGGACATTAATCCATTTGATATCTGTACAGTATTCAGATGAACTAATGTCCCCTAGCCGTGGGAGTGAGAGAATGCATAACGCTCTCACTCGCACAACCCATACGCTCCATTCCAATAACATTGTATAATTTTACTCGTTGTTGTGAGCAAGCGTTTATGCATGCAGTAAACTAACAAGCAAGATAACGACTGTAGTATGTTTTAAGATTTAAATTATAACGGTAAAGACCTTTAGGTGCATGCGTAGTTATGCCACATTATCTCTCTCTCTCTCTCATTCGCTCGGTTACGGGACATTAATTCATTTGATGTCTGTACAGTATTCAGATGAACTAATGTCCCCTAGCCGTGGGAGTGAGAGAATGCATAACGCTCTCACTCGCACAACCCATACGCTCCATTCCAATAACATTGTATAATTTTACTCGTTGTTGTGAGCAAGCGTTTATGCATGCAGTAAACTAACAAGCAAGATAACGACTGTAGTATGTTTTAAGATTTAAATTATAACGGTAAAGACCTTTAGGTGCATGCGTAGTTATGCCACATTATCTCTCTCTCTCTCTCATTCGCTCGGTTACGGGACATTAATTCATTTGATGTCTGTACAGTATTCAGATGAACTAATGTCCCCTAGCCGTGAGAGTGAGAGAATGCATAACGCTCTCACTCGCACAACCCATACGCTCCATTCCAATAACATTGTATAATTTTACTCATTGTTGTGAGTAAGCGTTTATGCACGCAGTAAACTAACAAGCAAGATAACGACTGTAGTATGTTTTCAGATTTGGATTATAACGGTAAAGACCTTTAGGTGCTTGCGTAGTTATGCCACATATCTCTCTCTCATTCGCTCGGCTACGGGACATTAATTCATTTGATATCTGTACAGTATTCAGATGAACTAATGTCCCCTAGCCGTGGGAGTGAGAGAATGCATAACGCTCTCGCTCGCACAAGCCATACGCTCCATTCCAATACCATTGTCGTATAATTTTACTCATTGATGTGAGCAAGCGTTTATGCACGCAGTAAACTAACAAGCAAGATAACAACTGTAGTATGTTTTAAGATTTATATTATAACGGTAAAGACCTTTAGGTGCTTGCGTAGTTATGCCACATATCTCCCTCTCATTCGCTCGGCTACGGGACATTAATTCATTTGATATCTGTACAGTATTCAGGTGAACTAATGTCCCCTAGCCGTGGGAGTAAGAGAATGCATAACGCTCTCGCTCGCACAAGCCATACGCTGCATTCCAATAACATTGTCGTATAATTTTACTCATTGTTGTGAGCAAGCGTTTATGCACGCAGTAAACTAACAAGCAAGATAACGACTGTAGTATGTTTTCAGATTTGGATTATAACGGTAAAGACCTTTAGGTGCATGCGTAGTTATGTCACATATCTCCCTCTCATTCGCTCGGCTACGGGACATTAATTCATCTGACGGCTAATTTATCTGAATACGTATACTCATGGCTATTTTTCCACATAATAACGTTGACGAATGAAATATTTGTCGTACTACTAAACAAATCTATAGACACATTAATGATAACGTATTGTTGTTTAGGTGATCAGCCGAAAGGCTGGTTCTAGAGGTTTACTAAATAAAACGAGGAGTGAGGTGGTTTACAATTTCCTTCCTTACTGAGTGGAAAAGTATAGGTATCAGATGAATTAATGTCCCATAGCCGAGCGAGTGAGAGGGAGATATGTGGCATAACTACGCATGCGCTCAAAGGTCTTTACCGTTGTAATCCAAATCTGAAAACATACTACAGTCGTTATCTTGCTTGTTAGTTTACTGCATGCATAAACGCTTGCTCACAACAATGAGTAAAATTACAGACTATGTTATTGGAACGGCGCGTATGGCTTGTGCGAGTGAGAGCGTTATGCATTCTCTCATTCCCACGGCTAGGGGAATTTAGTTTGTCTGAATACTATATGCTTATGAGCATGCGAGGCCTTCTGAAACGCATCTACTATTTACCCTGCAAATGACATTTTCACTTCATTCACAACAAAGCCTGGGTGTATAATAAAATGCATTACGCTCAGATAAGATAACCGTGTTTTTTACATCTTTACCTCATCTGTTCTTAAATTATTCAGTCATATAATTAGCTGATCTTGTGATTAGATACAGAACTATACAGGGTGATTCATGAAGTTCTCCCCCCACTTCTACAGCACATTGTACTAGTAAAAATAATGAAAAAATGTTATATAAACATAGGTCCGAAAACGCTTCGTTAGCGAGTTACAGCTAGCGAAAGTTTCGCCTGGATTTCAGTTCACCAGGTGAAATGTGGTCTTCCTGGAATTGTGGTAAGGTAGATTAAGGGGCAAATTCAATCATTTCTTATGGTTTTTGATCTGATAAATTGAATAAAACAGGTCCCAGATCTGTAAGTTAAATAGTTTTTAAGAAAACCAGTGTCAAATGCAAAAAATGGAGTGAAAAACTTATTTTTTCATCTTTGGGCAAGGATAACTGTGTTATTTCACCAAGAAACAGTTAAAATTTTTCAATAAAACATGTAGAAAATTTTATTCTGAACAAACCGGTGTAAATTAAGTACACAGAAAGCGAATAGATGTTTGATTAAATGAGTTTTTATTCATAAGAGTACAAAGTAAAATTAACCGGAAAAACTAAAATGAAAAAATGTGTTTTTTCACTCCATTTTTTTGCATTTGACACTGGTTTTCTCAAAAACTATTCGCTTTCTGTGTACTTAATTTACACCGGTTTGTTCAGAATAAAATTTTCTACATTTTTTATTGAAAAATTTTAACTGTTTCTTGGTGAAATAACAAAGTTATTCTTGCCCAAAGATGAAAAAATGTGATTTTCACTCCATTTTTTGCATTTGACACTGGTTTTCTCAAAAACTATTTAACTTACAGTTCTGGGACCTGTTTTATTCAATTTATCAGATCAAAAACCATAAGAAATGATTGAATTCGTCCCTTAATCTACCTTACCACAATTCCAGGAAGACCTCATTTCACCTGGTGAACTGAAATCCAGGCGAAACTTTCGCTAGCTGTAACTCGCTAACGAAGCGTTTTCGGACCTATGTTTATATAACATTTTTTCATTATTTTTACTAGTACAATGTGCTGTAGAAGTGGGGGGAGAACTTCATGAATCACCCTGTATAGTGATAAAAATAAACAAATCTATTAATATAATTAATAATAACTTATTATTGTAGAAATAAAGTACTACGTAGGTGAATTCGATTTTATAGCACGCAAAATACTAAGAGGAATAAGGTGTTATTATTAATCCAACTAAATTTATGGAATAAGGAAAATCGGTAAAACTAAATGACACCTGTTAAACAACGATAAATGACAATTCAACACGCTATAATGTGTTTACATCTAATAAATGTGTCCATTTTATTACTTAAAAATTATAGATATAACGTAACATATTCAAACTACTTTTGCTTATGTATTTAATATTACATTTATATAGGGTGATTCAAAACTATACGGCAATCTCTTGGGATCTCATTCTATAGCTAAAAATAAGAAAAAACGTTCATATAAACATAATATGCCTGAAAACGCTTAGTTAGCGAATCACGGCTAGCGAAAAATTTCATCTAGAACTCTGTACCCTCGGTGAAGTAAGGCCGTATAAAAATGTTAAAGGTAGTTACAAAGATACAAATACCATTGTTTCTTATGTTTTTTAATCTGAAAAATTGAATAAAATTGGTTCCAGAGCTCTAAATGCCATACTTTTACAGAAATCTTATATATAACACAAGAATTGGTGCAAAGAATTAACACATTTTTGTGTTTAACGTAAGATTACTTCCATAAATGGTAAATAAAGGTGTATTTTTTCTTAAATAAATTTGTAGAAAATTTAATTCTGAAAAGATTCATGTGAATTACTCAGGAAAAAATCAATAATAGATATTGAAATTGATAATGAAATAGCTGATAATGATCAGCTGTTACTCCCAACCTAAATATTAGTAATTATTTTATGCAGTTAAGAATGTGCGTTTTATGTGCGTCTGTTTTGCTTTTAAATAAAGCGAAATTTCAATATCTATTATTCATTTTTTCCTGCGTAATTCACATGAATCTTTTCAGAATTAAATTTTCTACAAATTTATTTAAGAAAAAATACACCTTTAATTACCATTTATGGAAGTAATCTTACGTTAAACACAAAAATGTGTTAACTCTTTGCACCAATTCTTGTGTTTTATGTAAGATATCTGTAAAAGTATTGCATTTACAGTTCTGGAACCAATTTTATTCAATTTTTCAGATTAAAAAACATAAGAAACAATCGTATTTGTATCTTTGTAACTACCTTTAACATTTTTATACGGCCTTACTTAACCGAGGGTACAGAGTTGTAGGTGAAATTTTTCGCTAGCCATAACTCGCTTACTAAGCGTTTTCAGGCATATGTTTATATATGAACTTTTTTTCTTATTTTTAGCTATAGAATGAAATCCCAAGAAATTGCGTATATTTTTGAATCACCCTGTATATTTATTATCAGATTGAATATCGACTTGACAAACTCTAAAAGGTATAATAAAAATAAAAATAGATTGTCTAATTCATAAATACATTATTTTATTTATTTTAAATATAAATAAAAAGGTATTTATAATAAAATCGATAAAATATTTAAGTTATAATGTAACGTATTCATGTTACTTCCTTGGTAGTTCTACGTAGATCTAAACGCGACTAATTAACATAATTTAAATCGACTTAGATAAATGTATCGTTATAACCCATATTAAGACTAACGTAAAATATTTAAAGTAATTTTTACTTTCTCTTGCCTATATGAATATATAGGAAGGAAAGTATTGTTTTCATGTCGATTTTTCGAAATCGAGTTTTCACCGGATCTATACGTTTTCAGACCCCCTGAACCCAAAAAACATGTTTTTAGCGATTGGTCTGTGTGTGTGTCTGTGTGTGTGTGTGTGTGTGTGTGTGTGTGTGTGTGTGTGTGTGTGTGTGTGTGTGTGTGTGTGTGTGTGAACAGAATATCTCAAGAACGGAACATCGTACGAACTTGAAACTTGAAACTTAAGTTACATACCACTACCGGACGCGACACGAACATTTTCATCAAAATCGGTCAACCGGAAGTAGTAGTTTATTCGTATAATTTTTCAGTTTTTTGCGATTTTCTCAAAAACTGGTCCTACGATTTTTTTTAAAATCGCCTATTTTACTCAATTTTTTATTCTCTACAAGATAGGGTAGGCGCCATGTTTGCTGAAATTCTCGGTGAGGCTGTTTTCACGTAAAAACGTTGTTTTTTTAAGATTACGGCTTTAATATAAATTTTAGTGCAAAAACTTATATAGTAAAAGTTGTAGAGAATTTAAAAACCTACAACTTCTGTTTCAAACATTTTTTTGTATAACGCTTAGTTTAGCGGTAATTTGCGATTTTCTGTTTTTTTCTCACGAAAACGTGAGAAAAATCGATTTTTTTAACATTTCGGTCTTAGTATGCATTTTACGACAAAAGTGTATATAATTAAATTTATAGAAAATTAAAAGATCTACAACTTTTGTTTAAAGCATTTTTCTCTACAGAGCCTAGTTTAGCGTGAAAGCGTGATTTTCCGTATTTTTAAGCCAAACTGAGTTCGATTGTCATTTTGCGTCATTCACTCATGATTAAAATAAGGTTATGTTTTTGAGGTTAGTTTTTGTTCATTTCTAATGTTTTAATACTAATGTTAGGTTTATTGTTAATTATTTGCATTGGCAAGAGAAAGTTGTGTGAGTGTTTCACACCAGATTTTTTTATAAAATGTTTGTGAAAAATAAATTTCTTATTATGGAATCTGATGACTCAATATTGCATTTATTTCAATTAAACTACAGTTTTTTTGAAACTTACTTATTTCTTCTTCTTTAGTAACTGGTGTCAGAATGGCACATCGCTCTATTGTAACCACTTAGGAAATAGAACTGATAGGTCTACTAGTAACCGCAAAAGATGGATTTAACACCTTCAGCATGACTGACGCTAAGTGGCGTCAAATCAAGTTTCATGCCAGAGACGAATGCCGCGGTTTGGCGTCATATATCCTACTACAACATTTCTATAGCTTTTTTTAAATGGTCGGTGTACTGGAAGTGTTAGTAAACGTTGTTCAGGGAAACAGACCGATCCTACGAGCGCTATTATAAAGTCGTCTTTGGTTACCAACTGCCGGGAATTTTTGAACGAATTTTAAAACTGTGGTCTATTCGGACTCCTAATACGGTATATTATATACCTAATTATTTTATTCTATGAATTTCTCCGTTCCTAGTGACTTCTTTTTACCAACATGGTAAATAATCGTGAGTGGAGACCAATCTAGTGACTGAACTCCGACGTGAATAGATAAGTGTAGCAGCATTTAGAACTTTTTTTTTTCAAAATAACATTATTTGCAATCAGTTTTTTAAAAATAAACTATAAGCAAATCTTTTGAATGTACAAATCACAAGTTGAGGCCTCATTACCCTGAGTACCTCTCATTACAACAATTATTCATGTGTTCAAAGAGAAAATTACTATGTACAAAGATATTTACATTTTACAATATAGAATACATTTCACTAAAATTTTATATACATTTAAACTCTTTCAGACAAGTCCAAAACATGGTAACGTTTCAGGCGCCTAACTTCTTCTGCATTATTTAGAAGATTTATGGCTAATTCGTTTTCGTGGCTTTCAAGTCTTGCCTGATATTTTCTATTAAAACGCCTGACCTCGTCCATTACATCAGGAAGGTTGCAATAATGTTGTATTTCTGCATTCCTTGCAAACCATGGTGCCCTTGTTATGGCCCGAAGAACCTTATTTTGGAACCTTTGAATTATCTCTATGTTACTTCTGCTGGTAGTTCCCCAAAGTTGAACGCCGTACAACCAGACTGGTTTTAGTAACATTTTGTAAAGCAGCAACTTATTCTCAAGAGAGAACTTAACATTAAATATTAATTAAATATAATAATAAATATTAATTTAGAACTTAACATTAAAAATTATTTAAAAATTTATTAAAACTTTTTTAAACTCTTTTTGTTAATCTTTATTAAAATCTAATAGCTAAGTTAATAATACAATATTAGGGGTATTAGGGTGCCGTTATGGGGTAGTTCCATTGGTAAGGGTGCCGCAAAAAAAAAATCGTTGCGCACCCCTGACTTAAACTACAACGACCTTAATAATATTATATTTAGCCGGCCGCATTGGCGCAGTTGGTAACGTGCTCGCCTCTCATCATGCGGTCCTGGGTCCGAATCCCACTAAGGCACGGCATATTTTCATACGTTACAAAAATTCTTTTCATCCTAAATTGTACACAGTTCCACCCCAACGTCGTCGCTAATGACCGTTACAGTTAATGCGACGTTAAATAATAATTTAAAAAAAAATTATATTTTTTCTAACATAATGTTGTAATGAAAAGTGTAACCTTTATGAAGTTGAAAAGGCTAATAAAAGTTAAAATATTTGAATTAAGTTAGGACAATACAGTCATAGATCATAAGTTAATAGTTTTAGCATTTTAACCATAAATGAAAACAAAATTGACAAAGGCGTAGTTAAGTATTTAAGCAAGATTGTTATAGTCAAAATAAACATAAAAGTATGTAAAATAAAATAAAACAAAACATACTGAAATGTATTACGTTGAATTTAATACAATAATATAATAAATTACTGTTATATTGTACGTAGGTAAATGTTCAGTTATTATGTAGTGGGTGTGCCAAATACACTTACGAATACAAAGTACCGTTCACCGCTCAGCTACACATTAAAGTAATAATGTAGCACGATTCTCGTTTTTAATTTTTTGCAAAATCAAAACAAACAACGTTTCAGTTGTAAACATTATTGCAATATGATGGCAATAAAAATTCCATCGTAAAAAAATAAAAAGTTCTGTTCCAAATTACTCAACACATGTATCGTTAAAATATATCGATATAAAGAAAATTGAAGGGGTCGGTAGAATACAGTGCTAACCCACATCAACATAATTTTACGCAATGTCATTTAAAAAGTTTACTAAAATCTACAAATCATGTTTTTGAATTTTTTATTAAACATTTGTTTTTTCTGTTAATATAGATTCTTAAGATCGTAAATGTAGCATCCTGTTTAAAACATGCTAAACATTTTATTTTTACAGAATATTTAAGAAAAATCATGCTAAAGATTTTGTGGGTTAGCACTTTCTTCCGCCGACCCCTTCAATTATGTGTGTTTAATATTTTAGCATATAACTATTCTTCACTTACTTTCTTTTATTAAATCTACAACTTTGTAGTTTTGAAAAACCAGTAAAATATATCTTTAGCTTTGTTTTCATCACTTTACAACTTCTGAGAAGATTACCGCTCATTAGCAGAACACTCACGTTTAAATAATAATAATAATAAAAAAACTTTATTTTCATATTTTTTCAATAAAAGTTACTCATACACCTTCTTTCCGAAATCTTTAATCTATTTACAATTCACATTGTTGCCCTAAGAGGTGGAGGAAATTGACCCACCCAACTTTGGCTAAAAGCCATGTACACCTATGGTAGGGGGGGTTCTGTTCTTTTATTTAATAACACAATACAAAAGAGATTTATAAACTACACTAGGGCTTAAAACAATGACTTTTTATAAAAATATGCAAGGGTCATCTCTAAAGTAAGGAATGTTGGGAAATTTCTCGCCTTGAGGTTGGCTAACCTGTGTGGTGGAAGCCAGTCTCGTAATGTACATACTGCATTGTTGTTTGTCAGTTGTCGCGTTGTTGTATCTTTATTTACGTTTGGTGTTATTGCCTTTTGAAATGATTTAGATAATTGATGTTGCCACCGATTATGAAATATGTGGAGTGTTACGTTTTTTAAACCATAAAAACTTTAAACCGTTCGAATTTCATATGCAGTTGGTTGCTTGTTTACAGTGATAATGTAATGAAAAAACGAAACCTTCGAAAATGGTGTGAAAGGTTTTGAAATACGAGAGGTAATTTGCATGATAAAGAACGTTCGGGAAGGCCCTCAATAATCTACGAGGACTTGTTGAAAAAGGTCGGTGAAGAAATCAAAAACAATCGTTTTGATTTGGCCCTTAGTTTCCTTGATCTGAATTGGCCCTTAGTTTCCTTGATGTTTCAAGTGCTGTATTGGTCGCATTTTGCGTGACCATTTGGCTTCAAAAAAGGTTCGTGCCCGTTGGGAGCCGTACTTGTTATCGGAACGTCACAAACAAATCATATTCTACAAAAGATCTGCGTGCAGTTTACGACTGGAATTATATAAGGGAGCATTACGCCCATGACCATGACAAGCAGGTGGAGTGTTAAATTATTTGCACTTGATCTGGTAGTTCCAAGTGACAAACAATAGTTCTGTTTCTTATTACATAATCAGCCAACTATAGAGAATGCCCTGCTAGGTAGGCCTACTATGCAAGGCATCCGTCACAAACCGGCAACGTAAAAGCTAGATTTCCCAACCCTGCATGATCTACAATTAAAAAATTAATTCCAAAGACTCACCTGTCACGGACCTAAATAAATAATTCGTTTATGTTATTGAATATTCTGCGAATCCAACAGTGCCAGTCTCGAATTCAGAAAGTTACCGATTGAAAACACTCTTAGTAAACACTCCCACCTACACTGTGACGAAATTTTACTAAAATCAGATGCCTTTTTACGGAGTTATAGGCCAATAAGTTTGTATAATCCATAAAATGTCTTCAAAAACGGGCACTTTTTGTTTTATGTCAATATCATGTTTAAAAAATTATAAAAATGTAAAGTTTTCACCATTCAATGCAGAATCAAACAGTAATTAATTTGTATAATTAATTTATATTAATTTATATTTATAATAATTTATATTAATAATAATTTATATTAATAATAATAAATTTTTATAATTAATTTGACATTTAGTGTGCACAATTGAAGCCATATTCGTTTAACAATAGAGCTTCAAACTGAAGTTTCTATTAACTTTGACGCGGACATTAATCACAATTATCTACTCTGAGAGTAATGAATTTCAATGTACATCGAGATCCTGTGGTGAATGAAGTGAAGGTGTCATTTGCAGGGTGGAAAGTAGATGATTTTCACAGGGCCTGGCATGCTGGTAAGCATACTTTTGCCCTCAGTGATGAAGACAAATTGTAAAACATTCACTCCTCGTTTTACTTAGTAAAACTTATAAAGGTCTAACCCAGCCTTTCGGCTGATGACCTAAACAACTTTTGTTTAAATTCCTAATATGTGTACGTTGCAATCTGTTCAATTCAGAACAATAAGCAACCCCATGACCCAATGAGATGAGGATGATGTGTATGACGTGTAAATTAGGTGTAGTCTTGTACAGACTCAGGCCGACCATTCCTGAGAGAGTATAGTTAATTGAACCCCAACCATCAAAGTACACCAGTAACCACTGTCTAGCATTCAAATCCGTATAAAAGTAAGTACCTTTACTAGGATTTGAACCAGGAAACTTCGTCTCCGAAAATCAGCTGTTAAACAGCTGATTTTGGTGACGACTTTACCTCTAGACCAACCAGGTGGGTGCCTAAACATAAACAAACAAACTTTATTCTTTATGATATTAGTACAGAGTAACCCACCGGGTTGGTCTAGAGGTAAAGTCGTCGCCAAAATCAGCTGTTTAACAGCTGAGTTTGGCGACGAAGGTTCCTGGTTCAAATCCTAGTAAAGGTAGTTACTTTTATACGGATTTAAATACTAGACAGTTGGTTACCGGTGTACTTTGATGGTTGGAGTTTAATTAACCATACTCTCTCAGGAATGGTCGGCCTGGGTCTGTACAAGACTACACCTCATTTACACGTCATACACATCATCCTCATCTCATTGGGTCATGGGGTTGCTTATTGTTCTAAATTGAACAGATTGCAACGTACACAAATTAGGAATAAAATAAAAATACAGAGTTTATCCATCATGCAATGAATCTGTTCTACCAACCGGTGTTTTCTAAGTAGAAATTAGGTACCAATAAACTCGAATACACTAGAGAATACTTCGTTGATGATAAGACCTTCAAATTACGTATATATGTATATATCACAGGCCTATAGGTATAACTCAACATTTTAATTTCGTAATACTTTAATTAAATGTGTAATGATAGTATTTCATTTAAAAAATATCGGATAATCTTAAATGAAATAACGTGAGGTGGCTCAATTGTTTTGTTGCAAGATTTACTTCCCCTGAGGTAAATTCCTGCTTCACTTTCTTATGTAAGTTTCTTCCTTTCTTGCTTTGCACATTTTCCTTATTCAGTTATTCAATTGTTACAAACATTTACATTTTATCTTTTAAATGATCTTTTACATTTAAAATTAGTTTGGTTAATATTAATTTTTATAATATAAAATTCGTTATTTCATAAAAACAATCTTTATTTTACTTTCTACTTATCGTAGAGTCTGATAGGATTTATGTATGTAAGCCTTCCTCAATGATGACTTTATTTTTCCAACTAGATAAACTAAATCAATACAAACAGCAACAAACTTCGATTATCTACCATGATAAAATCTGTATATGTAAATGGAAAAATTACATTTGGAAAAATTACATTTGAAAAAATTTGTTCCTAATATGAGACCCTAATTCTTTCATTTTCTTACAATTATTATTTTTATTTTAATAACTACTAAACATTTGTTTTAATGTAACTTATGTCTTATTTTAACTTAAGATATTGCTCATAACGGGCAGATGAATCGTTTAATTAATTGTACTCGATCTGTTGGTTCCAGGGCAAAAAATAGTTCTGTTTCATATATCACATAGTCAGCCAAATATACGACTGAACTATTTAAGAACAGAAGAGGTAGAGAAGTAAAATACACTAGTATCTGCTTTGAGCTTAGGAAGGCAATAGTAAACCACCTCACTCCTCGTTTTTACTTAATAAAACCTCTAGAGTTTCAAACCAGCCTTTTGGCTGTTGACCTAAACAACATAACTTTAGATAACACTGAGTGAAAAACAACTAACAATATTATTCAATTCTGTAAAAGATGGTGTGTTTCAAAAGTGTTCCTAATATGAGACACTTCGCGACCGTATCTCAAATTATGTCTCATTTTAGGAACACAGTAACGCATGCAACAAGTTAATGGTAAATAATAAAAACCAATAACTTTTAGTTATTTAAAATAAAGCAGAATGATAGTAAATTCTATTGCTACTTATAGTATATAAAATTATTAAACCGACACTTCCCTTTAGTACTGAATATATTGAGATTATCTTAACTCCGTCAAAAACTCTAAACTTTTTAAAACAGTTAAATGAAAGCACAACGTCTACAACAGTTCCAATAACAATGGCCGCCATTCCCTTGCCGTTTAGAAGCACTCTGAGAAAGTAACAATGCATTCCACCAAATTTTAGCACTTATAAGTGTAAATAAGCAAGCGTCTCATGTCAGGTACACGTCTAATAATCGAAGCATTTATCATAGATCTACTATTGAGTTCATATAGATCTACAATCATAGTTAAAAATTATTATGGATGCGAATATTTCATAAAAGAAGTCTATAATTCTGATCCGGGATATCCTGAGATCTGGATTAACGAGAGCCGGTTAAGGAAGGTTTTACTCTATTTTTTTTTTTAATACATAATAGATAATTCTTGCTAGTTGTCTTCACATAATTACTAAATTGAAGTAGATATAAACGAGTTAAAAAAACTCTTTGTCGTAGAGTTTTCAGGAAATAAATAAATATGTAATGTTCTATAATAATTCTGTAGATTAACTGGCGGCCAGACAATTATTCCGTTATTTCAAAATGTTTTAAAAAGTCACTTTCACTGTTGACTATAGTATCTTAATAATACGAACATCAAACGCTTTTAAGAAAGAAGAAATATATATTTAATTTTATTTATTTTTTTGTTTAAAGTAATGTAATTAGTGGAACGTAATATAAAATTGATGTAAAACACGTGTAGTCAATTGTCTATTGTACCCTGAAGGGATCTGATTTAATATAATTTAGTCGACGTCATCTTGTACATTGGGGAGTTTTCCCAGGCACTGTAGCGTGCATTATTACGTCACAAGGCCGTGACACAACCTCTCACTAAGCATTTCCCCGACCTTCAAAATCCAGCCCCTCCCTAATTCAATCAATAATTGCATTATATTGCACTGTAATAATACTTTTCTATTCTATCTTATTTACACCTATCGTTTGGAAATTTAATTTAATAAATAATAATTCTAGATTAAAAATTTAATTGACTAACAAAATATTGAATCCAATTGTCTTTAATATAAGAACACATTCGACCGGACTGAAATGGCACGTTTCTATTAAAAAACAATCTGGTGTGAAATATTCACAAGATTTTCTCTTCCCAATGTAGATAATGAACAATATAACTTATGTTTAATCATTAGAAAATAATGTAAAATGAAAAACATAATCTAATTTTAATCATGAATGAATGATGCTAAATGAAGATCAACCTCTGTCAAACGTCAAACCAAATCAACCGTTTTATTTTTTCTCTCAAATTTTTTGCTTCTCTCAAATTTTTCCTTCCTCGTCACTCTAAGGGGCTCACTCGCGTACAGACTATCCTGTATATAAAAAAAACTATATATAAAACTTTTCGGTTAGGAAATAGGAAAGTTACACTTCTGCACTAACCTCACAAGGCGACTGTGACCAAGCATTTGCTTGGATTCTTTTTTTTAGCTTTTATTTGTTATCGGGAACTGTACATTGTTGACAACTACCCAATTTGATTGCTGCTTTTTGCTATATTTTTTTTTGACGTGGATTATACATAAGTTTGAACAGGGACCCCCAGTAAAGTTTGTTCATGGATGGTTGCCAGCTGGTTACCATACAAAGTCGCTTGCCCAACCGGTGTTACTTAACAAGTAATAGCGACTTTCTACCAGTTGACTGACTGGGCTGGGCCGGACGCCTCGCTTGGATTGGCCGAGAAAATCTGTACGAAATTCTTGAGTGGGACAGCTAAATATAATACTAAAATAATTTTCTCAAAATTTTATACACACACATCAAACCATTTGAACACAAAATGTACAAAATGCATAGTAAGCTCTTTTTAGTCTGGCATTGTACGATCCGGCACGTCTCGGGCTCAGATTTAACAAAAAGTATTACTACATATTTTGCTGTAATATAAAGTAAAACCTTCCCGAAACAAACAAAGCTTACAATTCTGCAGAACTTTTAAATTTAGTATATATAATTCGTAATAATTTTTGAAGACAAAACTGGAGTCCTGAAGGTAAAGAAACAACAAAGACTGTTTTTAGTGAGGTAAGATAAACACTTAACCTATATCAATAACAGTAATGTTGGAATTTTTTTTTAATAAAGTTTTTATTTTTATTTTTTATTGTTTTTTTACTCCCACGTTACTGTATGTCTAATCTTCCAATGTTTTCAATGTTTTCAATGTTTTAATTAATTTTTCCTATGGTGAGAGGTTACTGTTTATTCTTTAAAGAAATTCCGGGACGGAAAGGAGAAATTTATTTGTTTTCCAATTGCTACCTAAGTTTTTTTTTAATATAACCTTAGCTAATTAATAAATAATTTTGCTAAAAAAAACTTTGTTCTAGCTTAGCCAAGTAAGTCATCCCAACAGCACAATTCCAAAAATTAGTAACACAAACATTTTACAATGTTTACTTTTTTAATATTTTAATTAATTTTTCTTTCAAATCTACTTTACTGTGTTGTAAACACAATAATTAATTAATGAATTGTGCAGTAAATCCCAACAACACAATTCCAAAAATTAGTTTGTTTTTTTTTTATTTCTAATTTTTGTGTACGTTGCAATCTGTTCAGTTTAGAACAATAAGCAACCCCATGACCCAATGAGATGAGGATGATGTGTATGACGTGTAAATGAGGTGTAGTCTTGTACAGACCCAGGCCGACCATTCCTGAGAGAGTATCGTTAATTGAACCCCAACCATCAAAGTACATTGGTAACCACTGTCTAGTATTCAAATCCGTATAAAATTAGTAACACAAACATTTTACAATGTTTACTTTTCCAATATTTTAGTTAATTTTTTTTTCAAAACTACTTTACTGTGTTCTAAACACAATAATTAATTAATGAATTGTGCAGTAAATTCAGTGTTTTTCTTAACTGGTGGTGAATGCTAAAAACGTGTGTGGTCTGACCGGGTATTAACAATCTCCTTGTATAATAAGAATGCGTCTAGAATTGTAAATACAGCATACTGTACTCGATTGAGGAGTTCTTAAAATTGTCTGATTTTATCCTAATTATCTTAAGTAAAATTACCCACATTTAGTCTGAAAAAATCTGTAATACGGCATCACCGAGTCCCGAAAGTACTGGACCGAAAAAAGGTTACTGCAGTTCTTCCCGCACGTTCCAAGGAAAAAATTCAACCCCAATTATTATCAAAACGGAACCTTCTCCTTGTGAATCAATGACGGAATCTTAGTAGTGATCAAGAACTCTTCCAAGAAAATTGTAATATTATTTCATATTTACACTTATTTTTAATTTTATACCAAATTATAGATAGACAACTATATTAAAATAATAACAATTCTCTGTATTCAATTTTTATAAAAATTAGTATAATTTTAAAATCTAAAATAATAATAATTCAGATGATTTAAATTCATGTAAATTTATTGTTAGCAAGTACTATAATCACTAGTAATAAATTTTTATTCACTTCCAGTTAACGTGGAAGGTTTTAATATGGTAATAACATTGATGTAATCATGATCCAACTTAAAAATATAAAATAAAAACAATTGAAAAAAAAATAGACGTGAATATACAGAATGTTCCATATAAAAAACCCTATCTATCCTAGCCTCATGTTTGATGGTAGACCTACGAGGTTTGATAAAAAAAACGGGAATTTTAGTTTTTCGTAAAAAAAGATATGTTATTCATCTATATCAATTTTGTCCCGTTCAAAGTAATCCTCCTCAGATAGTGATGGTTAATCACGAAATGAACTTTGTTTGAGACGAAGTGTAAGAGGGGAACAATCTACTGCGCATGCCCAGTTTCTCTATTACAATCCTAATTAACAATGATTCAAATAAAAAATGAACTAAAAAGAAAAAATAAAAAAATTACAAAAAAAATTACAGACATTACTGTTACAAATAAAAGCGTGGCGCATTTTATTGTAAAATATTCGTTGTATAAAAATGCGCCACGCTTTTATTTGTAACAGTAATGTCTGTAATTTTTTTTATTTTTTATTTTTAGTTCATTTTTTATTTGAAACATTGTTAAATAATAGCGTTTCTTAAAATTTTTTTTTTTTTTATTTTTTTTATAATTGTTTTTCTGTGATTTTTTTTGTAATTTTTTTTTGTAAATTTTTTTTCTTTTTTTCTTTTTAGTTACTTTTTTTAAGTAATTGTTAAATTTAAGCGTTTTTTAAATTTTTTAAATTTTGTTTGAAAAAAAAATTTTCAAAAATTTTTTTGAAATTTTTTTGTAATTTTTTTTTACAAACACCTATTGTCATCGAAGATAAACAAGTGTGCAAAGTTTGATTCATATTGATACGGTAGAAGTATTAAAATTTTAAGTTGCCAGATTTGATGGATCCAAGAGTAAGTTATTTTGTACGTAATAAAAAAGCGTTTAAAAAAAATTTTTTTGTAATTTTTTTTTATGACAGCGTATTGTCATCGAAGATAAACAAGTGTGCAAAGTTTCATTCATATTGATACAGTAGAAGTATTAAAATTTTAAGTTGCAAGATTTTATGGATCCATGAGTAAGTTAAATAAAAGCGTTTAATAAAAACATACTGACACTCGATATTCATTGGAATACACAGTCCTTTTATTTTATTACGCGACGAGTGGTAGACTACAGAAAGTATTGTTTTGATTTGGCTATTCTGTTTTTACATTTATACAAATAAAAGTATTTTAATTCGTTAAAACTAATTCCGTTTCTTTTTATTTTAATTCTTCACATTTTATTCGTTATTGTGTAGTGTTGTTATAAATTAGTTATCTATCCGTGTATTATAAGTTTATCATGTCGACCGTTCATTAGCAGGGTAAAACAATTCGAAGTGCGGAACGGAATGTTATTTTAAATGTAATAACATTTAAACACTGTGCAAAGGATAAATTTAAACTGTGCATTCAGCATGGCTGCAAATTCAAACATATGTTAGAAAGTGGTGTACCAACAAGGTAAAAAAAACTTTGGAAATCGGATTTACAAAATTCGCAAAATGAAAAAATTCCTGTCAATTTTTGATGAAACCTCGTGTATGTAAACAGGTGATTCTAAATTATGGTAAAAAAATTATTAAACGATTTTAGACCTAATAAAAACGCTTTCGTCTTGTGAAAACACCATCTTCTCTCTAACAATGCACTGAGCGTTTAGATTACTTCTTTTTGGCTATCAGAAGTAGTCTATTGGATGGTGCAATGTTCAGATGTTGGACGAATCCATTCCAGTTTTTTCTAGATTAAAAATACCTATTTTTCCACTATTATTTATTATTATTTGTTGTTTAGGTCATCAACTGAAAAACTAATTTGAACCTCTAGAGGCTTTACTAAGTAAAATTATAAGTGAGGTGGTTTACCATACCTACTTCACTGAGTGGAATAGTAGGCTTATGGTTATCAGCATGCCAGATCCTCTGAAAAGCATCTAGATCCCACCTTGCAAATGACACCTTTACTTCATTCATTATAGTATCTGGCTGTATAATGAAATTCATTACTCTCAGAGAAGATAACTCTGTTTATTGTCGTTTACACCTCTACCTCTTCTGTTCTTAAATGTTTCATTCATGTAATTAGGTGATCATGTGATAAGAGATAGAACTATTTTTTTGTAGCCTTGGAACTAGCAGATCGAGTGAAAATAATTTAAATTCTTCCTGATTTTTATGGATAATTTTCTACCCTATACGAGGGTATATTCATATAGGGTAAGAGAAAGTAATAATAAATCAAGTGATTGAAATTCATGTATTATTTCTTTTTCTTTCTTTGTTTATTCAATGTCGCATTAACTACTGTGGTCATTAGCGACGACGTTGGGCTGTAACTGCGATTGATGAAATGTTTTTTTTTGTAACGTATGAAAATGTCGTGCCTGAGTTTGATTCGAACCCAAGACCGCATGTTGAGCGGTGAACACGTTACCAACTACGCCAATGCGGCCAGCGTATTATTTATATTTTTTTTCCTAATTTGTGTACGTTGCAATCTGTTCAATTCAGAACAATAAGCAACCCCATGACCCAATGAGATGAGGATGAAGTGTATGACATGTAAATGAGGTGTAGTCTTGTACAGACTCAGGCCGACCATTCCTGAGAGAGTATGGTTAATTGAACCCCAACCATCAAAGTACACCGGTAACCATTGTCTAACATTCAAATCTGTAAAAAAGTAACTACCTTTACTAGGATTTGAACCAGCAACCTTCGTCTCCGAAAATCAGGTGTTAAACAGCTGATTTTGGCGACGACTTTACCTCTAGACCAACCCGGTAGGCCTATTTATTATTATCATGTATTATTTATTGTAAGCATAATCAATGGTAAGAAATTTTTATTTATTTATATTTGAGGTAGAACGTTTCAAGATGTTAATAACATTGATGCAATCATGATCCGATTTAAAAAAAATAAGAAAAAACTAGATATGAATATACAATGTAATGTTATTAGACCGATGATTGTATGCGTGCAAGTTAAGTCATACTGTATGTTTATTTGTTTTGGTCGTTGGTGTTAATGTAATTCAAGCTCCGTCCTAGACATTCCAGTGTTAGCAACCGAGACGACCGAGTCGACGTTGCACTTACCCAACCGTTAATATACACCAAATATATCCGGCAATACCTTAAAGCTAACCTACTACAGAAACCGTTCACTTTACTAATAAATAACTTACCTATATACATTACCACTACTTTAACAATATATATAATACAAAGGTATATATACCTACCTACAAGTTAAATATTATTATCAATCTATTTTATATATTATTTTAAAATATAAACAAACACTTCTATTTCTGTTTGTTTCTTTATCTATTTTTTACTTTCTCTTGCCTATATGAATATGTAGGAAGGAAAGTATTGTTTTCATGTCGATTTTTCGAAACCGAGTTTTCACCGGATCTATACGTTTTCAAACCCCCTGAACCCAAAAAACATGTTTTTAGCGATTGGTCTGTGTGTGTGTCTGTGTGTGTGTGTATACAAAATATCTCAAGAACGGAACATCGTACGAACTTGAAACTTGAAACTTAAGTACATACAACTACCGGACCCAACACGAACATTTTCATCAAAATAGGTCAAACGGAAGTAGTAGTTTATTCGTGTCATTTTTCACTTTTTTGCGATTTTCTCAAAAACTGGTCCTACGATTTTTTTTAAAAATCGCCTCATTTACTCAATTTTTTATTCTCTACAAGATAGGGTAGGCGTCATGTTTGCTGAAATTCTGGGTGAGGCTGTTTTCACGTAAAAACAAAGTTTTTTTAAGATTACGGCTTTAATATGCAATTTAGAGCAAAAGTTTATATAATAAAAGTTGTAGAGAATTTAAAATCCTACAACTTTTATTTCAAACATTTTTTGTATAACGCTTAGTTTAGCGGTAATTTGCGATTTTCTGTTTTTTTCTCACGAAAACGTGAGAAAAATCGATTTTTTTAACATTTCGGCTTTAGTATGCATTTTACGACAAAAGTGTATATAATAAAATTTATAGAAAATTAAGAGATCTACAACTTTTATTAAAAGAATTTTTCTCTACAGAGCCTAGTTTAGCGTGAAAGTGTGATTTTCCGTTTTTTTTAAGCCAAATTGAGTTCGATTTTCATTTTGCGTCATTTAGTCATGATTAAAATAAGGTTATGTTTTTGAGGTTAGTTTTTGTTTATTTCTAATATTTTATTAATAATGTTAGGTTTATTATTAATTATTTGCATTGGCAAGAGAAAGTCGTGTGAGTGTTTCACACCAGATTTTTATGTTTAAAATCAATAAAAATAATTATTTTTTTTTTAAGTTACCTGTAAATATTAGTAGATATTAAGTCGGTAATAATAGCTTTAGGTAACTTTCACAACTGTATGAGTTTTTTACAGTATGTTACTGTATCTACTACTTAGGCTATGGCTATATTATGTTAATTTATATTTTAAATAATTTTTATTCTATTACTAGTAATAATTTTTTCGTTTTACACGTTTTTCTAATACACTTATTATGTCCTAACCCACCGGATTGGTCTAGAGGTAAAGTCGTCACCAAAATCAGCTGTGTAACAGCTGATTTTCGGAGACGAAGGTTGCTGGTTCAAATCCTAGTAAAGTTAGTTACTTCTATACGGATTTGAATACTAGACAGTGGTTACCGGTGTACTTTGATGGTTGGGGTTCAATTAACGATACTCTCTCAGGAATGGTCGGCCTGGGTCTGTACAAGACTACACCTCATTTACACGTCATACATATCATCCTCATCTCATTGGGTCATGGGGTTGCTTATTGTTCTCAATTGAACAGATTGCAACGTACACAAATTACGGATTACAAAAAATACTTACTCGTATTATGTCCTAAAAATTATATAAGTAATTTTAGTTTTTACATAACAATAATTTATTATTTATTTACCCATAAAAAGCCGGTGGAGTGTTAAATTATTTGTATTTGATCTGCTATTTTCAGGGTTACAAAATTATAGTTCTGTTTCTTATAACTTGGTCAGCCAGTCATATGCTTAACCCATTATAGGTATTTGGTTTGTACAGATAGGTGGGTTTCAAATTATTTACACTCAATCTGGTAATTGCAGGGCTAAAATAAATAGTTCTGTTTCTTATCACATGTTGTTGTTTAGGTCATCAGGCGAAAAGCTGGTTTAAACCTCTAGAGGTTTTACTAAGTAAATCGAGGAGTGAGGTGGTTTACAATTGCCTTCCTCACTGAACATATCAGAGTGCGTATCAGCTTGCCGGGCCCTCTGAAAAGCACATATTTTCCACTCTGCAAATGACACCTTCACTTCATTCACCACAGAGTCTGGCTGTATAATGAAATCCATTACTTTCAGAGGAGATAACTCTGATTAGTGTCTTTTGCACCTCTACCTCTTCTGTTCTTAAATGATTCAGTCATTTAATTGGCTGACCATGTGATAAGAAACAGAATTATTTATTTTAGCCCAGCAATGAACAGATTGAGAGTAAATAATTTGACTCTCCACCTGTCTGTTATGGGCAGGTTATCACATGGTCAGCCAATTAAATGACTGAATCATTTAAGAACAGAAGAGGTGGAGGTGTAAAAGACACCAATCAGAGTTTTATCCTCTGGAAGTAATGAATTTCATTATACAGCCAGACCCTGTGGTGAATGAAGTGAAGGTGTCATTTACAGAGTGGAAAATATGTGCTTTTCAGAGGGCCCGGCATGCTGATAAGCGTACTTTTCCACTCAGTGAGGAAGGTAATGATAAACCACCTCACTTCTCGTTTTTACTTAGTAAAACCTCTACAGGTTCAAACCAGCCTTTCGGCTGATGACCTAAAGAACACAAACAACAGGTGTTTGGTAAGTATACTTACCACTGGCAATAAGTCGATTTTATTTAGGAATAAGCAATGCAGTTGAACCTTATTGTCATTTTATGGTGTTATAGGATGTTCCATAGTAATTAGGCTATCCACGTTATTGAAATTAGCGCGCAGCAACCATTTGCTTCGTGAGTTGCACAAATGTGGTGAGAATTCATACCAGCGTAAGCTACTGAGTTGTTTTCTTGTTACTTTAGTACAATGCTTAGAAAATTCTAGTTTTTTTCGGGAAAGCAAGCATTCATGCTAATATAAAGTTAAGATAAGTTATTATACACATTTTTCTGTTATATAGGACTACAAGGTTGTTTTAATAAGCATTCTTACCGCTAAATACGAGTATTATATGATTCCCATTTCAATAAACGTTCCTTGGTAAGCACACTTACCAGGGCTTAACATTAAAAAAAATAAATATCTTACTGTTCTGGCACTAGAAATACATTATAAAAGTCCCTGTAAAACAAAATCTAATATTTTACAAAATGTATATATTTTTCCCCGTAGTACTGCCTTATAAAGGGTTAATGTTTTTTAAGAACAGAAGAGCTAGGGGGGTAAAAAAATAATAGTCAGAATTAATTTCTCTGAGAGTTATGAATTTCATTATACAGCCAGACCCTGTGGTGAAGGTGAAGTTAAGGTATCGATTGCAGGGTGGAAAGTAGATGCTTTTTAGTGGGCTGGAATTCTGACAAGCATACTTTCCTACTCAGCGATGAAGATAATAGTAAACCACCTCACTCCTAGTTTTACTTAGTAAAACCTCTAAAGATTCAAACCATTCGGCTGATGAACTAAGCAATAAAATAGAAGTAGCCCTAACTGTGTAAAAACATAATAAAACATCTTATAATTTCGTTGGGCAGTAAAGAACAAAGATAACAATGTGTACAAAAATATCACGTGAAAAATACACATGACTTTCCTTTGCAATGCAAAAATTAAACCGATAAATTCTATGTTTATTCATTACAACCAATTTTAATCATGAGTTTATTACGCAAATGAAAATCAACCTCTGTAGAATTTAAAAATATAAAGTTCCTAATTTACGCTAAATTGACCTCTGTAAAAAATAATCCTTAAAATAAAAGGAGTACGTTTTCAAATTGACTGTAATTTAAAATATGTAGGCCTACATTTGTATCGTTAATTCATACTAAAGGCGCAATCTTAAAAAAAATTCTAGTTTTTTACCAATTTCAATGTAAAATACAGAAAGTCACTAATTAATGCTAAAATGTTGGCATTAAAAGTTGTAGGATATTAAATTTTCTATAATTTTAGTAATAATATAAACTTTTACTTTGCATTCCATATTAAAGCCAAAAATATTTAAAAAATTATCAAAAGAGCATAGCCTGCCATAGAATTTCAACATACCCCGATCGCTTAACCTATATTATAGAGCATAAAAAAGTAATTAGTTAAAAGGTGATTTAAAAAAAGTATTGGAGCCGTTTTTGAGATAATCGTTTTGAGATATTTTTTATTAATATACACACAACAATTGCTAAAAACCTGTTTTGGGGGCTAAGGTGTCTGAAAACGTGCATACTTGGTAAAAACTCATTTTGAATAATCGACATGAAAGCTAAATTTTCATTACCCATATATTCATACAATACGACATGAAAAATTGAAAATTGACTTGAAATCATAAGGCAATATAATTTTTGTTTTGAAAAATGTATATAATAATATAAGGCTACATACAGGAAAAACAATATTGTAAAATATTTTTAAGATATCTTCACACTACGGATAGAAAACAAGGGAGATAGACCCTATTAGAGAAATGCTATAGAGACAAATGGTTGATAAAATAATTTGAAAAGAGGCAAGTAACGAGAAATATTCATAAAACGAGAAAGGAATTATGTCTAAAATTAATAGCCGCATGAATTGATAGTTGTAATAAGGAAAAGAAGGTGTAGAATGAGTTGTTACCGGTGCAGAAGTAGAAGAAGAAGAAGAAGAACGAGATGATTGTGTTGATGGATTGGTAATGATAATGAGCTAAGAGACGCAAGAAATACAACTGACAGATGGCAATAAGGAAAATCGGTTGAATTCTCAACAGAATCGATAACATTTGCTTTCTAGATAAATCCCAGCTTCCTAAAACTGGATAGCGATGAAATTTTATACTTTATTTTATTACAAAAATTTCTGAGGCTGCACTTAAATGGGCAAATAAATCCGCGAAATTCCTTTTCAGAATTTAAAGGCTTAAAACAACATTTACATTAAATTTATGTGAAGTGATAACATTATTTTTATCAGTTTGATCAAAACTCCCAAATCAAATTAGGCTTTTTAAACTTTGATTTCGATCAACTTGAAGATCGGGCATCATCCATCGTTATTTACTTCAAACTTTGGATAACCACAAAAAATTGAAAATTTTTTATATACTACTATATTACTATATATTAATAATATAATGTAATTTACATGTTCAGTCATTAGCAAAATAACTTTTTTCATTTCATTGAAATCAAAAAAGATATTTAAAATAGGCTATATTAAAATAAAATCATAAATACGAGGTATGGCTATTAAATAACGAGACTGATGTTGTAAAAAATTGTATTTTTATTGTATACATAATCGCTTATTATCACCTTGAATATACACTCCTTCTCTATCCCTACAACGCTCCATGCGAATTTTCCATTGTTGGAAAAAGTGCTGAAAGTCATCTTCTATCAGCTCCTTCAGGACACGTGGCGCTTTATCTTTTACAGCTTTCACAGACTCAAATCTTGTTCTTTTAATGCAGATTTCACCTTAGGGAACAGGTAGAAATCACATGGTGCAAGATTTGGTGAAAAAGGTGAATGTTCTAACACTGAGATTCTGTACTTGGCTAGGAACCTCTTGACAGATAACGCTGGCGCATTGTCTTGGTGGAGAACCCATCATTTGTCCTTCCACATTTCAGGGCGTTTTTTCCTTACTCTTTGATTTACTTTACAAAGTACCTTAAGGAAGTAATATTGATTAATTGTTTAACCTTCAGGAAACCAGTGAAGGTACACAATCCCATGGATATAAAGAAAAACAATCATCATTTCATTAAATTTTGACTTGCTCACTCGAGCTTTTTTGGCTCTTGGTGAAGTTCGGCTCATCCAGTGCATGGATTGGCGCTTCGTTTCCAGATGATAAGTAAAATACCACGTTTCATCACTTGTTATTATCGTTTCCAAAAAATTTGGGTCATTTTTAATCGCGTACATAGTGTCAGTACAAACATTTTTGCGAGCTTCATTTCAAACACTTTTGAGCGGCACGTACACTGAAGGAGCTGAGAAAAGATGACTTCCATCACTGTTTCCTACAATAGAAAATTCGCATGGAGAGTTGTAGGGATAGAGAAGAAGTGTATATTAAAGGTGACAATAAGGGATTATGTATAAAATAAAAATAAAATTTTTTTACAACGTCAGTCTCGTTATTTAATAGCTACACCTCGTATCAGAGAAATGCAATAGATAATGTCTAATTAAAAAAATTAAATGATGTAACAATTTTACATAACAACTACCGTCTAATAAATTTCACCTCACAACCAGAATAACTCTAATAAATACACAATAATTCTTCCACGGTATATTGAGTTGAAATTTATAAAACGTACAATGTATGACGGTTGATAGAAGTATGAAAAGCAAGGTCGTGATAACGTTTGAATTCTTATTACAATCTAATTTTAGTTAGCTTTTGCTTATATACTTATTTTTAATAGCATATGGTGGTGGTATAAATTTAGTTTGGCGTGTTCAGAGGTGAGAAGGGCAAGACTGGAGTAAAAGTGCATGTCGGTTGTTCAGTTGAACAAGCTCCGGCATAGTTCAATCTTTATAATATTATACGAGTAAAAAATATTATAAAAATCCCTCGCTAACTTGCTATAACTAATAACCTGATGTTTGAAATAATAGTAAATATTATATTATTATATATCGGTCTTCTTGTAGTGAATTCCATTTGAGTTTATTGTGCCGGATACACTTAGATTCCACAGTATGACCTCGATATCCAACAGAGATCATCATCATCATCATCATCTAACTTTATCCACCGTGTACAAAGACAGTTACTTAAATGTGATTGTAAAGACTTATCTATCTATTCTCTCTAATTCGCAACTCGTGCGTCAGTTCCTTTCTACAACTAACTTAATACCCAATCCTACGTTCTATTTAATCATCTATCTTACCTAATCCTTAGACACAATTGAAAATCTATTAAAGGTTTGTTAATTATTAACCCACTTATTGTGATTTTCTTGTTAGATGTCATGTTATAAAATCATTATATTTTTATTATTTACAATATAGCCTTCCACTTATAATTTTTTTCAATCTATTCTAGTATTTAATTAATTATCAGGAAAAACAGGACTACAGATTTCCTTTAATAAAACTATATAGGCTTACAACGAACATCAAAACGGCCCCGCTTCACGTAACGACACAATATGAAAAATTTAGCTAGGTTGATAAGCTGTAGTACCTCAGAGAGATAATACAACCAAAATCTGCGAAAAGAAAGCGAACTACAAATAACGAGTAAAGATGGCCGGAGCACTTTAAAAATTATAGCCTTCTACTTTTAATTGTTTTCAAATCTATTCTAGTATTCGATTAATTATTAAAAAAAATAGGTATACAGATTTCAAGAAAACTAAATACATAACGAACATCAAAACGGCCCCGCGTGACCTAACGACACAATTTGGAAAATTTTGCAACGTTGATAACTTCAAGTACCTCGGGGTAATTTAGCAAGGTTGATAACTTTTAGTACCTCAGGGAGATAATAGTCTACAACCAAAAATCTGCGAAAAGAAAGCGAACTACAAACGACGAGAAAAGATGGCCGGAGCACTTTAAAAATTATAACCTTTTACTTTTAATTGTTTTCAAATCTACTCTAGTATTCGATTAATTATTTAAAAAAAATAGGATTACAGATTTCCTTCAAGAAAACTAAATACATAACAAACATCAAAACGGCCCCGCGTGACCTAACTACACAATACGAAAAATTTGCAATGGTGATAACTTCAAGTACCTCGGGGAGATAATACAACTAAAGACCTGCGAAAAGAAAGCGAACTACAAAAGACGAGAAAAGATGGCCGGAGCAATTCAAAAAATATAGCCTTCTACTTATAATTGTTTTCAAATCAATTCTAGTATTTAATTAATTATCAAAACATTTTTAAAAGTTTTTACTTTACACTGTTTAAAATGCTTTCATTTCTTCTCTATTATTTGTTAGAATCCACGAGCTTTAGGTTAATAATTCAAAATATTTCCGTTTAATTTTTTAACTCTATGTGGTTTTTGTATTTTTATAGCCTATGTAATATGACGAATTTAACGCACATCTGGAGTTATTTATTTTTGAGAGTATAAACATCTCCAGCTGTTTGAAAAATTAATACTTTTAAAAAAAAATTACTAGGAATATTGAAAAGAGTTATTTATTTTCGTTACTAGGCAACTAAAGAAGAAGAAAAGATTTTATATAAATTATTTTAATGGGGGACAAGAGGCCGAACCGAACGGGCAGGTCCCTCATTCGTTCATCAAAAATATATTAATATTAGAAGTGAATTTACTTAAAGTTAAAAAAACATATAGTTGTATAAGAAGGACGCTAAATGTTAATACATATATACATAATAGACAAAGACTTGTTGTTTTCGTATAAATAATAATTAGGTTACTGTGAAAATAAAATAATTTACTGATCATATGTTTATTCAAACAAACAAATTATTTGATGATATATTAATGTGATAGCATACAAATTGAATAATAAACAATAAATACACTGATTACTATTACTTATGATAATTAATAATTAAAACGAGATTCAAATGTTATGCTGTAAACATAACATACATGATCGAATGATGATAACAGAAAGAATGATGATGGTAAACGTTTTAACCATACAATATAATTTAACTATTTCTTAAAAATTGGCATACCCTCGTGGAGAACTATGAGCAGATATTTAATTAATGTCACAAATTTTAGTTCATCCTGTGTGTAAAGAATAAAATTACTTTACAAATTGGCAAATCCCTTATCAGGAAGTATTTATAATTTAGCACCTATTATATATTATGGCAATCCGTTATGGGTAAAACCGTTCAGTTCTTTGTTAATGTAACAAGTTGTTGCATCCCATTGAGGGGCGGTAAGTGTATTTTTATAGCGCAGGGAACTTATAACAATTTAAACATAGAAAAGAACTTAATTACTTATTTTTATGAATTCAATTCAGGTTTTAATGTTTCAGTTTGGTAATAAAAACATGATGGTTTGTTACAGACGAAATTCTCAATATTCTTGATAAATATGTGATTAGGCTACTGGTTTGTTCTCAAAGTAGAATTCCGTAGTATAACCACAACGGCTTTAACATTGCTTTGTATAAAAACACTTTTTTGTAACAACAGCAATGATGTTCTCCCAGAAAGCTTGTGCATTCGCATGAGTCTCATATCAAGTTATTCGTTTTATTTTGGAAATATGATTACGTGAAGTCAGTCGCCCATCCAAGGTCGTTCCCTGGTAAACTTCTTCATCTCATCAGATTGAGGTATCGGGTTATGGTTACTTTTTTAATTTATTTTTGTGATTTTTATACCAAAAATTAGAGTAACTTATTTTGGTTGAAAACACGTGTGAAAATAACCTCTAAAGAATAAAATGCTATGTTATTGGAGTAGGACCTCAATAAAATATTGTGACAATATCGAAAACGATAATGGTTCAAGAAGTTTCTAGTACTTCATTCATAAAATGGTAAAGAGTAGATAATAGAGTGAAAAAGTAACAATAGGGCAATAGTAACAATAAAAGTATACCTATTTATAAAAGGTTATTGTTGTACAACTATTTATGAAAGAGCCGGTTGATTACCTGTAACACTTTCTATTTATAATAGATCTATTTACTTGTTTACAATAGTTAAGACTTTTCCAGTAAAAAGGGTTTCTGTATTATTATTTGCATGGAATCACTCTGCCACTCTGGAATTATCTTTTTGATCGAATTTCTGTGTCTTTCGAGAAACCTCTTTCATCTAACCTATATAAAGGGAGCCCCGGGTGCGGTCGAGAGTCAGTATTCGTATGATCTTTGACGAGGGTTTACTACGTGTGTTAGAAAGTAACTCCGTTAGAACAGGTCAACGGGTTTCCGAAGCATTGTTATTCAGTCGTATTGTATTTGTGCATATTGTATTCAGTTTTTTTGTGAATGTGTATTCTATATAATTGATTGTAAGTAGTGCTAAGTAAATTATTAAGTTATTTATTGTATTACTTCAATATAATTAGTTTATTATTTATTTTGTAAATCTTTTAGTTGTAATAAATACTTGTAATTGTAAACTTTAGTGTGTTAATTATTTAATTACCTAGATCCCGAAACGGACCTTAGCAATAAATGTCACAATATAATGGTACAATAAACTAATTTGGGAAAATAGTAGTAGTGTTTTGTTAAAAGTAGGATTAATATAATAAAGAAATAATTTTGCTTTGCTAAGCTTGCATTGATATTTGTTAGCTTAGATTTTACAATCATTTATGTATTAGCAAACTCTCTGATAGAACTGAAAGGGCTTCCACAAAGAGGAAAAAATAACATCGGGTTGACAGAACATAGGAGAAAAGCCACAGTAAAAGATTGCTGAGAATGTGGGCTGCCAAAAGAGCTTCCAGAAACGTCACAATCACCTCACGTTGTGTGAAATTGTTCATATACGGAAAATATTATGTAATAATTAATACAAAAAATACTCCAGGATATAAATGTAACGACCAAAAGTTTTTTCTAAGACGAGATTTAAATTTTCTTGCAAATCTGTTAATTATTATCATTCCTATTCGAAAACTTCTTTATTGTTGAACAAAAATTGAATTATTGAAGACAGGAGTTGACTATTAAACTCATTAAAAATGAAATAGTGGATAATAATAGAAGTTGACATTCATATTGACTAAAATTTCACGCCTTCGTTTCTACAAGTCATTAAAGTCACTACGTTGTCGGGAATAACCACCCATTAAAATTATAGCTTGTTGACACATTTTCTGTATAGCATATTCATCGGTGAATTATGCGGAAAATAAAGCAACACTGAAGTGCGTAATTGTTTTATATTAATCTTATTTAGTCTGAAGGCATAAAGCTGAATGTAACAGGCTATGTCCAGAAATTCTAATCCATACACCACCTTCAAGTAAAGCGGTGGGCAAATACTTAAATACGAACTAAAAAAATATAAACTAAATATATATATATATAAACTAAATAATAAAAAAATTGGGCGCCAGCTCTATCAGCAGAGTATGAGAAAAATAAATAATTAAGACTAGTATAGGCTACATCGTTGCTTTAAAATAAACGTTTAAAAAATGATAAACTAATTTTTTTGTAATCCCTAATTTGTGTACGTTGCAATCTGTTCAATTTAGAACAATAAGCAACCCCATGACCCAATGAGATGAGGATGATGTGTATGGCGTGTAAATGTGGTGTAGTCTTGTACAGACTCAGGTCGACCATTCTTGAGAGAGTATGGTTAATTGAACCCCAACCATCAAAGTACACCGGTAACCACTGTCTAGCATTCGAATCCGTAAAAAAGTAACTACCTTTACTAGGATTTGAACCAGGAACCTTCGTCTCCGAAAATCAGTGTTAAACAGCTGATTTTGGCGACGACTTTACCTCTAGACCAACCTGTTGGGTTAATAAACTAATAAATACTAAATAATATGAAACTACTACCAACATTATCCTTAACCTATTTAAAAATATAACCAACCTTTTTTCTACCGCAACTTTAATACAAAAATAATTTAACAAACCGTTAATAAATAAACGGAAAAATTGTTCTCCAATTAGCCTAAATATTTCCCCTTACTTCTTCTTCTTCTCGTTCTTCTGGTCACTCCTTTAAACACTGCTCCTTTTCAACTAGCCACTCAGTCCACTCTTAAGTCCCAAGGGAACTGGTTTTAATTTTCTGGATCCGAACCAGGAAACCTCTGGTTGACAAACCTCCCTCTCCCACCAACCGTTCAACCAACCTGGAAGGGTCAACGGGAAGGAGAACCAGCCCAGTAATTGGCTGTAAGTTGGTAGGTGGAAGAAAGGCCCAAAAACACAGAGGGATAAATACACCGGCCCAATGAATATCACATGGTTGACCGTTGGCTTTATTTACAACCTATTGTCTAACTACTTTATTCTAACAATGAAGTTTTTTGCTCATATTATTTATTTGTTGTTACTAAAAATTACCATAACTTCCATTCTTGTACATTTGTACTTTTACAATGGTACACCCATAAGGAGGCCTCGAAGCAAAAAAAAACCCGAGACTTTTTCTTGTTCCTCACCCTCTGAAACCCCCAGGTAAAACAAAAAATTCAAGGTACATTAGTACATTAGCAGTGCTTTTTACTTTCTCTTGCCTATATAAATATATAGGAAGGAAAGTATTGTTTTCATGTCGATTTTTCGAAATCGAGTTTTCACCGGATCTATACGTTTTCAGACCCCCTGAACCCAAAAAACATGTTTTTAGCGATTGGTCTGTGTGTGTGTGTGTGTGTGTGTGTGTGTGTGTGTGTGTGTGTGTGTGCGCGCGCGCGCGCGTGTGTGTGTGCGTGTGTGTGTGCGTGTGTGTGTGTGTGTGTGTGTGTGTGTATGTGTGTGTGTGTGTGTGTGTGTGTGTGTGTGTGTGTGTGTGTGTGTGTGTGTGTGTGTGTGTATGTGAACAGAATATCTCAAGAACGGAACATCGTACGAACTTGAAACTTAAGTTACATACCACTACCGGACTCGACACGAACATTTTCATCAAAATCGGTCAACCGGAAGTGGTAGTTTATTCGTGTAATTTTTCACTTTTTTGCGATTTTCTCAAAAACTGGTCTACGATTTTTTTTAAAATCGCCTGGTTTACTCAATTTTTTATTCTCTACAAGATAGGGTAGGCGTCATGTTTGCTGAAATTCTGGGTGAGGCTGTTTTCACGTAAAAACGTTGTTTTTTTAAGATTACAGCTTTAATATGCATTTTAGCGCAAAACTTTATATAATAAAAGTTGTAGAGAATTAAAAATTCTACAACTTTTATTTCCAACAATTTTTTGTATAACGCTTAGTTTAGCGGTAATTTGCAATTTTCTGTTTTTTTTCTCACGAAAATGTGTGAAAAATTGATTTTTTTAAGATTTCGGCCTTAGTATGCATTTTACAACAAAAGTGTATATAATTTAATTTATAGAAAATTAAAAGATCTACAACTTTTATTTAAAGCATTTTTCTCTATAGAGCCTAGTTTAGAGAGAAAGAGTGATTTTCCGTATTTCTAAGCCAAACTGAGGTTAATTTTCATTTTGCATCATTCACTCATGATTAAAATAAGGTTATGTTTGTTGAGGTTAGTTTTTTGTTTATTTCTTATGTTTTATTACTAATGTTAGGTTTATTATTAATTATTTGCATTGGCAAGAGAAAGTTGTGTGAGTGTTTCACACCAGATTTTTAGTAATATGACAGTTAAAGTAAGAACTTATAAGTATGAACAGGTAATTTTAGGTAGCCTATATAACGTGATAGGATTCCTAGATCTTAGATCGATTCCTAGGTTAAATATTAGATTAATGAAGTCAAATATAGCAAATTATGATCATCATGGCTATTAAATCATACCTCGATATCTGGAGTAAATTAATTCTTCTAGCATTTAAAATAAGTTAGATGAAAGGTTAAAAATATTAATAAAAAAAACATATTGAAAATGATAAATACCCAAAGGATATTAATAATATTTAAGCTTAAACTAAAATGATGAAGGTTAATCAGTAAAATCGGCCTTACCATTTAGTGCATAGTTACATTTCCTTTTAAAATGTTTAAAGTATCTACCAGTATTCCTTTAATAATGTTTAAAATATAATTGAAAATGATAAAACAATATTGTGATGTCACTATCCTCGACCTTTATTTATTGTTCTGGCGTTAATAGTACAACGATGATTAATCTAAACTCCACTTAATAGGCTAGTATTTGAAATTGTGCACTTGATCAAATTAAATACTAAAGATAGTACTAAGAATAATGTATAAAATATATTGAGTAAGAAAAATCACAAAGAAGAATAGTAAGAAGTAATAGGTCCAATAATTCTTCTTTTTATTCCCATTTCGATAAACGTTCCTTGTTAAGTATACTTACCAGGGCTTAACATAAAAAAAGAAATAATCTTACTGTTCTGGTACATTATTCAAGTCCCTATTAAACAACATTTAACATTTTACAACATGTAGATTTTCCCCCTTAGTACTGCCCTTGTTGTATAGGTCATCAGCCGAAAGGCTGGTTTGAACCTGTAGAGGTTTTACTAAGCAAAACGAGGAGTGAGGTGGTTAACCCTGTGCCTTCCTCACTGAATGGAAAAGTACACTTATCAGCATGCCGGGCCCTCTGAAAAGCACATATTTTCCACTCTGCAAATGACATCTTCACTTCATTCACTACAGGGTCTGGCTGTATAATGAAATCCATTACTTTCAGAGGAGATAACTCTGATTAGTGTCTTTTACACCTTTACCTCTTCTGTTCTTAAATGATTCAGTCATTTAATTGGCTGACCATGTGACAAGAAACAGAACTATTTATTTTAGCCCTGCAACTAACAGATTGAGTGTAAATAATTTTACACTCCACCTGTCTGTTATGGGCAGAGTACTGCCCTATAAAGGGTTAACAACATAAAAATAATAAAAGATATTCTTATTGTAAACAATAAAACAATCATAACTAATTCTAAATAAAAAATAAAAATAAATACTACAAACTAATTCCACATTAAGGAAAAAATAGGGCCTCCAAGGCAATGGCTGTTTATAAGTTCCGTCAGTAATATTATTAGCCTACGGCTGATAAAATAACAATCATACGTATAAGTAAAGAAATACAAGTTATACAAATAAACAAATAAAAAATGTGTATTAATAATACATATAAACAAGGAATAATATGAAATAAATAGATGCAGTGCTCCTTTAAACAGTAAAACTGTACCTATCCACTTTATTTCAATCAAGAAAGAAAATCAAATATTTATCATTGGTTCTACACATGGTAAATAAGTATTTACCATGTGGGCGAAAAGTTCACAATATTTTCGGATTCGATGAGTGTGGTTAGAGGCTTGCAGGCAGAAGAAATTAAAGAGCCAATTATGGAACATCCAACCTTCTTCGACATATTAACAACATGAATGAAGTACACATTGTGTGGGTTCCGTCGCATTGCTGTATAAACAGAAATGAGACAGCGGACACGGCCGCCAAAGAGGCGTTAAAAGACCCCACTGATAGATAAACAACTCTCACCTGATACAAATATCAGGAGACATCGGCACAACCAATTTAAACAACTTTGGAACCAAATCTGGTCTGGACATCCTCCAACGAAATTTCACCACATCAAAAAAACACATTTTTGAAAACCCTCAACCTCTCACTTGGAGCTTCAAAGCCATCAAGTTCTACTTACACCATTAGGCATTGGACACTACAATTACACACAAACACTTATTGAAGAAAGAAGAACCACAACATTGGACAAATTGCAACACGCCACTTACAATCAAACACATCATCACAGACTGCCAAACTACACAATTCACACGAACACTATTCAAAATTAACAACATTTTAGCACTTAATTTAGTAGACAAAGTAGCGGTTCAAAACACAATAATTTTATTAAAATTTCACAAAATTTCTTATTTGATATAATTGTACAATCGCATGTTTAGTTTTTCATTGTGCCTTTCAATTTATTTATTTTATATTTTTCTGTTGTCTAAATTTTAATTGAACCTAACTAATTTTTCATTATGACCTAATTGTGTTTGTTTGTCTTCTTTGAAAATTTTATACTACATGTATTTATATGTTACGTGGTTGCTAATGACCTTGTCTGCCCTTAACAGACAGGTGGAGTGTCAATTTATTTACATTCAATCTGTCCATTGCAGGGCTAAAATAAATAGTTCTGTTACTTATCACATGGTCAGATAATTAAATGACTGAATCATTTATGAACAGAAGAGGTAGAGGTGCAAAAGACACTAAGAGTTATCTCCTCTGAAAGTAATGAATTTCATTATTCAGCCAGACCCTGAGGTGAATGAAGTGAAGGTGTCATTTGCAGAGTGGGAAAATCTGTGCTTTCCAGAAGGCCTGGCATGCTGATAAGTGTAATTTTTCACTCAGTGAGGAAGGCAATGGTAAACCACCTCACTCCTTGTTTTACTTAGTAAAACCTCTAGAGGTTCAAACCAGCCTTTCGGCTGATGACCTAAACAACAACAATGACCTTGTAGTCGATACGACCTTAAATAAATAAATAAATAAGTATTTAATTTTATATTTTCTAAAGTTACTGTACTTTTTTATTAATTTTAAATCATGTGGAAGAGAGCTGTAATTATATTTTAAGTGCATAAACTCTTTTTTATGACTTTTTATAAAATGTTAAAAATGGTCTAGGAACTACAGTGTTTAATGTACTTCTTAATCTTTTAATATATGAAGTTATTTTTCTAATTAAGTTTCTACTTATTTATAAAAAACTGCCAATACTTTAAAAATATAAAGATATCCTAGCGGTAATAAATGCGTAGTTTTAAAAATAATGATCAAGAAGAATCAGTGATCCTTTTTTATACTTAAACAGTATCAATACTGCCGTTGTAATAATAATTATTGTTGTTATATTAAATTGAATCCTGAATCCTGGTTGAGAGGGCTGAGAAGCCCTATGATGGCGACATCGTGTTAAGGAACACCTGGTCGCTCAGGGAACAATTTTACCGAATAATTGCAACCTCATGAAATTTAGGGGGAATTTTATAGTTTAAAATTAGGAAATAGGATTCTGGCTCTTGCGGGATTGGGACTGGGACTTCAAAGGAGGTAATGTATTTTAAGAAGTTACTCGTGGATGAAAATTTATATTAAGGAACAAGTGGGTTTAAGAGCGGCTCTTTTCTTTTTTTTGTTTTTCAGTGGCCTTTTTCAGTTATGTGGGAGTTTTATTGTCTTGAGGAGGGGAAGGCACGCACCGTACTTAACGTGGACAAATGGTACAATTTTAGGTAGGGGTTAGTTTATGATTTTAGGGGAATTTTATATTAAATTATGTTTCTTGTATCAAACAGTAAAATGATTGACACATGATTAATTGAAATACAGTTATAGAATAAAAATGTAAGCAAAATCGGAGTGTAATATTCTTTGTGTTTTAATAACAAATAATGTTTATCCTGTCATAGTAGCTTAGATTAAATGAACTGAAAGAAATATGTTATTTTGATTAATATAGAATTAATTTGTTCCACCAAGGAGTAATATAATACTAATGATATTAGATATTATGGTATTAAAAACCTACACTTAAGTTTAACTAAAATGATTCATAGGCTACTTTGTTGTAAGTAAAAAACAAAAGAAAACACAAAAAGAATTTCTATTAATATTTTACGATATGAGAATTATGTTTTATGTATTATTACAAGAAATTAATAACTTTGGAAAAACTTCAGAGGGTATATTGAGGAAAACGCTGGTTGGAAGGCCTAAAATATAAAAGAACACCGGTATAAAATTTTATTACATTTTGGTTCGGATAGTTTTAATTTATGATTCAGATTGTTGAAAAAGATCTGAAGATATCAACGGTTCGAGACATTGTCAACGCAATATACAATTCATTGCACACAAAGACAATTGACCACATAAATCCAAATGTCCAATCTCTTTCAACTGACGATCTCCCTGTTAACAGACGACTGAAACGAAGGTGTAAAAATTGTCATCTTCTCCGACCACCATACAAAAATAAATTTAACTTGTCATGCCTATGTCATTTCATAAAAACAAAACATCATTTAATATAAAAAAATCCCATCAAAGTTTATCATCTTTAATTGTTGTGTGAAGGACCCACCTTTGTAGATTCCGGAGCAAAACCATCCCCTGCCATACCTAGACCATAGATCTTTACTGGCAGACCTTCTTAATGCCCTCAGTTTCTTTGGTGTAAAACTATACAGACTGGGCCAAAAGTGTCCCCCTCCGCCTCGGCAACAGTCGGCCTCAGCATCATCGGTATATTTATTTAGGCCTAAGCCCACCCAGCAATTTCTTCGGTGCCACATTCGCCACCAGAGCGGCATCATAATCACACTTTGAATTACCTAGAAATTGCAAATTTCATCGGTCACTAGATCGATTCACATTCACGTCACATATCCGCCATTCCTCATTCATTTCATCTCATTTACTAGTTGTGCTTTTAAAAAAATGTACAGTTGTAAATAAAAATAAAGTTGAACCCAAAAAGAAGATTGTTGGAAACTAAAAATTGATAAACTTATTTCTAAATTGCTGTTGAGATAGTATTAAATTTAAAACAAACTTCTAGATGAAAGAATTAAACTACTCCTAGAGAATTAATTTTTTTTTTAAATTTATTCCTTGACTTATATTTTTATACGATGGTTATTGTAGTGGAAGACACACTTCTGTCCTGTCGGTTGAAGCACTACTGAATTTTAAAAATGCTCTTTAATGTTCTTCTTAACTATTTTCATGTAATGTCTTTATCTTAATGTGAGTACTTTACAATATGTTAAATTTAAGAACAATAAGCAATTTACTTTGCCCATAACAGACCGGTGGAGTGTCAAATTATTTACACTCAATCTGTTTGTTTCAGGGCTAAAATAAACAGTTCTGCTTCTTATAATGTGGTCAGCCAATTAAATGACCGAATCATTTAAGAACAGAAGAGGTAGAGGTGTAAAAGACACTAATCAGAGTTATCTCCTCTGAAAGTAATGGATTTCATTATACAGCCAGACCCTGTGGTGAATGAAGTGAAAGTGTCATTTGCAGAGTGGAAAATATGTACTTTTCAGAGGGCCCGGCATGCTGATAAGTGTACTTTTCCACTCAGTGAGTTGTGGCAATGGTAAACCACCTCACTCCTCGATTTACGTAGTAAAACCTCTACAGGTTCAAACCAGCCTTTCGGCTGATGACCTAAACAACAACACAAGCAATTTATATAATATTAACAATTTTATACTTTTATTATTTTACTAGATATAAAAACACGGTCATGTTATTAGCAGTGGTATCTTAGATTGTTTAGACATGGTACAGAGTGACTGACATTGACCAGATTAAAACAGACACCCGCTATTACAACATCGTAAAAATTATTGAATGTAAAACTTAACTCTATAAATAGTATCAGACTAACTATCGATAAATTTCCATTCTTTAAATTCAAATAAATTAAACAGAAAATATTTTAAATAAATAATTATAATTTTAATAATACAATATTAATTACATAAAACATAAAAAACCGAGTAAATTAAATGTTTGACCTTCGTAAACTCTAACAAATATTTCTTGTGTGAAAGGAATAAAAATCTATAGTATAACCTTTTATTTGCATTTGATTAAGAATTGTATAAATAAATATAATGATTACTATTTACAATTATTATTGTTTTAATAAATTATATTATCATGGTATGATATAATCGTTATTTAATTGTACGCTACATAGTATTCAGTTACAATACTTATAATAGAATTAACATTATTAAAGTTTTTCAAGTCATACCTACTATGTAACGAACCAAACCAGCTACAGTAAAGTTTGTTTATGTTTGCTATAGTTGAGAGTATAAACAAACTCCAGCTGATTGGAAGGTAAACATTTTTAAAACTATTTAATTTATATTACAAAAAATATTGAAAAGAGAGTTATTTATATGGTTGCTAGGAAACTATAAGAAGAATAACTATGAATTTTGTGAGGAAGATGGGGACTGTGGTTCCAGACATCGAGTAAGAAGGATGGTCCACATATTAGTAAAAAAGTTTAAGTTAATATACATTTTGAAGACTATACAATATAAAAATAAAAATGACATTTAAAACGACGTTAAATTTGAAAATTTATGGGACATATATATATTAAAAATAATAAATTAAATAAGTGACAATCTAATACATAAGAAAACATTAAACATTAACGTACATGCTGTAAAAATATTAAAAAATTATTAAATAGAATTTGTACAAGATTATCGACTTCATTTTATTCACAGCAAAATCAGTATCCAGCTTGTGTGGAATATTTAGTATACTACAACTAAAACAAAATGTCTTTTACTGTTTCCTTTTTATTAATTTTTATATAGCCTAATAATTTAATTTTATTGTTGTTTAGGTCATCAGCCGAAAAGCTGGTTTGAACCTCTAGAGGTTTTACTAAGTAAAAACGAGGAGTAAGGTGGTTTACCATGCCTTCCTCACTGAGTTGAAAGAGTATGCTTATCAGCATGCCAGGCCCTCCGAAAAGCACTCACTTTCCACCCTGCAAATGACACGTTCACTTCATTCACCACAGGGTCTGGCTGCATAGTGAAATTCATTACTCTCAGAGGAGATAACTCTGACTAGTGTCTTTTACACCTCTACCTCTTCTGTTCTTAAATAGTTCAGTCATATAAGTGGCTGACTATTTGATAAGAAACAGAACTATTTTTTTTAGCCCTGGACCAAACAGATAGAGTGCAATTAAAATAACACTCCACCTGCCCGTTTTGGGCATTTAATTTTATTACGGTGCTGTAAATGGCGAAAGATTTTTACGATTTGAATAACAACTAGAGTTAAGTAGAAGTTTAATAGAAGTCTGGGAGATTTAAATTGTATGTTATAAAATCTGTCTACGCTAAGAGTATTCTGACGTAGTCAACCAGAAATACAAGTGAGCATGCGTATTAATTAAAAATACTCACAGCATGATCAAAAACAAAATTCCATACAACACTGTTTCGCTCTAAGCTTAATATAATAACACGTTCTATGTAATACCACGTTCTAATAACACGTATATAAACACGTTCAATTCATTTGTTAGAAAATGTTTTATAAATCAAACATTAGTTTACCATTAAAACTAAAATTTTACTATTGTTACTCTTACATTTTCGTTACATTATTAACTATTAGGCTATTACATTATTATATCATTTGTAGGTTTTTATTGTTGTTGTTTAGGTCATCAGCCGAAAAGCTGGTTTGAACCTTTAGAGGTTTTACTAAGTAAAACGAGGAGTGAGGTGGTTTACCATTGCCTTCCTCACTGAATGGAAAAGTATGCTTATCAGCATGCCGGGCCCTCTGAAAAGCACATATTTTCCACTCTGCAAATGACACCTTCACTTCATTCACCACAGGGTCTGGCTGTATAATGAAATTCATTACTTTCAGAGGAGATAACTCTGATTAGTGTCTTTTACACCTCTACCTCTTCTGTTCTTAAATGATTCAGTCATTTAATTGGCTGACCATGTGACAAGAAACAGAACTATTTATTTTAGCCCTGCAACGCACAGATTGAGTAAAAAATTTGACACTCCACCTGTCTGTTATGGGCAGTAGGTTTTTATTATAGACTCAGTTTTATTTATTTTTGGTCACAAGTAATAGAAGATTAATACCTTGAATTTTCATAGGAGAGTAAACCATTCCAGTGATTCGTTGTTTATCATTTCAGATTGTTTATTTCATATCATAAAAATAATTAATATCTGTGACTAGTTTAATACAACTGTTTGGACTTGCCCATGTTTAACTCATTTGTAGTTTCATCAGTTATCTTTTGGAATTGTATCGGTTCGTTTCGATTTTCTTCGTTGAGTGAAATTGAAAAGTTTTATAAGCTGTGTTTTGTTAACATGCGTGGTAGTGAACGTTGAGTTTTTGAAACATAAAAGCGGTAAACATTAAAAAGTAGACAAAAATTGTTTTGTTAAATGTAATGGTTAAATAATTAATTAAGGAGTCTTTATGAAACTTTAATAATTAAAAGTAATCAGAACGGTATAATTGAAAACGCTTAAAGGATAATGTTTATTTTGAAAGATGTAGATATTTTTATGATAGAACGTAGTGCAAGATAATTAACCGGCGGAAAGGTAGATACGCGGCAAATAGTGTAAAACTTTCGTTTACAACCTATAGGTGCTTGCCTCGCGCGGAGTAATCTTATAATAGATGGACTATTAGTTTAGATCATCAGCCAAAAGACTGGTTTGAACCTCTAGAGGGCTTACTAGGTAAAACGTGGAGTAAGGTGGTTTGAGCGTGTAGCATGGTATCCGTATTTGGGCACTATTATCAATGAAGCCTGGGAAAACTCACAAGAGATCAAGTGCCGTATTGGTAAGGCAAGGAGTGTTTTCAACGCAATGAGTTCGGCGTTTAAGAGTCATGATCTCACTATGGGCACTAAGTTGCGACTCTTGCGGTGTTACGTGTTTTCCGTTCTTCTGTACGGAGTAGAGTCTTGGACGTTGACGAGGGCGACCACTACTAAACTTGAAGCCTTCGAACTTTGGGTGTACAGAAGAATGCTGAGGATACCATGGACAGATAGGGTGACCAACATTGAGGTACTGCGTCGGATGGACAAGGAACCAGAGGTAATAAACACCATTAAGTGTCGCAAGTTGCAATACCTCGGTCATATTATGAGGAACCACGGTAGATACGAACTGTTGCAGCGCATCCTGCAGGGAAGATTGGATGGTAGAAGACAGCCAGGCCGAAGAAGAATATCCTGGCTTGCTAACCTGAGAGACTGGTATGGGAAAAGCTCGGCCCAACTGTTCCGCATTGCAGATGACAAGACCAAGATAGCCATGATGACAGCCAGCGTTCGAACCGGACAGGCACGCTAAGAAGAAGAAGAAGAAGGTGGTTTACCATTACCTTCCTCACTGAGTTGAAAATTATGGTTATCAGTATGCTTATCAACATGCCAGACTCTCTGAAACGTGTCTACTCTCTACGTTTCAAATGACACCTTCATTTCATTCACCACAGATTCTACCACTTCTGTTCTTAAATGGTTCACTCATATAATATTGGCTGACCATGTGATAAAAATCAGAACTAATTTGTAGCCTAGGAATATTTAGCTATTACGTCTACATCTGTTATTTATTTTTATTACTGACTTAATAGTTTCAAAAGTTGTAAATAATTTTGTTTTTAAACGCTTTTATTTAACTTACTCTTGGAAGCATCAAATCTTGCAACTTAAAATTTTAATACTTCTACCGTATCAATATGAATCAAACTTTGCACACTTGTTTATCTTCGATGACAATACGCTGTCATAAAAAAAAATTTACAAAAAATTTTTTTTTTTTTTTTTTTTTTAACTTACTCTTGGATCCATCAAATCTTGCAACTTAAAATTTTAATACTTCTACTGTATCAATATGAATGAAACTTTGCACACTTGTTTATCTTCGATGACAATACGCTGTCATAAAAAAAAATTTACAAAAAAATTTTTTTTAAACGCTTTTATTATTACAAAATAACTTACTCTTGGATCCATCAAATCTGGCAACTTAAAATTTTAATACTTCTACCGTATCAATATGAATCAAACTTTGCACACTTGTTTATCTTCGATGACAATAGGTGTTTGTAAAAAAAAATTACAAAAAAATTTCAAAAAAAATTTTTGAAAAAATTTTTTTTCAAAAAAAATTTAAAAAATTTAAAAAACGCTTAAATTTAACAATTACTTAAAAAAAGTAACTAAAAAGAAAAAAATAAAAAAAATTTACAAAAAAAATTACAAAAAAAATCACAGAAAAACAATTATAAAAAAAATAAAAAAAATAAAAAAGTTTTAAGAAACGCTATTATTTAACAATGATTCAAATAAAAAGTGAACTAAAAAGAAAAAATAAAAAAAATTACAAAAAAAATTACAGACATTACTGTTACAAATAAAAGCGTGGCGCATTTTTATACAACGAATATTTTACAATAAAATGCGCCACGCTTTTATTTGTAACAGTAATGTCTGTAATTTCTTTTGTAATTTTTTTTATTTTTTCTTTTTAGTTCATTTTTTATTTGAATCATTCTTTTCAAAACAATGTCATTAAATATTGTCTTTATCATGTAAATACATTCATCATTTATGTAATCACAATTATTTTTTAACTTACTATAAATAAACTTAGTAGTTAAAAAAAATCTTCATTCTTCTGAAGGTTTTACAATTATTGCTTTCCTCAACTAGATGAACTTGAAAACATAACAAATTCATATCCAACAAGATGGTGCACCTCCATAATTTATTGAATTAAACATTTCCACGTCAATGTTTGAAGGGTATAAATCCTGGTTTCCAAGGAGTTCAGACCTGACACCTTGCGATTTTTTTTGTGGGGATACATCAAAAACATTGCTTATTCAAAAATATTCGTAACCTAAATCATTTAAAGGAAATAATTAATGAAGCATTGACAAAGATAACAGAAAATAAAAACAATATGTTAATTAAAGTTTCATCAGAAACTAAGTATCGATTGGATTTGGATAGGCCTAAGTATCGATTGATTGGATTTGACCAATGTTACACATATTGAAATTTATTAGTTATGTTATGAAATTGTTTGAGGCGACAAATTCGATAAATAAACATCAATTTTAAAATCCACCATTCTTCTATAACTCTGTATAGAATGTTATAGAAAATACATTATGTAAAACAAAGTTTGAATTAAAAACGAAAAACATATATAAAAAAAAACGTAAACAAATAAGAATTGAAATGAATATAAAAATATCAGAAGAATATATAACATTATAATATGTAACTAAAAATAAAATGGATATGTTGTTTTATAAAATACCATGATCTAAAAATAGTGGTCAATAAAATAAGAAATGTCCAACGTTCAGGTTTACGACCTGATATGACCTTTGAAGGTCGATTTAAAAATAAGGACGAACAAGAAAGAATATATGTAAATCAGCAGTTAATGGTAGAATATCTTTAGTAAATAAAACAAACAAAAACAACATAAGTTCAGAGATAAATGGCATCTTGTACTATATTATCCGATAGAACAACAATCTTATACGTAGGCAATGCAAAGAATGTTTGAGCTTCGCCTGCAATTGGCCTAACCACCTCTCCAGGTCGGCAGACGATCCACACCGGTTTGACCTCCGCGATCTTCCACGATTACTGATTAAATGCACGCAAAAGTATCTTGACCTTGCTTCTGCAATGCAACCTTATGCAAAGATTTATTTATGTAAACAACCGTTAAAGTAACATGTTTCGGTTGTTTATTTTTAGAATTAAGTATGATTTATTTAAGCATCATTCAATGAACTTATAATCGTAAGTTTATAGACTGTTTATTTGTCGATATAAATTTTATGCTTATATTATAATCCGTTAATACCTACTTGAAAATGATCGTTTATTTGTTTTGTTCAATTTATCTCTTATCTATTTATTATTTATTGAATTACTTTATAAAAATACACAACATTTATGTATTTAAAAGTTAAACTGTGTGTTCCAAGTCAAGTTCAAGCTTATGCATGCAGTTTGAATATCACCCCCAATAAATTCATGCAAATTTTTACCTCCTCGTAACTTAGCTTTTTTTAGATTAAAATTACAAACTTTGTTTAAGTTTTGCATCGCTTATTATAATCTGTTTAGATGTTACTAAATATTACTTAGTGATACAGCCTACGTATAATATATGTAAGCGAGTGAGTACCTTAGATTGACCGGGAAGGCTGTTCTAAGAGAAACAAACAAATTTGAGACGAAAATCTTTCATAAGGGTAAGCTCACAGTGAACGCTGGTCGCAGGTTGCTGGTGCACTGGTTGCTTACAGGCGGGAGCCTGCTAGTAGAAATAGGCCATTACATTTTAATCGGTTCATAAATAATAACATCTTGTTAATTAATTATAACATAGGTTTATAAAAATAACTTAAAAGATTATTTTTATCCATAATGTGTGTACGTTGCAATCTGTTCAATTTAGAACAATAAGCAACCCCATGACCCAATGAGATGAGGAAGATGAGTATGACGTGTAAATGAGGCGTAGTCTTGTACAGACTCAGGCCGACCATTCCTGAGAGAGTATGGTTAATTGAATCCCAACCATCAAAGTACACCAGTAACTACTGTCTAGTATTCAAATCCGTATAAAAGTAACTACCTTTACTAGGATTTGAACCAGGAACCTTCGTCTCCGAAAATCAGCTGTTAAACAGCTGACTAGCGGCGACAACGTTACCCCTAGACCAACCCGGTGGGTCAAAAGATTATTAATGCCCAAACAATGGTTTATAATATTGAATATCGGTAGTCAAAATGTTTAAAAAACGTATTTCAAAGTAATAACAATTCTTTCGTTCAGTAATATTGGTTGCTTGTGCAAAATGCACCATTATTTTTTAAAACCAGTTCTACTTTTGACAAGTAAAATTAAACGTTTCCAGAGTCATTCTCATGCATTTTTAAAAACCTGTCTGTTATCTTTTTTTAATTGCGGAAAAAATGATTACGCCGAACATTTTTTATTCTTATTAATTTCACTAAAGGTATCGTCTTTAAATGATAATAATTTCGCTGAAACATTTTTCATAAGAAATAATTCATCTTGACTGCTGCTACTGGAACTCATGTTGAATACCGACAACTGAATGAAGGTTAAGCGCCTAGTTACATGCTCCCACTATGCGCGTTCACCACCGTGAATCAGTACCTGTGACCAGCGACCAGCGACCAGCGACCTGCGACTACCGTTCACTGTGCGCTTACCCTAGGAAAATAAGTCCGAAGATAGATAGACAATATAGGTTACGAGGACGAAAAGAACTTTACGAGGAAAATTAACAATTAAAACAAATTATTAAGACTCTAAACAGTAGACCTAAGGTCTACTGTTCTAAGGTCTACTGTATCGTATCAATAGTTTAAAGAAGACAGAAAGGATATTGAGAAAATCGGAATAAACCGAGAAAACTTAATGGACCGAACCAAATTCAGACAACTAATTACGGACAGTGAAGAAGACAATTCTTCATAACAGTTTTTTGGCACCTGGTAAAAAAAGCCAGGTGCCAAACTGGTAAACTGCGTCAATGCGCCGGCCGCATTGGCACAGTTGGTAACGTGCTCGCCTCTCATCATGCGGTCTTGGGTTCGAATCCCATTCAGGCACGGCATCTTTTCATACGTTACACACAATCATTTCATCTTTCACCGTCTGCATTAGCAGTAATTGCAGAACAGTCGGACGTTAAACCAAAGAACAAAAAATGGTAAAAAAAGGAATGAAATTAAACTGTTATGCGGTTATATCAATAAGAAAGTGATGCCAACATGTGAAAAGTTATTACCGGTTTTGAAAGAAAGGCTAAATTTTAGTTGGAAACTTTGTAGACTACGATAAGAAAAAAGGTTTAAAAGAAATGAGGTTTCAGTGGAAAAAGTTATCAGTCACAACGAATATATTAATTGAAAGGCAACATGTGGTTAAGCAAAGTAATAAAATATAGTGTCTCACTGTTGAGGTTGGCAGCATTGTCAGGTTTCTCTTTCCTTCTTCATAGCCCATCCATACACAAAAGGCATTCTCGTGTCTCACTACCTATATTATTTGTTCGATTAATAATTTGAGCTGAACCACAAAACAAATTAATAAATTACAATCGAATAAGCTCAAGTAAGTTATGTAAAATAAACTGGTGTGAAACACTTATACAACTTTCTTTTGCCGATACAAATAATGAACAATTTAACCGAGCATTAGTAATCAACAAAAACTAACCTCAAAAAACACAACCTTACTTTATTCATGAGTGATGATGTAAAATTAAAACCAAACTTAGTTTGGATTAATAATACGGAAAATCGCTCTTTGACGCTAAACTAAGCTCTGTAAACAAAAAGCTTGAAATAAAACTTGTAGATATTTTAATTTTCAATAGCCTAAACATGATTATAAACACTTTTATCATTAAATTCATACTATGGCCGAAATCCAAAAATAAAAATCATTTTTTACAAATTTTCTTCCAAAAAACAGAAAATGATAATTACCGCTAAACTAAGCGTTATAGCCTACAAAGGAATCTCTGAAATGACAGTTGCAGATTTTTTCTACACTATTGATTACATACATTTTTGCCCCAAAATGCTCATTAAGCCCAAAACCTTAAAAAACCCATTTTTTCTACGAGAGCAAAGCCTCTCCAAGAATTCAAAAATTACCAAGAAAGTGTAAAATTACACGAATAAACGACTACTTTCGGTTGACCGATTTAGATGAAAATGTTCGTATCGGGTCCTCTAGTGGTACCTAACTTAAGTTTCAAGTTTCAACTCTCTAGGATGTTGTTTTCTTGAGATATTTTGTTCACACATACAAGTGTGCGCACGCACACACACAATAGTTATAAACATGTTTTTTGGGTTAGGGGGTTTGAAACGTGTATATCCAGTGAAAACTCAATTTTGGAAAAATTGATATGGAAACAATAAGACTTTCCTTCCTATATATTCATATACTGCCCATAACAGACAGGTGGAGTGTCAAATTATTTACACTCGATTTGTTCATTGCAGGGCTAAAATAAATAGTTCTGTTTCTTATCACATGGTCAGCCAATTAAATGACTGAATCATTTAAGAACAGAAGAGGTAGAGGTGTAAAAGACACTAATCAGAGTTATCTTATCTGAAAGTAATGAATTTCATTATACAGCCAGACCCTGTGGTGAATGAAGTGAAGGTGTCATTTCCAGAGTGGAAAATATGTGCTTTTCATAGGGCTCGGCATGATGATAAGTGTACTTTTCCATTCAGTGAGGAAGGCAATGGTAAACCACCTCACTCCTCGTTTTACTTAGTAAAACCTCTAGAGGTTCAAACCAGCCTTTCTGCTGATGACCTAAACAACAACAACATATTCATATAGACAAGAGAAAGTAATAAAATAGAAAAATATTGAGTAAGCCTGAGTATTCGAATTAATTACCACCATAACAATAAAAGATAAAAATCTGAAACATTTACGCTTTATTTTAATGTGTCTGCTGGCATGGTTAATAATGTTGCTTATTAAATTGTTATGTTAATGAGTGTAAAGGTGTAACAGTACCTTGTAGCCTACTCAGGAACAGCCGACATGAAAATCAGTGACTACCTTCTGGCGATAGCCCTTGATCTTGTAAAGAACAAGTCAATAAGATGGCTTAATGGTTTATTCCAGCGGCTCTTTTACAATGTTCTGCCATCAACTTAATGATCTTATTAATAAAGTAATTCGATACGGACCTCATTATGTCTTTTAACACAACCTATACATTTAACTCATCACGTTTAAATAAATTTCCCGTTAACATTTCCCAATCAACATTTGTCTATCAATTTATTAATCCATTTTAATATTAATTAATTATTTCGCTCATATTATTATACCCACTCTTTTATTATTTTCCTGGTTATTCTTTTCGAATTATTTGTGCGTAGGTCAATATTTAAAACCTTTTTTCAAATGGAAAAGTTTTTTCTTACTACCTTAAACCAAAGTTACTCAACTTTATTAATTTTTTTTTGTTATTCCTTAATAATTTGTGTACGTTGCAATCTGTTCAATTCAGAACAATAAGCAACCCCATGACCCAATGAGATGAGGATGATGTGATGTGTATGACGTGTAAATAAGGTGTAGTCTTGTACAAACTCAGGTCGACCATTCCTGAGAGAGTATGGTTAATTGAACCTTAACCATCAAAGTACACCGGTAACCACTGTCTAGCATTCAAATCAATATAAAAGTAACTACCTTTACTAGGATTTGAACCAGGAACCTTCGTCTCCGAAAATCAGCTGTTAAACAGCTGCTTTTGGCGACGACTTTACCTCTAGACCAACCCGGTGGGTTAATTATATTTAATCTATTTTGTGTTAGAATTTACAGCATTATTGCCACAGTTCGATAACTAGAAAATTTTTATCAAAGAATCGACTTTTTACCATCGATTCTCGATACCGAATATTTATTCATGTATCGAAAATTGATATTTGGAATTGATACATCCCTAATTAAATCAATGATTTAGTATATAAATATAAAGGTGTTTGACCATAACAGGCATGTAGAATTGTATAGTTTGAATAATTAAATAATTTGCACTAGCTCAGCTAGTTTCAGGACTACAAAAAATAGTTCTGTTTCTTATCACATGGTAAGTCAATTATATTATGACTGAAGGATTTAAGAAGAGAAGAGGTAGAGGTGTAAAAGATACTAGTCAGAGTTGTAATCTCCTCTGAGAGTATTGAATATCATTATACAGACAGACCTTGTGGTAAATGAAGTAAAGGTGTCATTTGTAGGGTGGAAGGTATAATGCTTTTCAGAGGGCTGGCATGCTGATATGCATATTTTTTTACTAAGTAAGGAAGGCAATTTGTAAACCCTCTCAACTCCTCGTTTTACTTAATATGTCCTCTAGAGGTTCAAACCAGCTTTCGGCTGATGAATCAAACCAAAACAACTTAAAAGTGTCATGTTTCTTAATTAGAAATTCACTGTGATTTCTTAACTTTAATAATCAATTATTATAAATGTCCTTTGAAAATTTTGTATTAATAAATACAAATGAATTGTTATAAAACATAATAATTAAATCGGTTGGTAGTAAAGGTATATGACTGGATTAAATAAATATAGAGACATTATCGGTATTTTATAAAAGCGTACAGTGAAAAGAAGACCAATGTCAACAAATAAAAATTATGAATGTCAAACACAAAATTACAATTTATTCATACTTAAACTTAAAGTAAGTAATAATAATAATGTTAGGTACATGAAACTAAATGACGTATATTTTATCTAGCTTCAAAATAACACATTCCTTATTTATACGTGTACATGGAGTACTATAATGTAAATGCATCATACTATAATTCATAATCCACAGATAAAACCGACTTATGTAAATTAGCTATATTCTAATGGACCAAGGAGCATTATAACAGCTATGCATTATAATTGGACATAATTCAAAGAGTTTTATGTTAGTGAATATTTGTTAGGTGTGCAAGAATGGAGGCCTAGTAGTGCGACGTGAGAATATTGCGTGTACCACGTCTGACACTGACCTCTGCCTCTCTGATCTTGACTCTTTCTAGGCTGTATCCGCTATTATTATCACGTCAATTCAATCCGTACGACAATACAAGTACTTAAACAAATTAAGCAAAAAAACAAAATGTACTAAAAAATCTACTGTGAAACACTTACACGACTTTCTCTTGACATTATAAATTATGAAATATATAATTTATGTTTAATTATGAGTAAACAATGTTGTTGTTTAGGTGATCAGCCAAAAGGCTTGTTTGAACCTCTAGAACAGTGATTCTTAACTTGGGGGTTGCGACCCCCATGTGGGGGTCGTGGTGATATTACAAGGTGGTCGCGAAACAATAATGTAATCATTTAATTACACTGGTCTGCATTAAAAATTCCCCTTGAACTTTAATAGGTGATCTTAATGTATTCTGACCCCCCTGAATCCGAATCTGACCTCCGTTTTGGTTCATCACTCACCATTTTTAGGGGGTGGGCTACTCAACCATATTTGGGAAATTTCAACTTTTTATCAGTCTGGTGTAACTATGATATGAAATTCTGCTGTTTTATCACGTTTTTATGATTCTTCAAGGCCTACCTAACACTGAAAGAGTACAATAAAAAAGTATTGATGTATTGATGCATTTTGTGCATTTTTACTTATACAATTTTTCTGGTTCAAGATACTTGTCATCAAATACATATACTTAAAGAGAGTGGTTTTATTTGGAGGTAGCTTTTTTCTTGTACTGATCTCTGGGAGTTTCACGAAAGAGTGACCACCAATAGTCTGGTAACATACTTGAGTTCCACTTCCCAGAGAACAGTTTTACGAAGAGTGCAATGTGTCGATGAAACCTTTTCCGTGTGCATCGTAAACTGCTTCCAAGTTTTCTGGGAAAAAGTCCAAATGCGCGTGTAAAAGGTGCAATTTTAATAACATGTTGCAACCCATCGACTCGTATGCAAATAGCAATATTCTTCGACGAGTTCAACATAATTTTCACTAAGCTAAGCTTATCACTTGGTCCGGCTTCCCACCCTGCAACCTCTGAACTAACGGTGATGTCACCCCTCCCCTTCGGTCATCATGCATAAATGTGCGAGCACTGAGATAACATTTCCTATGAAGGGGTGGAGGGGGTACTTACAACCTCCCCCGACTTCTCGTTTTATTAGGAATAACCGCTTTTAGGTGTTTTTTTTCAAAAATTTCGGGGGGGGCGCCCCTCAAAAATGGTGGGTGATAGAGAGAAATGGAGGTCAGATTTGGATTCAAGGGGTCAAGATACATAACGATCACCCATCAAAGTCCAAGGGGAAAAAACTTTCTTTTTTTTGCAGACCAGTGTTATTTTATGAGAAAAAATCATTTATTATAAACTTACTTAGAAAAATGTCACCTGAATTGAGTAGGCTACACTAACTTGTAAAGAAAACAAATTAATTGTTAATTTATTATTAATGTGGAGGTTGCATTTTGTTTTCATTTAAATTTTTCTTCATACGTGGATCTTTATTAGAAACATTAATAGAGTAAATTATTTAAAAATTCGTCGTCGTCGTCTTCATGGATTAGGCTGTGCGTTAGCCTGTTCCGGCGTCCATCTCTTCCTCGGTCTACCAATACATCTTTTACCTGTCGGATTATGGATCAATGCATTTAATGGAAGGCGATCTTGGGACATTCTTAACACATGCTCTGACCACTTTTCTTTGTATGTCCTTATAGTGTTCAACAATGGTTGGGCACCGCATTCATTCCTTATTACTTCGTTACGAATGCGATCCTCTCTTGTGCAGCCCTTAACTTGCCTTAGAAATCGCATTTCCGCTGACTGGATTCTTGATTCCTGTTTTCTCGTCAGCACCCATGCCTCACTTCCATAAGCCAAAGTTGGGATCACCATTACTTTATAAAACTTTAGCAATGTGTTTTTCCTGGCTCTATTCTTGAGAGATCGACTTATTGCACCACATACCATGTTGAACCTAATTACTTTTTGATGCACATCATGGTCATAATCATACGTAACATCGCATCCCAAGTATTTAAAATTAGCTACTTGCTCCAAACGCTTGCTTCCAATCACTATTTTAGACCTTGTAGGCCATTTTCCATGGAAAGCCATAATTTTTGATTTGCCTGCAGAAATTTTCATATTAAAATGTTTGCCAATTATGAAGAGCTTATGCACTGCCATTTGCAGCTTGTCCTCGGATTCCTGTATAATCACAGTGTCGTCAGCAAATAATAAATAGTTCATAAAAGTATTGCGGGTAAGAGCGATGCCCATGTCTACTTCATGCTGCCACATAGACATAAGCTCGTTGACATAATTATATATTAAATAAAGCAGGTGAAATTGGACAACCTTGTTTGACTCCTTTATTTGTAGCTATTTCATCTGTCAATTTTCCGGACTAATATATTACTGGCAAGCGTCTAAATTTAAAAATTAATAATAATTATTTTTTATGATTAACCGAGATAATTTTTCTATCTATTTATAATATAAATAGATAAAAAATTAATTGTGTAAATTACCCAATATTGTAAGCACGATATTAAATTTAAGAAAAAGTGATAAAACTGTTGAAGTAATTTGATAAGTTTTTGTAAGAATACAATATCGATAAATAACACGTTGATAGACGACATGAAAAGGTGTGTAAGAAGCGTAAAATAATGGATTAGATCTCGGTTATTGTGTGGGTGCGTGTGACTGCGTAGGATACAATAAAAGGCGCCAGGACAATGTCCTCGTATAACAGACAATATGTGAACCATCGGCTATCTGGTAACCTAACCATATATTAGCCAATATATTATTTTCTGTAAGTACATTAATTCCCTGTTAACTTAAAGGTGCGGTCGACCATCTTGCCGTTAGATACACAACCCGGATCATAAAAAAAATAACAAAATGAAAAAAAATAAGTACCACTGCTTCCCGCCCGCCCAAAGACAAAAGGTTGACCGGTGGTGGTCAATCTATTTTACGACGAACTACGAACACAAATTTACTAAAACATGTCTGCATCCAACTGGTTCGTTGTTAAGATAGATCTAGTTTTTTTAAAGATCAAGGCCATATCTTCCAAAATATAATGCTCAGGAAATCTTATGCTATCCAATTAAATATTAGGCAAAATATTTTAGTGACAGCTAATCCCAGTATTCTATTGCTAGTAAAGTACCTTAGGCTACACGCCTAAACTTTATCTCAGATGTAACTACGCAATTTTTAAGGTGTTTCCTTCGTACTTGCACCTGTTTTAAAATATCGATATTATTACCATTGAACCAATCGATCATGCATTTTGAGTTTACTCACAAACATTACATTCGTTTAAAACATCTAGAATATTTTTATATTTAAAATTTACGTTTTTTTTACTTTATTTTTGTTTTATTGTTGTTATATTACAGCAAAATCTACAATCTATCCTAAAAAAATAATAAGTAGATGAGTTTTTTTTTAATACGAGGGTTATTTTTTCAATCTCCGATTGGTTATAGAAATAAAACTAATGGGAATAATTAAATAAATTTATTATCAGAAGTTACATAAATCCTAATTAATGTAGGGGTTTTTGTTTACCTCTAGACCAACCCGGTGGGTCAGTCAAAATTTAAAAAAAATAATTAATTTTTTTTAAATATTTCCGCTATTTTTTTAACAGTAAAAGATTTTACTGCTGGTGGATTTGACTCTCCTATCTTTACATCTCCAGACCAGAACGTTATCATTACTCTAAACATAACAATGCGAAAAATTGATAAAATTTACAATACTTGAATGGAAAACTGTTAAAAATTTCTGTATTTTAGCTAAAATACAGCTTAAAATGTACCAAAATTGGTATTTTTTAAAAGGTCTAATAATTTTCTAATGATTCCTGACTATAAGAAGTGTTCATTTATTCGTGGGAAGAAAATATTAACAAACAAATGAAAATTAATGCTATTACCTTATGGTTCAAATTCCGTTCGACATCCGAATATGTTGATTTCTTGTTGAACTGTAGGAATGTGTAAATTTTTGAACTAGTACTTGACGGATTTGGATAAAAATGTTCGTGTCGTGTCCTCTCTAGTCACTAAACGTAAGTTCCACGTTTCAACTTCGTATACTATTCCGTTCTTTAGACATTTGTTTTACACACTGTTCAATCATTAAAAACATGGTTTTTGGAGTTCACGGGGCCTGAAAACGTGTAGTTTTAGTGAAAAATAGAACTGAAAACAATACCTTCTTTTTATGTATATTAATATAGGGCAAGAGAAAGTGAAAATTGATAGAGATTTGTTGATTATATTAACAGATTTTTATGCGGCAAAGTAATATTTTACTCTGAAATATCAGTATCATTATCACATCTAAGTATTATTTTAAAGAATTATCCAGTATTACTCTACAATATTTATGGCGACAGTAAGTGACATTTTTTATTATATTTATCGATGTTGTCATACTCTAAAATTGTAATACAATTTATATCTACTTGATAGTATAACATAAATTTTACCTCATTACGTTGTAACTAATCTATGAACTTTTCACTCCTTCATAAAAATTCCGAACATTATTGTTGAAATTATTTATATTATGGTTTAAACAGAAAATGTTTGAAAATTTTTATGAAATGACAAAATTTGTAATTTTTAATTTTAATGTAGGCCTATAACTTTTCACATTATATAAAATGCCATCATTTTACTTAAATTTTAATACCCCGATGCTAAACTTAACTTTTATATCATATTTTTCAGTTACTATCCTAGTATTCTATCAGAGTTTCAACGGATCGTTGCTTGAAATAAAAGGTATCTTGAAATACAAGAACATGTTAAAATTCTTTTTTCAATCGGGACGTAATTCTAAGTCATTTTTGCATTACACTTAATTTTCTAGTGAGGTAATATGTCATATCTATCATCTAATATCTATGCCTACTGTAGGCTATAATGTTGTAGATTTATTCTTAAAAATTACAGTTTTTTCACTTGATGTGGATTTAATGTGTAAGCTACTGTAAATTTAATACAAATAGAGTTTGCTGAATGAAGTGGTGAGAAGGGTAAAGTGTTTCAAGTACCTTGGTTCATGCCTAACCGAGAGTGGAGGACTGGAGGAGGAAATTAACCATAGAATACAAGCTGGATGGAATAACTGGAGGCGAACGACAGGTGTATTGTGTGACAGAAGGATTGGGACAAAAATGAAGGGAAAGATATATAAGACAGTGATTAGACCGGCATTGTTATATGTTAGTGAAACTTGGCCTATGAAGAAGAGACAGGGAAACAAGTTGGAGGTTGCGGAAATGAAGATGTTGAGGTGGATGCAGGGAAGGACTAGGAAAGATAGGATACGGAATTAAGTAATAAGGGAGTCTGTGGGAGTGATAGAAGTGGCCAAGAAGGTTCAGGAACGAAGACTGCAGTGGTAAGGACATTTGATGCGTAGGGAGGAGGAGTATGTGGGGAGGGTTGTGGATAGATTGGTGGTGAATGGGGTGAGAGGGAGGGGGAGACCCCGGAGAAGATGGAGAGATGCCGTGGCGGACGATCTGAGGGAGAATGGCCTGAGCGAAGAGGATGTGGTGGATCGGAGAGAGTGGAGGAGAAGAATAAGGAACAGCGACCCCTGAGGAAGGGAAAAGCTGAAGAAGTAGAAGAAGAAGAAGACTGTAAATTTAATACCATCTTAAGTATTTTTGTTGTTAAGGTGATCAGCTGAAAGGCTAGTTTGAACCTCTAGAGGCTTTACTACGTAAAACGAGGAGTGAGGTGGTTTACTAGGCATTCTTCACTGAGTTGAAAAATATGATTTCAGTATGCCAGGCCCTCCGAAAAGCATCTACTTTCCATCCTGCAAATGACACCTTCACTTCATTCACCACAGAGTCTGACTGTATAATGAAATTTATTACTCTCAGAGGAGATAATTGTGACTAGTGTCTTTTATAAACGTCTGAGCTATGTTACCGTAGATGACGTAAACGTTTTATCTCTTGGTACAATCAGATGCATGCAGAAACATGCAGCAAGAAACTATGTAATTTCATAAACAAGAATTAATATACTACAGATTCAGAATGCAACAAGTATTTTTATTTTTTATCTATCCAAAGTAAGATAGATGTGCTACAAATACATTAATTCAAATATCTTTACAAAAGAAATATCATTTTAATACCTACAAGATTAATTTAAATTTTAATAACGGATAAATATAATTAATGGAACTTAAACGATCTGATTATACAGTTAGCTACAGAATAACATTGCAATAAATAAGTTAAAAAGAATTATTTTAAACCTTCTTCAAAGAGAGACCCGCCTTTATTATTACACTGTTTATCAAGCTACAGTCGTAAAATCCAAAAATAAAACGCAATTCTACAAAATTTATTAAACAGAATCAGTTTAAAATACCATCTTTTTTTAACTTATTTTAACCTGTGTACTGTAATAAAACAGAAGCTTAGGTTACTGTTGCATAAATTGGTTTTTAAACGAATAAAAATTCTATAGGCCGACTATTGTCACTATGTAAAAAATTGAATCAATTTACATAAATTAAAAAAAAAGTTAAAGGTATGTTATAGATGTTTGGTAAATGCAATTATCATTACTAAAAGTTTTATTTAGTTTATGTTACTTTGGTTTATGGCGAATATCATTTTTGTTTTTCTACTAAATATTGTTACATAAACTCGTATACGCATTAAAATTTAAAACATTTTCATTTATATCAAAAAAAAAAAACAATAAGAAATAGGCAAAAGCCTATTTCTTATTGTTTTTTTTATTAACTCTTAAGAATACTGCTTTTATAAAGTTTTATACTAGAAAAGAAGTTTTTATCTTGGAGTGATATTATTTATTGAAAAAAACTTTGTAGTGAAAGAGAACCAAGTGGTTCTCTTACATTCTTACATTCTTTTGTGTACTTACATTCTTTTTACTTATTTTTCATTGTTTTCAGAATCGAATTAGTTTGTCAAGTACTATTTTCAACCCATAACAAATTTTTCATTTTCTTGCATAATAGTAATATATCCGTAAAAATTTAGTCTCGTTTTCACTTTTCCTCTCGTGTAGGCTTAATTTTAGAAAACGTGCGGTACATTTAGACGTTTAGCATTCTGGAAGCTTTTTGGCAGCCGAATTTTCAACATTCAATTAGCCTACATCTCCTTTCTTTTATCCTCCCGGTGTTCTTTTCTGCTTTTCATCGAAACCCTTAAAGTCCGTAATTAGTTGTCTGAATATGTTTCAATGCAGTAAATTTTCTCGGTTTATTCCAGTTTTCTCAGTACCATTCCTGATTTCTTCAAACCATTTATCGAACACCTTAGCAGTGGCGGATCCAAAGAGGGGCTAGGGGGGGCTATAGCCCCCCCTTGGGTATCCAATTTACACTAGATAAAATGGGTAATTTGTTTTGTTCGGTTGCCGAACATGAGAGGAATCCGCACGCCCGACCAAGGTCATTCTAATGGCTTCAAAATCCTTTTATTTTTAGTCAGTATTCTTGAGTCAAACCATAGTTTTTTGCCTCTAAACTCTGGTCAATAAAGAGTTAAAAACGGCCTAAAAATGTGTCATTTTACACTTAAATTTTGACAATTCCCCGGAGCCCCCGCCTTGCTGGGGGGTGTTCCATACCCACCAGACCCCCCGGAGCTTTCACCCACCCAAACGCCTAGCCCCCCCCTTTGGCCTATCCTGGATCCGCCACTGCACCTTAGGTCTATTGTTTAGTGTCTTTGAAACTTGTTGATCACTTTATACACATGTCCACAAAATTTTAGTTCTAATTCTAATTTTCTCCATTAATCGTTAAATTTCTTTGCACAATTCTTCTCGATATCGTGAAATAAATAAATAAATTAATCTTTATTTGTCAGCTACCAAAAAATGAATAGACATCGTCAAATATAGTAGCTATAAACGTACGTTTAAATCTATTTTAACAACCAATTTTTTTTTACAGTTTACTATAAGTATTCAAAAACAAAACAAAAATAACTTGTACAATAAATTACTACTTAAATTTTAGTAAAATTGTACATTGGAATTCTAGGTTCGTCATTTACACTAACAATGTTTCATAAGTTAAAATTCTTGACACATTTAATTTAAAGAGTATTCCTTGTAAGATAATTTGAAAACTTCTGATCAGAAAAATGTCATGTTTTGTTAAAAAACCTATTAGTACTTCCTGATCAAAGTTTTTTTAAATTAAGGAGTCTTATTTTAGATGATCATTTGTTGAAAAACTGAACGGAATTGTAACGAATTCCTTTCGAAAATTTTGAAGTACTATATTTTTCAATTCTAAAGTTACCGTCGTGTCGAGTTTCATGGGTAGTAACCAATATTTTCTATCCTCTAACTTCGAACCCATCATCTTGCAAAAGAGTTTTCTCTCAAATTTCTCTTCTTCTTTTCTTAGACCAGCCTTCCCGGTCATCTAAGGCACACACTCGCGTACAGACACACAGGTTTTATATCACAGTATTTTAATGTCTAATATTGGCTTGTCTTGAGAGTGCATTGTTTTTATACATACAAGTGATGAGTTTCTCGGAGTGCATCGGCCATCTTTGTTATTCGCTTCCTTATGGCTGGTCTTAGGTTGTTTTATCTCCCCGAGATACTTGAAACTATCAACAATATTTTTTTTGAATTTTAGCTATAAAATCAACCTATAAGATTACCATTAAATTTTGTATACTGAAGATAATATTCGAATAAAAAAAGAAAACAATTTAAGTTTTTGTACAATTAAAACTGTTGTATAACTGAGTTATTTCACAAGAAACATAAAATGTGTTATTTTCGACCCCTAATATTTATTATATTTGTTTTATGTCAAGTCATCTTTAAAAATATGGTAGATAGGCTACAGTTCTGGGATTTATTTCATTCAATTTATCAAGTTCAAAATTGAGATCAAGTCAGTGGCGGCTCGTGCTTAACCCCACTCTACGTTTTTCTGATCCTGAAAATAAATATTTCTTCTAACATCCCTTTCATAATGTTTCATTGAAGAAACCCAGCCACGTCATTTATATCAGGTGGTATCTCTCACGACATCATTAAATTATCTTCAATCAGTTTCAGTTTCAGTTTTTTTACCGGCCGCGTTGGCGATGTTTGTAACGTGCTCGCCTCTCATCACGCGGTCTTGGGTTTGAATCCCGTCTGCATTAGCAGCAATTTGCAAAGCAGTCGGACGTTAAACCAAAAAAAAAAAAAAAGTTTCAGTTTCAATTTCAACGAAACTTTTCCAGACGTTTGTTTAAATGAACATTTTATTTCTTATATTTAGCTATAGAATTCACTTTCAAAATATTACAGTTTAATTTTCAATCACCCTATATATAAAACAAGTGAATAAAATATCAATGGAAATCAATAATAAATATTTTCAACTATTTAACCCCAGTGAATTATATTTTGAAATTTAGGCTCTGATTGTAAAACACCGATATAAATGATTACTAATAACACTATTAAATTCAACTCCATTAATAATAACTCCGTTATAATCTGTGGCAATCATATTTAAAAAAAAGCTTGTTAATATAGAAGTTACATGATTTGTTTACAGCTCATAAATATTTTGTTTACAATTATATACTAGGTTATAGCGTGCATACCTTACTTTCAATTCGTGAGATAATCTATTAAAAAACGAAATTAGCCGGACACTTCATTGAAGTTTATATAAAGTGTTGTACACTGAACTATGTTAGCCCATATTACCTTTTCCAAAGAACATTATACTAAATGAGTAGGCACAAAATACCCTAAGTAGGTTAATATAGGTTAATAATTTGATTTTGATTGATTTTTATTAACATAAGTTTGTAATACTCTCGTCACGATATCTTACCAACTTATCTCCATTACAATATTGATAAATCTAGGTAACTACGTAAAACTACTTGTATGGTTTAGATTTACCGCATTATGTTTATAATTATTATTACAGGTAACTAAACATTCTATTGTTAAATTTATCACATAAATAAAACAAGTTAAGTAATTTAATTATGTTTACATGTTGTAGGTTATCTGGAAACTTTATATTTTACATCAAATCTAAGATGTTAAAATATTCTTGTGAAATTATTTTGTGTGGTTTATAGTATAAATTATCTACAGTTGGTTTTAAAAGCATATCGATGAGTTTTAGTAAGTTAATATTACACTTAGTAATTGTTATTATTTTCTCTTGCTCTATATGTACGAGGGTCGTTTGAAAAGTTCGTGCAAAGTCAGATATATGGCACTACTGGCGCATATCGAGCATATGTTTAGTTAGTAGCATCTGTTGGAAAAACACATGTGTAGTTTCAGCCAGATCGGTCTATTTCTTTGTGTTTGACATTTGTTTTAATCGAGGAAGTCGAGTGATTTTCAAAAAATGGATGAAAAAGAATTTCGTGTGAAGTGTTGCAAGGTCGGTTTGCAGCTGTTACAGAAGAATTCGCAGGACTTTAAGCGTCATTTCGTCACTGTGGATGAAACATGGATACATCACTACACTCCTGAGACCAAAGAACAATTTAAACAATGGGTTATGAAGGGGGAATCTGCGCCAAAAAAGGCGAAGAAAGTTCCTTCGGCCGGAAAAATTATGGCGACTGTCTTTTGGGATTCACAAGGAATAATCTTCATCGATTATCTGGAAAAGGGTAAAACTATTACAGGTGCATATTATTCATCGTTATTGAACCGTTTGAAAACAGAGCTGCAAAAAAAAACGCCCACGATTCCCCCACAAAAAAGTCCTTTTCCATCACGACAACGCACCAGCTCACACCTCAGCAGCTGTCGTCGCAAAATTAATGGAAATAGGCTTCCAACTCGTTTCACATCCCCCCTATTTTTCAGACTTGGCTCCCTCGGACTACTATTTGTTTCCCAATTTGAAGAAATGGCTAGCGGGAAAAAGATTTTATTCAAACGAGGAGGTGATTGCAGGAACGAATGGCTATTTTTCAGACTTGGGCAAATCCTATTGTTCGGAAGGGATCAACAAACTAGAGCAGCGTTGGACGAAGTGTATAAGCCTAAAAGGAGACTATGTCGAAAAATAAAAAAGGTTTACCCAAAACAATTAAGTAGTTTTTATTTTTGCAGGGTCTTTTCAAACGACCCTCGTATATATAGGGAAGGAAAGTAGGCTATTATTTTTATATCGTTTATCGAATTTGAATTTTCACCGTCTACGTCAGTTACCTTACGTAACCGCTCGTCATCCTGGTTGAATTTAGTAGCTAAGAACAGAGGTGATTTTTGCCCTAAAATATATTTTGGAAATAGCAGTTTAATCTAGGGTTTTAGACTGATGGCATGTTCCGTTATCCAGTAATAAAATTTCAGCTAATTCAATTTTTTCTTCAATATGAATTACTGTGGTTTTAAATTTAAAACCTAAAATTCCATTTCTATTATTCGCGGTAATACAGAGTTCTTATTTTGGCTATGTTACTTTTTTATTCGTCTTATTTTTTGTTGTTTAAGGTATCAGCTGAAAGGTTTATTTGAACCTCTAAAGGCTTTACTAAGGAAAACGATGAGTGAAGTGGTTTAACTTTTCCACACTTACCGTGTGGAAAAGTGTTTATCAACATCCCGGGAACACTAAAAAGCATGTATAGGGTGATTCAAAAAGAGCGCCGGTTTTGATATATCAAATTAAGAGATTTATTTTATTGAAAAACTGAAAATAAATACATCAACAAGTTCATCTTACCTTCCGATTTCATGTATGAAAAATGATGTCATGCATGTGTCCTCCTCTACTGCGCTGGCACGCATAAACTCTGTCCATGAAATTGGATATTACTGCACTACAAGTTTCGACTTCCATTTGCCCGATAACCCGTCAAATTTCCTCCTTCAAGTCATTGATGTTTCGGGGTTTATTGGCATACACCAATGACTTCAGATGACCCCAAAGATGAAAGTCACAAGGCGTCAAGTCACACGACCTTGGTGGCCATTGATGGTCGGAATTACGAGAAATGATGCGATCCTGGAACCGTTCACGGAGCAACAACATTGTTTCTCGTGCAGCAACTGAATTTTATACGGGTGATATTGGAGATCGTACCGAAGAATTCTCCATACAGAAGAACATCGTAAACCCAATTGTTGAGAACGGCGACGTATTGATTTTGCTGGGCTAACAGTCACGAACCAACGCAACGTTCTGCTCAGTTCGGCCAGAACGACGACGTCCAGAACTTTTAAGGTCGACTGTTGAACCCGTCTCAAAAAACTTTTTCATGAGCCTGCGAACTGTTGATTCATTCGGTGCTTCATTACGTCCTAGAGTACCGCGAAGTCGCCTGACAGTAGCCGCATAACTCTCTCCACTCTGGTAAAATGTTTTGACGATTAACACTCGTTGCGCAATAGTAAACTTCTCCATGGTTAGACACAGACTGCGAGAGTACTACACTGCGAACAAGAGAAACTACAACTGAATCGTCAATCGGAATGTTCTCCGAAATAGAAATGAGGTCTAACAATGTTGCCAACCGATAAACAAAAATTTACCAGCCGTTTAAAAACCGGCGCTCTTTTTGAATCACCCGTTATATTCCATACTATTGCAAATGACATCTTTTCTTCATTCACCACAAGGTTTGGCTGTGTAAATTCATTACTCTTATAGGAGGTAACCGTGATTAGTGTCTTTTACACCTGTATCTCTTCTGTTCATAGGTTTTACCTATTGGCTCTAATAATCCACATAAGGTTCTTTTTTTTACTTACTTTTACTTTTAGCGGGGTTCCTACAGATTGCTCCGCATCCCGCATTTCGATCTCCAAAGCCTCCTGTCCCGCCAGTCATTTTCTCTTAAATTCCTTTTCTCCATGGCCCCTCGAACTCCCTCACTCCATCTCCCCCTGGGCCTTCCTCTTCTTCGTCTTCCCGCTGGACAGTATTCCCACACTCTCTTCGGCCATCTATCTGAATTCATTCGCTGAACGTGCCCATACCATGTTAACTGTCTGTCCTCAATTCCCTTCATAATTGTATTAGATCTACTGGAGACCCAGTATTGCGGGGTATAACGCAATCCCCTTGCCCAGGGATACGGGTGAAGACCACACCGGCAGGGAAGGCGGAGAAGATGGACTTCGGTACGGTGGACCTGGCGTAAGTGGCAACCATGCTTTTTAGGGGTGGTATAAAAGATGCTGCTGCCCTGCAGTTTAGAAGTTGGTTCTTCAAAGGCTAGGGGAAGAAAACCCGTATAAAAAATCACCTGGTCCTCCAGGTTTGGGGGTTGAAGCGTTGGGCCAGCAACTCAACTTTCGGAAAATTGTACCTATCGCTAAAAATTTCGATCAAAAGCCTCGGATAGGTTCTTTTTTTAATTGTTCTTAAAGTAAAATGTAGTAAATAATAAAATTGTATTTTCATTTAATTTTTTTAGTCTTTTTAGTGTTTATTAAAAGTGTCTCCTAAATTATTAATTTCTGGGTTTGTATGTGTCAGTCTTAATAATTATTCCCATGAATCAACTAATTTCTTAACTCCACAGTATTACAAGTTGTCTTTTTCGTTTTGAGTTAAGTCAATTTTGTTGCAAAACATTTTTTGCCAATTTTTGATCCTATTCGATAATCAAAAATTTGGATAGTCGACGACCCTAACGTAATTTCAGTTTTTATCATTTTGTCTTTTTATATTATGCTACCTTTACAAAAGGGTTTCTTAACCTTTACAAAAATGGTGTAGCCGCTAACTCCATATTTACCTTATATCTGCAATAAAAGTTTCCAGAATGCGAAAAGTTATTCAAATTAGTTTAAAATTACACTAAACCACAAAAAAATATGTGTAGGAAAACAACATAAAGTTTTAATCTAAACCAAATATTTCACTAATAAATTTGTAAGTGAGAGAATTTTATCATCATAATAAATTAAAAGTGAAATATATCACAGTGAGATTATTTCATTTTTTATTTATTACTTCCAAGATAGCCTCAAAAGGATTTATGAATCATTACCATGTAATTCTATACTTACTAAAATAAAAAAAAAGTTAGTATTGTATTACAGCATACTTTACAATTAAAAAACAAAACTAGTGTAAATAAACATAAAACATATATGTAGACTAGCTTACATTATTACAAATAGGCTACCCACACATTTTTATATTTTAATTTTTTATTTAAATATTTTAATATTTCATGTTTTAATACTTTTGTTTCAAGTTTTACTTTCTCTTGCCTATATGAATATATAGGAAGGAAAGTATTGTTTTCATGTCGATTTTTCGAAATCGAGTTTTCACCGGATCTATACGTTTTCAGACCCCCTGAACCCAAAAAACATGTTTTTAGCGATTGGTCTGTGTGTGTGTGTGTGTGTGTGTGTGTGTGTGTGTGTGTGTGTGTGTGTGTGTGTGTGTGTGTGTGTGTGTGTGTGAACAGAATATCTCAAGAACGGAACATTGTACGAACTTGAAACTTGAAACTTAAGTTACATATCACTACCGGACCCGACACGAACATTTTCATCAAAATCGGTCAACCGGAAGTAGTAGTTTATTCGTATAATTTTTCACTTTTTTGCGATTTTCTCGAAAACTGGTCCTACGATTTTTTTAAAAATTAACTGGTTTACTATATTTCTTATGCTCTACAATATAGGGTAGGCGCCATGTTTGCTGAAATTCTGCTTAAGGCTGTTTTTACGTAAAAACATTTTCTTTTTAAGATTGCGGCTTTAATATGCATTTTAGCGCAAAACGTTATATAATAAAAGTTGTAGAGAATGTAAAATTCTAAAACTTTTATTTCAAACATTTTTTTTGTATAACGCTTAGTTTAGCGGTAATTTGCGATTTTCTGTTTTTTTCCCACGAAAACGTGAGAAAAATCGATTTTTTTAACATTTTGGTCTTAGTATGCATTTTACGACAAAAGTGTATATAATTAAATTTATAGAAAATTAAAAGATCTACAACTTTTGTTTAGAGCATTTTTCTCTACAGAGCCTAGTTTAGCGTGAAAGCGTGATTTTCCGTATTTTTAAGCCAAACTGAGTTCGATTGTCATTTTGCGTCATTCACTCATGATTAAAATAAGGTTATGTTTTTGAGGTTAGTTTTTGTTCATTTCTAATGTTTTAATACTAATGTTAGGTTTATTGTTAATTATTTGCATTGGCAAGAGAAAGTTGTGTGAGTGTTTCACACCAGATTTTTATATTTTAATTTTTTATTTAAATATTTTAATATTTCATGTTTTAATACTTTTGTTTCAAATTTTTATTATATTTTATTATTTTAATTGCATATTTTAATATTGCTGCACTTATCTACTCACGTCGGAGTTCTGTCACTGGGCTGTACCTCCACTCACGTTTTTTTTATGTTAATTTTTTCATATTTTGTGTTATCACATTCACTGATTGTATTTTAACAGATTGTGAATTTATTGAATAAAGGTTAAAAAAAATTGTTTTTTGTTAGAGTAGGTTCTCGTTTGAAAGAGTCCCACAATACACCTACTTGGGAACGGTGATCAATGAGTCATGGGACAATTCCCAGGAGATCCGATGCCGTATTGGAAAAGCCAAAAGTGCTTTCTTAACAATGGGTTCAGTGTTTAAGAGCCGTGACCTCACCCTAAATACAAAGCTAAGACTCCTCAAATGTTATGTATATTCAGTGCTTCTGTATGGTGTAGAATCATGGACCCTAAAGGAGGACACAATATCGAGGCTCCATGCATTTGAGTTATGGCTGTACAGAAGGATCCTGAGGATACCATGGACCGATAGGGTTACCAACCAAGAGGTACTAAGGAGGATGAATACAGCCCCAGAACTGGTCAACCTCATCAAATGTCGAAAGCTGGAATATTTAGGTCACATAATGCGCAATCAAGGCAGGTATGAACTATTGCAGAGCATATTACAAGGGAAAATAGAAGGCAGGAGAGCCCCAGGACGAAGAAGAATTTCCTGGTTGGCTAACCTTAGAGCGTGGTTCGGAAAGACCTCAACCCAATTGTTCAGGAGCGCAACCAACAAAGTAATAATAGCCAGAATGATCGCCAACGTTCGGAACGGACAGGCACCCTAAGAAGAGAAGGTTCTCGTTATAACGTAGTCTACTAATGGAGGAGTCCACAGTTCGTTGTCGTGAAAGACCGTTATATCGAAATACAGCCGGAAAAAAAGCAATTTTTGTTTTAGCTGTTAATTTTTGGAATAGTAAAAATTGTAGCCGATTTAAATGTTTTGAAACCAATATAAAGTAATCATTAAAGTAAATAATACATTAAAATATTTCTTACGTACCACGGTTATAGTCAGCGGCAGTATGAAACGGAAAAACTCGTCTTAGCAACGGTAGAACATATTTTGATGTCAAAAAACGGGCGAAATGAACAAACACGTGTAGATTAAGAAAAGGTAAAATAGTTCTAAATCCTATTTTTTACACATTTTACGTTATTCTTCCGTCAAAGTTTTTATTACAGTTAAAATTAAAACAAAAATAACTATTTAAATCACTGATATGAAGAAGATTAAAGTGCTGTGGAAAATTGATTATTTTTAACTGAGTGCAAGACTGATGTTAGTTTGTAATAAATTCTTTCAATACCCTAAAATGTTCATAAAAGTTTTGAATGTTGTGCTCTCCCGATGAATCTATGTACGAAAACACTGTATCAACATTACACGTAAGCTTGAAAGTTTAGGTTTCTGTGCTCATTCTCATTTTAACTGTTGTGGGTTTTTATAATTTGAAGTCCGTTATAGTGAAAGTCCGTTGTATCGGAGTCAGTTATACTAGGATCTTCTGAATATTATTATTTTATCTTGCCCTTTATAACTATATAGGATATTGTTTTCGTGTTGATTTTTCGAAATCGAGTTTTCACCGGATGTAGACGTTTTCTGGCCCCTAAACAAAAAACACATGTTTTTGGCGATTGGTGTATGTGTGTGTGTGTGTGTGTGTGTGTGTGTGTGTGTGTGAACAAAATATCTCAAGAACGGAATACGTACGAAGTTGAAACTTGGAACTGCAGTCAGGCACCATTAAAACGGCCAAATACGAAATTTTTTATCAAAATCTGTTAACTGGAAGTAGTAGTTTATTCGTGTAATTTTTCACATTTTTGCGATTTTCTTAAAATTTGCTTCTATGATTTTTTTTAAAAAAGTTGCCTAATATACTAAATTGTTGATACTTTACTATATTGTGGCCTTAATATGTAGTCTATTATAAGGCAAAATTTAATAATTAAAGTTGTAGAATATTTAAAACCTTCAACTTTTTTTATATGTTTTTTGTACAAGGCTTTGTTTACCGATAATTAGTGATTTTCAATTTACTTTTCCATTAAAATCTGTAAAAAATGGTACTTTTTAAGATTTCAGCTTTACTATGCTATTTACAAAATAGTGTATAACTTAAGTTATAGAAAATTAAAAAATCTAAAATTTATATTATTAAGCATTTTCTTCTGTGCCTAGTTAAGTATCAGTTAGTGATTTTCCGTATACAACTTCTACAAAGGTTGATTTTCATTTAGCGTCATTCACTCCTGATTAAAATTATGGTTTTTAATTTTACATTGGTTACTAATGATTAAACTTAGGTTATAATTTATGTTTTATTATTTATAAAAAAGATAATATGCTTATAAGGTAATATGAACCATTACCTAGTAATTTTATACAACAAAAATTAGAGTATTGTATTACAACATATATTTTACAAAACTAACAAAACAAAAACCGGTGCAAATAATACAACAAATACAACATATAAAATACCCACACTTTTTTGTATTTTATATCTTAATTTTTAACATGATTTTTTCGTTTGTTATTGTATATATTTTTTGTAAGAATAAGAGAAAAAAAAATTGAAAAATAAAGCAGTAGATTAACTATAGTTGTGTAGAGGTATTGTTAGAATAAGAGATAGAGAAAGGTCAAGGTGAATTGACGAACTACCGCAAGTTATAATAGACATTGGCTACTGCCCATAAATAAAATATATTTATATTTATATTAAGCTGAACAACTAAGTTAAATACAGTTGAGGTACAGTATTATATTTATTATGAAACAGCAACCATGTTGGCCGGTTGGTACGTTCACAACGCACCTACACTACATTCAACTACTTGTGCACGTAGTAGAAATTGTTACGTTTGCACTAGATAAAAATCAAACCAGCTTATACGTTAATATTATAATATATAATTGAACGGTTTTTACTTTTTGTTTTATAATAGGTTACAGGATGAAACAAAAACTAAATCAACTTCAATTTTATTACCTCTATTAAATTTAATTTAATGGACTTGATATTCTTCTGAATTTTATCTGTATACCTTACTTAATATTATCATCGAATTCTACTATTTTTTCTTTAAAGTAAGTTAAAAATTATATCCTTAGTTGATTATTAATTAAAATCTAGTCTATTTTATTAAGTGGTTTTAAAAGAAAAAGGATATTGTTTTGTTAGAAGGTCATCTCAAATAAAAACGGCTAAAAAGAATGCAATGGAATTTTGGAAATAATATAATCTATAATAAATGTTATATCACGAATTTATATAAAAACAAAAACTTGATGAAAATCAACACGGGAAATTTAAAAAAAAAATGTGTAATTCAATGCAGGTTGATAAATTGTGAAGGACCCGAAAAAGAAATGGTTAAGAAAAGATTCTAGGTGAAGAAATAAAAATTTATATCCACTAAATTAAAAAAAATTTGAAGGATAGTCATATAACTGAAAAACAACAAAGCTGCCGGATAAGACTCAATCACTGCAGAAATGTTTTTAAAAAAATGATGTAGAAGTAACCATTCAGATCTGGGAAACTGAAAAGATTCTCTGTGAATGAAAACGACACTGATACATTTACTCTATCAAAAAGGAGACATTAAATTACTGCGGAATTTCCCTTTTACCCATGACATACTCTCCAAAGTAATTTTAACGAGCCTAAAAGAACAGGTAGATCAGAAACTAGAAGCCTGGTTCCGGAAAATATAATCCTGCGCAGAACAAAGATATTGAACCTTAAACGAATTCTGGAATTTTATATTTCAACAGATAATTATACGTAGTAGTAGAGTTTATTGATTTTAACAAAGCTTTTCATTCAATCAAGTGAGAAACAATCAAGTGAATACTTTAGAAGAATTATAAATGAACTTCAAAATAGAGGTTACGGGAACATTAATACAAATAAGATCAAACGTAAAATTTTTGGGAGAAATCTTCGAAGAGTTTGAAATATTAAAACAGAATTTAGACAGGGAGATGAACTGTTACCAATTCTTTTTAACTGTGTGCGTGAGAGAGTTATTCAAGAATGGGAAGAAAACTTACAAATAATGAATTGTTAAACTAAGTACAAATTGGAGAATCAAAGAAGTGCTTAAGTATAAACTGTCTTGTTTTTGTAGACGACCTAGCAATAATTTGTAGAAACACGGAAACAGCAATAGAACAAATTTTAACGTGTTAAAAGAACAAGTAGAAAAATCAGGACTACAGATTTCCTTCAAGTAAACGAAAAAAATGCTTAACGAACATCAAAACAACTCCGCGTCGCTTAAATACACTATACGGAAAATTAATAGCTTCAAGTAACTCGGGAAAATAACACAACCAATGTTGTTTAGGTCATCAGCCGAATGGCTGGTTTGAACATGTAGAGGCGTTACTAAGTAAAATGAGGAGTGAGGTGGTTTATCTCCCTTCCTCACTAAGTGGAAAATTATGCTTATCAGCATGCAGGGCACTCTGAAAAGCATATACTTTCCACTCTGACACCTTCACTTCATTCACCACAGGGTCTGGCTGTATAATGAAATTCTTTACTTTTAGAGGAGATAACTCTGACTAGTGTCTTTTACATCTGTACGTCTTCTGTTCTTAAAAGATTCAGTCATATAATTTCATGAATGATTATGAGTGATAAGAAACAGAACTAGTTTTTGTAGCCTTGGAACTAGCAGATGGAGTTCAAATAATTTACCATTTCAACTACCTGTTGTGGGTATAATTCAACCAAAGACAAACGAAAAGGAAGCGAACAACAACGGTCGATGAAAGATGACCGGTGGATCCCAAGGAACTCACCTTTTGTATAAAAAGAAAGCACTCTCAAGACAAGATAAGATTAGACATTACAATACTATGATAAAACCTGTAAGTCTATTTGCGATTGAGGGCCGTAGACTGATCGGTAAGGCTATGTCGAAGGCTATGACGAGCAGAGAAATTAAAAAAAAGATCCTCCGGAAGTAATGGGTCCGAAGACAGTAGACGAACAATATATGTACGAGATAAAGAACTGTACAAGAAAAATGAACGATTAGAAACAGAAGACTAAAAATTTACGGACACCTGTATAGAATAGATGGCAATCAGTTAAGAAAACAAATTTTTAAGACACTAAACAATAGACCTAATGTGTCGGATAAATTGTTTAATGCAGTCAGAAAGTGTATTGAAAAAACCGTGAAAACTTATTCAATCGAACCAAATTCAGATAACTAATTACGGACTTTAAGGGCTTCCATTAAAAAAACAAAAATAAAATACCGGTTGGACAGACATAAGAAGAAAAGCCTACAGTAAGCAAATGCTGAGAATGTGGGTTGGAAAAAGAAATTCCAGAAACGTAAAAAATTACCTCACGTGGTTCAAATTGGTCTTATAAGAGGGAAAAATTAAAATTAAAATTGGCCCTAAAAAGAGGACAAAATTAAGAACATTAAGTAGCATTGTTAAAATTCAGTGATGCTTCAACAAGGAGGAAAGAAGGATGTCTTGCACCACCACACCACCAAACTATCCTACAAAAAAGAAGTCAAAAAGCAATTATATAATACACAAATTAAGATAAATAAAAAATTATTTTAATAGAACCTGGTTTCTAAAGTTATATATTTAGTTTTATCAATATTTATTAAAACTTTATAGGGATAGGGTAAGGGAAGGTAATAACTTCTTCACAGAACGATAATTAATAGTTTTTGATGTGTTCATCTTCAAGTCAACATAATAATTGTTCATTTAAAATTGAAGACATACAAGATTGAAAACAGGAAGAGATATTTAAGGTTTTACATGAAAAGTTTTCTATTTTTTATTTCATTAGAAGGAAAATAATTCCTTCCCATCAGCTTACTCAGTAAACATGCACACTACATAAATAAATAATTTTTGTTCCGTGTTTGGGTTTTAGTAACACCTTTTTACAACTGATCGAGTAAATTCAATAAGTTCTCCTTGATTGTTATATAGAAGTATCCTACTAATTAATCAGAAATGAATATTAAATCGTATTGATTTACTTTTGCAGCACTCAATACTTTAAAGTTCAATAAAATAGGCCTATTATATTTTTATAACATTATTTTACAAGGTATGCATTAGTTAGCTAGTCAACTAGCTGACACTACACTAGCGTTAGGAGTGTGAAGCCAGTGGGTACAATCGTCCTTGATTTGAACTGGTGCATTTACCATGACCAACAACAAACTGAAACTGTTTCTCAATGCTTCTGCAATACTCTCTGTGTATTAAGGTTGTACTGTTGATTTTTATTACTTGTGTACACTCCGATTGCATTACTTACAATTAGTTACGAATAATCCTTTTACAGTTCATCTTTTATTAATGTATTTATTTTACTTTATTCTTCTTTATTTTAATTTGTATTACAAATGAACAAAAAAATAAATATAATAAAGGTAATACATATAGAATAAATAAGGTAACTTATCAAGACTTATTCTAGATAAAATAAATTAATTCCTTGGAAAAATTAAAATTCTGTACAGTAGAACTTTACTAGGTTCATAGTAATGGTGGATAATAATCCCTAACGACATAGTCTACAAGGAAAACGAGTCGATACACCCCGAGTAAAAGGAGAGTTGTCTTTTTCAATCACCTCTGGAGACTACCTGATACAAGGTTCACTAAGCAGTTCCTAACTTACTAACTCAAAAACAACACCCAAAATTAATGGTTCCAGAAAATAAAATCCAATATGAAAAACATAATAATAATCGAGGAAATGATTCAAAACCAAGAGGAAATGAAAGTGTTCAGGGATAACAACTCTACCCTTTCCGTCTCCCCTGAAATCATAAACTAACCCCTACCTTAAATTATACCTTTAGTCCACGTTCAGTAAAATGCATGCCTTCCCCTCACCAAGATAATAGGACTCCCACAAAACTGAAAAAAGGCCACTGAAAAATAAAATAACATAAAAGAGCCGCTCTTAAACCCACCTGTCCCTTAATTTAAATTTTCAACAAATAACTTCTAAAAATAAATTACCTCCTTTCAAGTCCCAGTTCCAATGTCCCACGAACCAGAATCCTATTTCCTATTTAAACTATAAAATTCCCCCTAAATTTCTTGAGGTTGCAATTATTCTGTTATATTGTTCCCCGAGCGACCAGGTGTTCCTTAACACGATGTCGCCATCATAGGGCTTCTTAGCCCTCTCAACCAGGATTCAGGATTCAGGGATAATAACCTTTACTGACTCCCCTTCAAGAAAAGCAAACAACTCAACTTTCATACATAGAGAATGAGGGCCACCAGATCGAAAAAAATATGAAACAAGTGAGGAAGCAAAAGAGACAGCAGCAAGCTAACTCCGTAGCTCGTTCTTCAAAGACATGAACGTGGAATAACTCAAGTGCTCCAATCAAGGCAAAAACTAAAGAAGAGGAAGAACCTTACTAACTCAACACTTTGTGGGCCCTGAGGGGTCGAGTTTTGGGGGGTTGTCGAGTTATCCAGAACATGGAATTTTAGGTAAGTAAATGGACATATTTTAGATTTGAGTTATAAATTTATTTTGTAATTGTATGTACGAAAAATATAGTTTAGTACAGTAATTCTAAATAATGCTCATAACAGGAAGGTGGAGTGTTTAATTTGTTCCACTCGATTTGCTAGTTTCAGGCTAACAAAAAATATTTCTGTTTTTTACTTTCTCTTGTCTATATGAATATATAGGAAGGAAAGTATTGTTTTCATGTCGATTATAAGAAATCGAGTTTTCACCGGATCTATACGTTTTCAGACCCCCTGAACCCAAAAAACATGTTTTTAGCGATTGGTCTGTGTGTGTGTGTGTCTGTGTGTGAACAGAATATCTCAAGAACGTAACGTCGTACGAACTTGAAACTTGAAACTTAAGTTACATACCACTACCGGACGCGACACGAACATTTTCATCAAAATCGGTCAACCGGAAGTAGTAGTTTATTCGTATAATTTTTCAGTTTTTTGCGATTTTCTCAAAAACTGGTCCTACGATTTTTTTTTAAATCGCCTATTTTACTCAATTTTTTATTCTCTACAAGATAGGGTAGGCGCCATGTTTACTGAAATTCTCGGTGAGGCTGTTTTCACGTAAAAACGTTGTTTTTTTAAGATTACGGCTTTAATATAAATTTTAGCGCAAAAATTTATATAATAAAAGTTGTAGAGAATTTAAAAACCTACAACTTCTGTTTCAAACATTTTTTTGTATAACGCTTAGTTTAGCGGTAATTTGCGATTTTCTGTTTTTTTTCTCACGAAAACGTGAGAAAAATCGATTTTTTTAACATTTCGGTCTTAGTATGCATTTTACGACAAAAGTGTATATAATAAAAGTTATAGAAAATTAAAAGATCTACAACTTTTGTTTAGAGCATTTTTCTCTACAGAGCCTAGTTTAGCGTGAAAGCGTGATTTTCCGTATTTTTAAGCCAAACTGAGTTCGATTGTCATTTTGCGTCATTCACTCATGATTAAAATAAGGTTATGTTTTTGAGGTTAGTTTTTGTTCATTTCTAATGTTTTAATACTAATGTTAGGTTTATTGTTAATTATTTGCATTGGCAAGAGAAAGTTGTGTGAGTGTTTCACACCAGATTTTTATCACCTGGTTAGCCAATTAAATGACATTTTAGAATGGAAGAGGTAGACTAGAGGTGGAAAAGACACTGGTCACAGTTATCTCCTCCGAAAGTAATAAATTTCATTATACAGTTTAGACCCTTTGATAAATGTAATGAAGGTGCCATTAGCAGGGTTGAAAGTAGATGGTTTTCAGAGAACCTGGCATGCTGATAAGCATACCTTTCCACTCAGTGAGAAGGCAATTGTAAACTACCTTTCTCCTCGTTTGACTTAGTAAAGCCTCTAGAGATTCAAATCAGACTTTCGGCTGATGATCTAAACAACAAGGCTAAATACTGAATAAAGTTTAGAAGGCCCTAATAAATTTAATATTTACATTAACTCTTTCAGTGCCGACGTCCTGAAAATAGGACGCGATATCTTATACGTAGTTATGACATTTGGTTTACCGGGCGTCCATAAATTACCAACGTCCGGTTAATGAATGTAATGAACGTCCGGTAATGAACGTTTCCAAAAATACTTTCAAACAAAAATTAATAGAAAAATGTATTTTTAAACCACCTCCGTGGCGTAGTGACTAGTGCGCTAGCCTACAAAGCGAAAGGTTCCGGGTTCGATTCCCGGCTAGGGTCTGGAAATTTTAACACGTTAAAACCACCGTTAAGGTACCAAAACTCACAGTAGTTGCTAATGACCAAGCTTCCGATGGAACTTTAAATAAACAAAAAAAAACTATTTTGAACATTTTTAGGGTTAGAACATGCCCATAACAGACAGATGGAGTGTAAAATTATTTACACTCAATATGTTTGTTGCAGGGCTAAAATAAATAGTTCTGTTTTCTTATCACATGGTCAGCCAATTAAATGACTGAATCATCTAAGAACAGAAGAGGTATAGGTGTAAATGACGCTAATCAGAGTTATCTCCTCTGAAAGTAATGAATTTCATTATACAGCCAGACCCTGTGGTGAATGAAGTGAAGGTGTCATTTGAAGAGTGGAAACAATATGCTTTTCAGGAAGCCCGGCATGCTGATAAGCGTACTTTTCCACTCAGTGAGGAAGGCAATTGTAAACCACCTTACTCCTCGTTTTACTTAGTAAAACCTCTACAGGTTCAAACCAGCCTTTCGGCTGATGACCTAAACAACAGGGTTAGAACGATTTCTGTTTTTTTAACACAATAATAATTAATTTTTTACAGGAAATTTTATTTTTCTGTAACGTTGAAATTTTGATCGGCAATGGCAGGCTTACGCTTGAAAGTTTTCGAAATAAGGGCTGGCATTTTTTTTTACACCCTTATTCAAAACAAACGGGACTGAAGATCAAACTTTTAAATATTGTTTCGGAACTGAAAAGGTTAAAGGAAAAAATAAGTAAACAAAACAAATTAAAAATATGCGTAAACAATTTAAAAAAAAAATTATTATAGGCTACTAATGAAATATTTGTGCAAATTCCATTGATTGATTTTAAAGCAACATTACTAATTTTAACGATGTTTAAATTATTTGATAACGTAATTTAAATAAAGATCTTATTACTTAATGATCCATAAATAAAATTAATTTAGTCTATTATTATCCTATTGTTGCATGAACAACTTAATTTAAATCAATTATTTGTTTTTGGTTATAATCAAACTTCCTGAACATTTTATCAAACTAAAACATCGATTACATAAAATATATTATATTCTGAATATTAATAATCCATTAAAAATTAGTGATAGACAATAACACCTAAAAACTGGAAATTAGGCGCCCAGTTCTAGTTCTTGACCTTCGTCTAATGTAGAATCAAATTACTACAACAAAGAAAATTATTATGATCCCATATCCGTCAAAAAAAATTAAAGGTTTTATTAAATTATTCAAATTTTGTTAAGTACTCTTGATTTAATTAAACAAACTTGTTTCAGTCTAGTTTTTTTTTTGAAAGGAAATGCTTAATTATAATAAATAAACGAAAAATAAGAAAATTTAAAAATTGTCTAAAATTTAAAATGGCTAATATTGTGAAAGAAGACTTGGACACAAGAAACAATTTTAGGAGGAAGGTTGAGAAATGGGAAGTTAAATCAGAGACAAAAGCTCCGAGAACTGGAGTAAAATGGAGTGAAGAAAGAAAAGCTAAATTCTCGCAAGAAATGAAAAACTGGTGGGCAAATAAAAAGAACAACAAGAAACCCCAAAACTGAACCATCTTTACTTAGCGTCTTCCACTTTGGGAGTTTTACGACTAGTAATAATAATAATAATAATAATAATAATAAACGAAAAATGGAGAGGCTGTCCTGACCAAATTTTAACCCTGAAATTGATAATAGATTACTTTAAAATTAGAGATAAACAGCTAGTCATGACCTTTATTGACTTCAAAAAGGCTTATGATTGTATACACAGGGAATCCCTACTGAAAATATTGAGGAACTTTGGCTTACACCCTAAATTGGTTAAAATGATTGAATTAACCCTGACTGAAACAAAATCGAAAGTAAAATTCAGGAGTGAAATATCGGGGCCATTCGAAGTTAAAACAGGACTGTGGCAGGGGGGTGGACTATCCCCACTTCTCTTCAACTGCGCATTGGAGTATATTATGCGCCAGTGGAACAAGGAAAATAAAGCTTATATCAAAGTTGGAAGAGAGATGAAAGTTAACTGCCTCGGTTTTGCCGACGATTTAGCACTATTATCCAAAAGCATAGAAGAAGCCAGGACACAGGTTGAAACTATAGAGAAATACGCTGGGAAAATAGGACTAAAAATATCTTATGAAAAAACAAAAATAATGGTTCGAGATCCCCTGTGTGTAGACAACGTCAGAATTAACAATCAAAACGTGGAATTAGTTAGAAGTTTCAAATACCTGGGTGAAACAATAACGCACAACATTAAAGAAAAAATTAACTGGAAGGAAAGAACAAATAAATTAATCAAATCCGCCATAACCACTAGGAATATTTACAATAAGAAATGTATGTCCATCAACACAAAATTAAGACACTACAATACCGTGATACTTCCTGAAGTCCTGTATGCGAGTGAAACCCTGTTTTGTCCAACAAGAATAGGCGAAAAGTACAAAATCGAGAAAGTGGAGAGGCAAATAGCAAGAAGGTGTATTGGAAAATGGTCCCTTCAAGATGGTAGTTTCTATATTGTACCAAACAAGGAAGTATATGAAACAATTGAGCCTTTAACCAGTATCATCAGGAAAAAAAGGATATCCTTCCGGGGACATATATTGAGAATGGAGGATACAAGATTACTAAGAAGGATGACTGAGTTTTTCTGGCAAAAGAAGATGACACCAAACTGGATAAAGGAAGTCAAAAAGGATATGGAGGAACTAAACATCACAATAGCTGACCTCAAAACTAAGTCAGGGAGCTACAGGACATACAAACAGCGATCGGTTAAATTTAGGGAACAAATGAGGGTCAGGAAAGCCATGGTGATTTCGGACGCTGAGAGACTGAGAAGATCCGAAACATTGAAGAATTATTGGCGAAGAAGAGGAGAAGTACGGGAGCGACAACTGCGGGGGCGTTTTGGTGGAACATCTGAAAGAGCTAGACGTTGAAAGATTGAACTTAAGTGGTCCTTTGTGGCCGTAAAATAAAAAAATTAAAAAAAAAACGAAAAATAAGAAAATTTAAAAATTGTCTAAAATTTTAAACTGGTTTTCAAAAGACGGTAACCTCTCCTTAATCCGACACTTTCGGTGATGTTGGATTACAGAGTTTTCCAGATTACTGAATGTGCGTAATCTTACTGAAAATCGGGATAAATCAGACAATTGAAGAAAACGAGAGGTCAACCGAATACAGTATACCGTACTGCCCGTTGCCAAGCTTTGTGCAGCTGAGAGGTATGCATTACGTCACTACTACAGTCAGAGATTGCGTTAGTAGTAGTAACGTTATACTTATGTTATGTTTGTAGTAGTCAAGGGTGCTATCCAAACTACATATATTCTGTGTCGCCGTCTACAGCGAATAGTCAAAACAACACCCACGTATGTCACCGCACTAGGCAGTCTACTGCCCAGCAAAAAGCAATGAGATGATTAGTAGAGTGTTATGACTTAGCAGTAGTCTGGTACTTCGTCTTTCCCCTTCATCCCGCAGCTGCACAAAGCTTAGATTCATACAGTATTTACAATTTTACGTGCATTATAATTATACATGGAGATTGCACAAAATATCCAGCCAGACTACAAATATTTTTATTATTCACAAACAGTTAAAAAAAATCTGAAGTTATTTCTTAATTAATTATTCACTTTTGTCTTTAAAATACAATAAAGTAGAAGATTTGAACGAAAAATTAATTTAAATATTGAAAAAGTAAACATTGCAAGATTAGACAAACAGCAACATGGAAGTTAGAAAACAATAAAATATTTTTTTCTCTCTCTTTATTTAGGAAATTCATAATCTGTTGGAAACAATCAGTGAATGTGATAACACAAAATTTGGAAAAAATTAAAATAGTAAAAAAAACATGAGTGGAGACACCAGTCCAGTGACAGAACTCCGACGTGAATAGATAAGTGTAGCATTAAGTGCAGCATTTAGAACACTGTAATGGATAGTCAATTACAGTACTACGTTAATTGATGAGATCCCAGCTCAATCGACGTTTGAGACGTCTTATTATATTGTTTGGGAGAGTCTACGTAGCCAGATTTGAGATCCAATGGGTTACGGTGGTTCACGAGTTTCTTCCTAAATTTTGTATATAGTTTTAAGAAAACGTCATTTATGTAGGGTACGTTTAGGTCTGAGTGTAGCGTTTTATTTGTTACATAATAAGAGGCGTTAACTATCCTCCGTAAAAGCTTTGATTGGAAACGCTGAATTAAATTTAGAAACTATATTTAAAAATCTGGTGTGAAACACTCACACAACTTTCTCTTGCCAATGCAAATAATTAATAATAAACCTAACATTATTAATAAAATATTAAAAATAAACAACAACTAACCTCAAAAACATAACCTTATTTTAATCATGAGTGGAAGACGCAAAATGAAAATCGAACTCAATTTGGCTTAAAAAAAACGGAAAATCACACTTTCACGCTAAACTAGGCTCTGTAGAGAAAAATTCTCTAAACAAAAGTTGTAGATCTTTTAATTTTCTATAACTTTTATTATATACACTTTTGTCGTAAAATGCATACTAAGACCGAAATGTTAAAAAAATCGATTTTTCTCACGTTTTCGTGAGAAAAAAAACAGAAAATCGCAAATTACCGCTAAACTAAGCGTTATACAAAAACATGTTTGAAACAGAAGTTGTAGGTTTTTAAATTCTCTACAACTTTTATTATATAAGTTTTTGCGCTAAAATTTATATTAAAGCCGTAATCTTAAAAAAACAACGTTTTTACGTGAAAACAGCCTCACCGAGAATTTCAGCAGACATGGCGCCTACTCTATCTTGTAGAGAATAAAAAATTGAGTAAAATAGGCGATTTTTAAAAAAATCGTAGGACCAGTTTTTGAGAAAATCGCAAAAAACTGAAAAATTATACGAATAAACTACTACTTCCGGTTGACCGATTTTGATGAAAATGTTCGTGTCGCGTCCGGTAGTAGTATGTAACTTAAGTTTTAAGTTTCAAGTTTGTACGATGTTCCGTTCTTGAGATATTCTGTTTACACACACACACACAGACACACACACACACACACGCACACACACACACACAGACACACACACACACACAGACACACACACACACACACACAGACACACAGACCAATCGCTAAAAACATGTTTTTTGGATTCAGGGGGTCTGAAAACGTATAGATCCGGTGAAAACTCGATTTCGAAAAATCGACATGAAAACAATATTTTCCTTCCTATATATTCATATAGGCAAGAGAAAGTAAAAAATATTAAATGACCCTTACATTAATGTGTATTATAGTTATTGATATGCCCTTAACGTACAGGTGGCGTGTCAATTTTTTACACTCAATCTGTCCGTTGCAGGGCTAAAATAAATAGTTCTGTTTCTTATCACATGGTCAGCCAATTAAATGACTGAATCATTTAAGAACAGAAGAGGTAAAGGTGCAAAAGACACTAATCAGAGTTGTCGACTCTGAAAGTAATGAATTTCATTATACAGCCAGACCCTGTGGTGAATGAAGTGAAGGTGTCATTTGCAGAGTGGAAAATCTTTGCTTTTCAGAGGGCCTGGCATGCTGATAAGCGTAGTTTTTCACTCAGTGAGGAAGGCAATTGTAAACCACCTTACTTCTTGTTTTACTTAGTAAAACTTCTAGAGGTTCAAACCAGCCTACAGGCTGATGACCTAAACAACAACAGTTATTGATATAGGTTAGGTATATCCTATTTTACTTAAAAGAAACTGAGATGTCTCTTTGCCTTCGAGATTCCAAATTTTTAAGCAAGTAATTAAGTAATTAAAAAAAAGAGTTCTGCAGATATTAAGCTTTGTTTGATTCGGAAAAGTTTTATATTCCTTCAAAATATTTAGTAATATTATTTGTTAGATCTGAATCCATGGCGTGCCGGACTATAGAATCCCGGATGAAAGAGGTGTTACTGTAATATTTAAAGTAATTTTCCTGTACCTTACGGTGTTAACTTTAATAAACGTAAATTGTACGGTTGTCTTTCAGATTGGTTTTAGAACTATACTAGTATATCATCAAAGTGTTTTCAATCAGTTTGTGGTTGAAAACCGCAACCAATCCCACTTGAGTAGTGGCCGCAAATGAGTCACCTAATATAATATATCAGCTACAACCAACGACGTGATTAACTTGTTCACATTTCACTAGAGGAAATATTAACTTGATTCACAGCAATATTTTATTCTAAACGTATCAATCATAAATGTTCATGTGAAAAATTAAAGATAATAATTATTTTTGACTTAAAAGTTGTTTTGTTTTTATTTATTTATTCATTTATATGGAATAAAATACACGAGGACAAGTTTTATGATGAATAATGGTAAATAAATGTCATTATATGAATGACTTGAACAAGTACATCAACCGCTAGTGTTATTTCCATAATAAAATAATAAAATATTAGTTTTTTCTTAGTCTGAGAAGCCTTATCAAATAGTTATTCTGATGATACTGATTTAAAGATAAGTTATATTTTAATTCATAATAATTATTATTAATAAATCACTGGTGCACCATGTTACGTAACCAATGAAATATTACACAACGATCTAAACTTGTCATTTACATTAGAAGAAATTAAACAACTTAGCGAAAAACATTTTTACAAAAATTAGAAGAACATCAAAATTCTTTAGCAATTAACCTCCACGCCAACAAAAAACTGATACTGACAGACTGAAACGTTCAATCAATCAATCAATCTGTCAATTTTAAAATGAAAACTCCGTCTTTCTCCGTTTTTATTAAAACTTGTACATCGTCCGGACTTATTAAGAAACCCTTTATCACTTATAACCAAACGATTACATGCCTCTCATCATGCGGTCTTGGGTTCGAATCCCATTCAGGCACGGCATATTTTCATACGTTTTAAAAATTTATTTCATCCTTCACCGTCTGCATTAGCAGTAATTGCAGAACAGTCGGACGTTAAACAAAAAAAAAAAAAAATACACGGAAGCAACGCTGCTCATTGCTATCTTCTTCAAGATTTATAATCCAACATTTTTAACACATTTACTGAAAGTTTTTGCTGAACTTTTTGTAAATAATTCTTAGCTGTTAAAAAAATTTACAATGTGTAAATTTGCTCGGCAGGTGGATCGTAAAATTATTTCACTTGGTCTGCTAGTTCCAGAGCTACAAAAAACAGTTCTTTTTATTATCGCCTTTACCACTTTTGTTCTTAAATGCTTCAGTCGTATAATTGGCTGACTATGTGATAAAAAACAGAACTATTTTTTTGTAGCTCTGGAACTAGCAGATTGAGTGTAAATAATTTAACACTCCACCTGCCTGTTATGGGCAATGGTAGAATTATTTATGAATGGAAATATTTTGTGCAATAACATTGAATTATGCTGAATAATACAGTTCCTTTTCATATTATGAGATTTGTAATATTAATAAACAAAAAAATTAATGCAGCACAAGAAATAATACATTATTAAATTATTAATTTAATAATTTTATTAAGTACGTGAAATATTTTTTCTTTATTAACCTAAAATAACAATAAATCTATCACGTACCAAAATAATTGTTTTCAAAAATTATACTGTATGTTCAAAAACTGTAGGCCTATGTAGATTTAAAAATATTAGCCTACACATTATTACGATTTTAATATTTTAATGACTTAATTAAAGAAAAAAATCCAAATTAGGTACTTATTTGGTTTTCACTGATATTTAATTAAAATATTGCAAAATAGTGTCCTTCAATTTTATAGTTTTTTTTCAAATAATGATTGCGTTATTCAATTCTGCGATCTTGATATTTTTATCGATTTAGTAAAATATCTTCGATATTTTTGAAGACGTATCATTAAAATAATTAATTATTGTACTAATTCAGTATTTCACAAATCATTATTATTGGTCATTACTTTCTATACAGTTTTCTCAATATATTTGTTTAACTGGTGTAAGACGGTGTAAATAAGCCACGGAAACCAAGTCCCGTCTAATGGACATAGTAAATTATTAAACGCAAAACAAAATAAGCACCGAACATTACTCTACAGTTCAGTCGTTCTTAGTTTGCTCCTACTGTCAACAAACAAAAGCCACCTGCTACAGAGTGCACGCTAGAGTCTGCGACTTTACGGATGTTGTATTCCTATTAAGTTAACTATTTTTACTTTCTCTTGCCTATATGAATATATAGGAAGGAAAGTATTGTTTTCATGTCGATTTTTCGAAATCGAGTTTTCACCGGATCTATACGTTTTCAGACCCCCTGAACCCAAAAAAACATGTTTTTAGCGATTGGTCTGTGTGTGTGTGTGTCTGTGTGTGAACAGAATATCTCAAGAACGGAACATCGTACGAACTTGAAACTTGAAACTTAAGTTACATACCACTACCGGACGCGACACGAACATTTTCATCAAAATCGGTCAACCGGAAGTAGTAGTTTATTCGTATAATTTTTCACTTTTTTGCGATTTTCTCAAAAACTAGCCCTACGACTTTTTTTTAAAATCGCCTGGTTTACTACATTTTTTTATGCTCTACAATATAGGGTAGGCGCCATGTTTGCTGAAATTCTGCGTGAGGCTGTTTTTATGTAAAAACATTTTCTTTTTAAGATTGCGGCTTTAATATGCATTTTAGCGCAAAACGTTATTTAATAAAAGTTGTAGATAATGTAAAATTCTACAACTTTTATTTCAAACATTTTTTTGTATAACGCTTAGTTTAGCGGTAATTTGCGATTTTCTGTTTTTTTTCTCACGAAAACGTGAGAAAAATCGATGTTTTAAACATTTCGGTCTTAGTATGCATTTTACGACAAAAGTGTATATTATAATTAAATTTATAGAAAATTAAAAGATCTACAACTTTTGTTTAGAGCATTTTTCTCTACAGAGTCTAGTTTAGCGTGAAAGCGTGATTTTCCGTATTTTTAAGCCAAACTGAGTTAGATTGTCATTTTGCGTCATTCACTCATGATTAAAATAAGGTTAGTTTTTGTTTATTTCTAATATTTTATTAATAAAGTTAGGTTTATTATTAATTATTTGCATTGGCAAGAGAAAGTTGTGTGAGTGTTTCACACCAGATTTTTAAATTATAAGTACTTAAGTACTAAAAACATCAGTCATGATATGATGTAGGCCTAACAATTTCATTTAGAAAAATACTTTTAAAAGTATTTTGTATTTAAATACTTTTGAAAGTATTTGTTGTTACTTTTTAATCAACGTGTACTCATTTTGATACAATGCGCATGCTCAGTGACGTCATTATTTGTTTACATTAGGAGCAAACTAAGAGAGGCTGGACTTAAGATGTATGAAGCAAACATAAAAATAATGTGTCTGTAACAATTAATTGTCAACGAAACTCCCTTCTAGTGGCTGGATCAGTTACTGCAGTACCTACACTTTTTCAAATCATGTGATCTGTCAACTTCAGTTTCTAAGAGAATTCAGTTTCTATAACTTCAGTTTTTACTTTCTCTTGCCTATATGAATATATAGGAAGGAAAGTATTGTTTTATGTCGATTTTTCGAAATCGAGTTTTCACCGGATCTATACGTTTTCAGACCCCCTGAACCCAAAAAACATGTTTTTAGCGATTGGTCTGTGTGTGTGTCTGTGTGTGTGTGTGTGTGGGTGTGTGTGTGTGTGTCTGTGTGTGAACAGAATATCTCAAGAACGGAACATCGTACGAACTTGAAACTGGAAACTTAAGTTACATACCACTACCGGACCCGACACGAACATTTTCATCAAAATCGGTCAACCGGAAGTAGTAGTTTATTCGTATAATTTTTCACTTTTTTGCGATTTTCTCAAAAACCGGTCCTACGATTTTTTTAAAAATCGCCTGGTTTACTCAATTTTTTATTCTCTACAAGATAGGGTAGGCGTCATGTTTGCTGAAATTCTGGGTGAGGCTGTTTCCACGTAAAAACAAAGTTTTTTTAAGATTACGGCTTTAATATGCAATTTAGAGCAAAAGTTTATATAATAAAAGTTGTAGAGAATTTAAAATCCTACAACTTTTATTTCAAACATTTTTTGTATAACGCTTAGTTTAGCGGTAATTTGCGATTTTCTGTTTTTTTCTCACGAAAACGTGAGAAAAATCGATTTTTTTAACATTTCGGCTTTAGTATGCATTTTACGACAAAAGTGTATATAATAAAATTTATAGAAAATTAAGAGATCTACAACTTTTATTTAGAGCATTTTTCTCTACAGAGCCTAGTTTAGAGAGAAAGAGTGATTTTCCGTATTTCTAAGCCAAACTGAGGTTGATTTTCATTTTGCGTCTTTCACTCATGATTAAAATTAGGTTATGTTTTTGAGGTTAGTTTTTTGTTTATTTCTTATGTTTTATTGCTAATATTAGGTTTATTGTTAATTATTTGCACTGGCAAGAGAAAGTTGTGTGATTGTTTCACACCAGATTTTTATAACTTATAGTTTACACTAATAATAAATTAATAAAATCGTGTGACAGTTCGGGGATGGATATATACGAAAAATAATATAAAAGTCTACCTACTACATGATGATATGCTCTATAAGACAGGTTAAGCGCCATGGTTGCTGAAATTCTTGGAGGGGGTCTGTGCTCTCGTAGAAAAAAAGGTTGTTTTAAGATTGCGGTCTTAATATGGGTTTTAGGGTAAAAGTGTATAAAATTGTAGAACATTTTAAAAATCCACAACTTTTATTTCAAAGATTTTTTTTGTACAATGCTTAGTTTTGCGGCAATTAGGTACTAATTTTCCGTACAACTAATTCGTCGGCTAATTGTCTCTTCCAATTATTAAAAAATGGGTACCAGAAAATGTATATTTTGATTTAAATTTTCTGGAACGATCTACTTGAAAATAAAAAACTCCAATAAAGTCAATCCCTATTTCTTAGTTTCTTTTCATGTTTTGCCTTTTCCTTGATTTGGTTTCATGTATTATTATTATTATTATTATTATTATTATTATTATTATTATTATTATTATTATTATTATTATTATTAGTATAAAATAATTGTTATGAGGGGTAATAGGTGAATTAAGTGAAAGGGCTGCCAGAACCCAAGCCTTGCTTCTGCTGGTTGCCTATCATACGGGATTATTTAATGTGTTATGCTAAATTATGTATTCTGTTAAATTGAAAAAAGGTGTAACATTAAATAAAATAAATAAATAAATTACATGGTGAGATGATTACAAAATATTTAATGCTGTATAATATAAATATAAAATTTTTCAGATCTTTTTATAATATTTTAATGAATACAATGCTAAAAATTCTTTGAGAAATATTATTTTATGTAATTTTTGTAGAGATTTGCAAGGTAGTGAGTATATTTTGATTGGTAATTATTTTTGATCAGTCGAAGGCTGTTTGTTTCTTACCAGTAAGGGAGAGAGAAACAGCTGTTTGGTTATCAATGGACTAGAAAAATAGTGTTGAATACAGAACTGCTCATAATGTTCAAGGTTTTTATCTGATAAGTATAACGTCAGTATAACTTACATGATGGTTTAAAAAGTTGTTTGTCAAAATCAACTGCAATACTTTCACTTTGTGGAGGTGATTTAACCTTGAATTAACCTTTGATCCCTTTAAAATTTAATTGTGTTATCATCATCTGTTGTTATTATTTCTACAAGACAAGAACTTCTATCTATACGATCAAACAGTTGTTTTCAATAATATAATTTCTAGCCTATGTAAAAATAATCAATAAGGAAAAGGTATTCTTTTTATGCAACCGTAAGAAGTAATAAACGAATGTTTCAAAAAAATTCTATCAGATATGTCAGCCTAAATTAATAAAACCAACTCATTAAATGGATTTACTGATATACTCGTAGTATAGGGGAACAGTGCACAAAAAAACGAAAAATTAGGATTTCCGGATTTTTAGCTTATTATGTAGTTTGAAATCTCTGCTTTAAAATGGTTGCAAAAACTTGAAAATACGATAAGTAGAAGTATTTTATTTATTTATTTTCGTTGGAACTATTGTACTGACAGCTGTTTAGGAAGTACTTAGTGTTAAAGGAATTAGAACTCGATCCAGGTAAAGACTTTCATTTGGTAATGCTGAAGTTAGATTCACAGCGCTTATCAAAAAGTTAAAAATGTTTGGAAGAATTATATATAAAAATAATTACGAAGAAAAATATGTACAACTGGTAAAAGGAAGTTAAAGGACTTGTATCAAGATGACGAAAATTCAGGTAATCTATCCTATGCGATAAGGGATGAATTTCTTTTTCCATTTTCCATATATTCTATTTTTTAAGGGTTGAGTTGTAACTTTTTCTCAGGTTCTACTAAAGATATATCACTTTGAAATTTTTAGGGTACTATATTTCTTACACCAATTTTTCGCAATCTATCAGAGAATTATTGTATTATCTTAAATAGTTTATGAGAAAAATTTTTAAAAGCAATTTTTTACGTAGTATTACCTGTATAGATAATTTTAAAAATCAGTTAAACAATTTTTAAACGTTATTTCGTAAAAATCATCTGACAAAAAGTGTACATAGTTCTGAATTTCCACACAAAATAAAATCATAATGAAGATACATTTTTACTGGTGGTTTAGAAAAAGGTACAAAATATGTTACACGTGGAGAAGGATAGGGGGCACAATAATCTACGAGAACAATGAATAAAAACATTGTACCTAATAACCGACCTAATTTGTGTCAAGTACTGAATAATATTAATGTTTATTACGGTTTGAAATCAATCTACGATAGTTGAAGAGATCTATGATTTAAAGAGGGTAAATTACTAGATCTTTTTTAGCCTGAATTAAAAATTTTTAGTCACCTTTCGAAATTGAAGAAACACACTTATACTACAAATCCTATTAAAATGACAATAAATTTAATTCGTGCTCTTTAATTAAATTAATCTTTAATATAATTATTCAATCCCGACTTGAATACGTCAGATCTCCATTTTATCGCTCATTATCAAAGGAAAAAAGAAAAAGAAGAAGATAAAAAATAAGCATCTAATAATAATAGTAATAAAAATAATTTTTTTTTATTTGGTTTCGAACTCGATAGTTCGACTGTTCTGCAATTACTGCTAATGCAGACGGTGAAAGATGAAATGATTTTTTGTAACGTATGAAAAATAATATGCTGTGCCTGAAAGGGCACCACATGATAACAGGCATGATAAGAGCATGGGCATCACATGACAAGAGAGAATAAAACAACATGATGAGAGGCGAGCACGTTACAAACTACACCAATGCGGCTGTCGAAGAAGAAGAAAAACATGAGAAGAAGATGAAGAAGCAGAAGAAGATTAAGACGAAAAAGGTAGAAGAAGAAGTATAAAAAGCTAGATGAAGAATAAGAATAAAAAATACGAAGAAGAAGAAAAGAAGAAAACGAAAGAAAGAAGAAGAACAGAAGAAAATGAAAAAAGATTAAGAAGAAAAGAGAGAAGAAAAAGGAAAACGGCAGTTAGAAGAAAACAAACAAGACGAAGGAGAAAAGTAAATGAGTGATGAATGTGAAACATCACAGCTAAAAGATTAAATATTATTGAGAAGAAACAAACAGAAGAAGAACTATCAAAAGCTAACTATTTTTTGTGTTCCTTATGAATGAAATAAAACCAGAAACGAAGTAACAAGGTATTAAATTTCAAACATTACAAAATACATCATAAAAGATAATTTATTAAACAATATGAACATAATATTAAAATAAAAATATTAATTAAAATATTTTGTTCATATAATATATTATAAATATTTTACAGGAGAATATTATGATAATTTTATAGATAATTAATAACAGAAAAAAATTAGTATATAATATTAAAAAAATATAATTTTATATGTACAAGAATATGATATTTATACTGTATGTAAAATTATAAAAATTAGTGACTTACATTCTTTTTACATTAAGCGGGTATAGATAGATAGATAGAAATACATTCTTATTGTTAAGAGTAAACAAGAAAAAAGGGTGGGGTTGATCACCAGCCACTTCAAGGTTAATTGTTTAATAAGGATAATTAATATAGTACCAACTTGGCGGGACTTAAAACAGTTATTTGAATCTCAGCACCTTATACTTTCAATTTAAATGTTACCGTTACTTACATAACAGTTTGAAAGCTTTATTTTTAAACTGCATCCAGGAGACACCGAAAAGAGTGTACAGGATATGCCAAGATAAAACTGGTAATCCTAAGTATTAACATTAAGTTAAATTTAATTTATTATCACGACTTGCTTACTTCAATAAGTATATTGTTCAATATACAGGTATACAGGTATACAGGTAATATACAGGCAGGTGGAGTGTTAAATTAATTGCACTCGATCTGTTTGTCCCTGGGCTACAAAAAATAGTTCTGTTTCTTATCACATAGTCAGCCAATTATATGATTGAACTATTTAAGAACAAGAGGTAGAGGTGTAAAAGACACTAGTTAGAGTTATATCCTCTGAAAGTAATGAATTTCACTTAACAGCCACACCATGTGGTGTATGAAGTGAAGGTGTCATTTGCAGAGTGGAAAATGGGTACTTTTTGGAGGGCCTGGCATGCTGATGAGCACACTCTTTCAACTCTGAGGAAGGCAGTAAACCATCTCACTCCTCGTTTTTACTTGGTAAAACCTCTAGAAGTTGAAACCAGCCTTTTGGCTGTTGACCTAAACAACAACACGAAATACGAGGGTCGTTTTTGCTTCAACCACTGATGAGCCGAAAATAAAAGACAAGTAAATATAGAAAAAATGTTTTATTACTTAAAGTTAAGTATAATTATGGCTACTTTTCAACATATTAAAATTGAAGATTGAAACATTTGTCGTACCTGTAGATGAGCTTTACAATACGATCTTCATAAAAAGGTTTCCGCTAATTAATTTATTTAAATGTGTCTTGACGTTTTCTTGAAGCTTCTCATTAGTCTAGCTGTCCTGCTAGCCACTTTTTCAGTTCAGGGAAAAGATGGATGTCACTCGGTGATAGGTAGGGACTGTATGGCGCATGATGTAAAATGTCCCATTGAAATTGCTCAAGGAATTGTTGGACTGCACCAGAACAGTGAGGACGGACATTTTCATTATCAGAACAGTTTCAGAATTCGTCACACCTCTTCTTTTGTTTTGAATAACTCTACGCAAATTTCATAACGTTTCACAACAAACAGCTGCATTTATTGTGGTCTCCGGCTGTATGAACTCCACGAAAACATACCAAGAAGCTTCCAGACAACATCAAGACTCATTTAAATTCATTGGCGGCAACATTTTATGTAGAGGGTGTTGAAAAGCTCATCCACAGGTACAACAAATGCTTCAATTTTCAACGTGAATATGTGAAAAAGTAGATAAGTGTAGCCTACGTAACTTTTATTAATAAAACATTTTTCATATATTCACTAGTGTTTCATTTATGGCCTACTGGAGGTTGAAAAGCGACCCCTATAATACACTATTTTTCTCAGAGTATACTTAAAAATTTATTTATTTTTCAACCGGAAACTATTTAGAAAGAAATTTATGTACACTGTAAAATGTTTTATCAAGTATTTTTTTAGATTTTTGTAAGACACATTTAGATTACCATAACTTTTAAAAATTTATGGTAATTTATGTATATATATATTCTACCTGAATTTCTGTTCAAAATATTTAAAGTTGTGATTAACAACATAGTAATCAATTCTGGGTTTTGTGTTGTGATTGTAGACATTTAAATTCTGTGAAAAGGTAGTCTATTTTTGCGTTACGTACGTTATGACTTAAAAGATGCACAAAGAATTAACTCCTAGTATGAAGCTCATTAATATCTAACACTATACTCCTCTTAGTTTTTTCTGAATTTTAAAAACAATATCAATATTACTCTCAATTTGTTATATGTTAAACTCAAGGAAATCTGAATTAAACATTGATATAATGTTTTTCATTATTACGTTTCTTTACCAAAATTAATTTTTCAGTAATTGAGTTTAATTAGTTCAGTTCAATCATTTTATCTTTTTAGGTTCATGACTTGAATGAGTGTACATTTTATAGTCTAAATCATGAGTTTAAAAATTAATAATCTGGGCGATATTATAATCATTTGTCTATGTGATGAAAGATAACAACATATTTTTCACTTTCCCCCACTTGCCTCAATCTTTGTTAGACGAAAAATATTAAGAATACCTTATATTATGGCTGGTTTTCAACAAAAATTCATCTAATTTATTTTTTCGCTTCAGTACTTCCTTAATTGTTACGAAATTTCCGGTCAACCGGTCCAACCCCCCCCCCCCCCTCAATTAGTAAGCCAGTATAATAGGCAATATTGAGAAAGGGCTCTGTCGTTCTCGGCTTACATATCGTCCATCCAATGGTAAACTCGCGAATGTGAAAATTCTCAGTTTTACAGGAGAGCAAAAAACAAATTAAACGCTTTCTTCTTTAACACACTTCGTGTATTTTCGTAAATTTACAAAGGCTTTAACCAAAAAAGGCTCCTTAATCGAACAAGATATATATTTGCGAGTTTACTACATCATGAGTTGAGTTGTATACATCAGCACGCATTCATATTCGCCAAATTTGCACATTCACGAGTTTACCATTGGAGGGACGATATCTCTACTTAATGAAAGAAAACAATTTTTTCACTTTTTTCCCAGTTTATCGGTCTAAGTGGGGTCAAATATATACATTTTTACCCTAAAATGCATATTAAGGCCATAATCTCAAAAAAAAACACTTTTTTACCATAAAACCACAACCTCCTCAAAATTTCAGCAAACATGGCACTTACCCTATCGTGTACAGCATAGAAAATATATTAAATAAGACAAGTTTTTAAAAAAAATTGTAGGAGCCATTTTTGAGAAAATCGTAAAGTATTAAGTAAATCTTAGTAGTACTTAAATTAACTTTCAAGTTTCAACTTCGTGCAATATCTCGTTCTTGAGATATTTTGTTCACACACAGACCAACCGCTAAAACCAAGGTATTTTGGGTTCAGGGAGCTTTAAAATTTGTATTTGCGGTGAAAACTTAAGTTCGAAAAATCAACATGAAAACAACACCTTTTTTCCCTAAGCTATATATTCATGTATGGTAAGAGATTAAAAATCAGAAAAATGCCTCAAACCGTAAAACATATTTCATAACTGAAAAAAATATTAAGAAGAACCGATAATATCAATAAATTATTTTTTGTGTATTTTACAAAACGTTTGAGTACATCCATTGTAAGACAACAAAACAGTAATTATTATTGTTAATAAAAATACCGAAGTATAGTCATAGGTTAATAATAAATGGTACATGTACAAAAATTTATCGATAAATTAAACTGATACAATTTCTAACAACAATTATTGTTATTATTATTATTAAAGAAAGTAATAATAGTAATAATTGTATAGCATAATGCAACGTAGTAATTTGGTATGAACAATGTATTAGCATAAATTCAGTGTTATCTGATTTTTTTGCATCGCCCTGGATGGTCCTGAAATGTCAGTAGGTTAATGCAAGCACGAGGAAACTCCAAGCTAAGTAATATTGCACTCTACGCTAAGTATTTTAACTGAATATTATTCTTTAAAGCATAATGTTAAATTCTTATAACAATATTATATTTTATTTTTATTATTTTCTAAAATATTACAATAATACGGTTTATTTAGGTAATTATATTTTAAGTTTTTCAAAAAAAAATTAGTATTTCTTACTGTAGTGTCTCTGATATTTTTACTTTCTCTTGCCTATATGAATATATAGAAAGGAAAGTATTGTTTTCATGTCGATTTTTCGAAATCTAGTTTTCACCGGATCTATACGTTTTCAGACCCCCTGAACCCAAAAAACATGTTTTTAGCGATTGGTCTGTGTGTGTGTCTGTGTGTGTGTGTGTGTGTGTGTGTGTGTGTCTGTGTGTGTGTGTGTGTGTCTGTGTGTGAACAGAATATCTCAAGAACGGAACATCGTACGAACTTGAAACTTGAAACTTAAGTTACATACCACTACCGGACGCGACACGAACATTTTCATCAAAATCGGTCAACCGGAAGTAGTAGTTTATTCGTATAATTTTTCAGTTTTTTGCGATTTTCTCAAAAACTGGTCCTACGATTTTTTTTAAAATCGCTTATTTTACTCAATTTTTTATTCTCTACAAGATAGGGTAGGCGCCATGTTTGCTGAAATTCTCGGTGAGGCTGTTTTCACGTAAAAACGTTGTTTTTTTAAGATTACGGCTTTAATATAAATTTTAGCGCAAAAACTTATATAATAAAAGTTGTAGAGAATTTAAAAGCCTACAACTTCTGTTTCAAACATTTTTTTGTATAACGCTTAGTTTAGCGGTAATTTGCGATTTTCTGTTTTTTTCTCACGAAAACGTGAGAAAAATCGATTTTTTTAACATTTCGGTCTTAGTATGCATTTTATGACAAAAGTGTATATAATAAAATTTTTTATAGAGCCTAGTTTAGCGTGAAAGCGTGATTTTCCGTATTTTTAAGCCAAACTGAGTTCGATTGTCATTTTGCGTCATTCACTCATGATTAAAATAAGGTTATGTTTTTGAGGTTAGTTTTTGTTCATTTCTAATATTTTAATACTAATGTTAGGTTTATTGTTAATTATTTGCATTGGCAAGAGAAAGTTGTGTGAGTGTTTCACACCAGATTTTTATCCCTAATTGTGTATAGTATTCAGATGAACTGCAGTCCCCTAGCCGTGGGAGTGAGAGAATGCATAACGCTGAATCCTGAATCCTGAATCCTGGTTGAGAGGGCTGAGAAGCCCTATGATGGCGACATCGTGTTAAGGAACAGCTGGTCGCTCGGGGAACAATTTTACTGAATAATTGCAACCTCATGAAATTTAGGGGGAATTTTATAGTTTACAATTAGGAAATAGGATTCTGGCTGTTGCGGGATTGGGACTGGGACTTCAAAGGAGGTAATGTATTTTAAGAAGTTACTCGTGCATAACGCTCTCACTCGCACAAACCATACGCGCCGTTCCAATAACATTGTAGTATAATTTTACTCATTATTGTGAGCAAGCGTTTATGCGTGCAGTAAATTAACAAGCAAGATAACGACTGTAGTATGTTTTCAGATTTGGATTATAACGGTAAAGACCTTTGAGCGCATGCGTAGTTATGCCACATATCTCCCTCTCACTCGCTCGGCTATGGGACATTAGTTCGACTGATACCTATACGTTACGATCTGTTTTAATTCAGAACAATAACAACCCAATGATCCAAGAGTTAAGGATGATGAAATATAACGTGGAAATGAGGTGTAGTTTTGTACAGACTCAGGCCGACCATTCCTGAGGGAGTATGATTTATTAAACCCCAAACATCAAACTAACACCGGTAACTAGTTTCTGGTATGCAAATCCGTATAAAAATAAGTACCTTTATTAGGATTTGAACCAGGTACAGATATCAGATGAATTAATGTCCCATAGCTGAGCGAGTGAGAGGGAGATATGTGGCACAAATACGCATGCGCTCGAAGGTCTTTACAGTTATAATCCAAATCTGGAAACATACTATAGTCGTTATCTTGCTTGTTAATTTAGTGAATGCATAAACGCTTGCTCACAACAATGAGTAAAATTATACAATGTTATTGGAATGGCACGTATAGCTTGTACGAGTGAGAGCGTTATGCATTCTCTCACTCCCACGGCTAGGGGACTTTAGTTCATCTGAATACTGTACTTTCCTCTCCGAAAATTAGCTGTTAAACAGCTGACTCATAGCGACGACTTTACCTCTAGACCAACCCGGTGGGTCATCATTTATCACTTAAAGCCTATTCCCACGGCCCTAGTTTACTATCTGCTAGTAGACTATCAGCCGGTACTAGCGTCGTCGGAGCGAAGAACTAGCAGCTAGTTGAGTAAAACAACTTGCACGTTACTAGCGCGTTAAGTGTCTTCGAACATGTTTGATTTTACTAATGCTAGTAGTGGGAAAAAGGGTCACGTGATCGACTAGCGCTAGTAAACTAGCTCAGTGTGGACGTTTGAAGACGTTACTAGTTGCTAGTAAGCTGTACTTTGTATAGCAATATACAACACAACTTATATTTTATGTTTTCAGAGCACTAGAAATAATTAACTAGCTCCGTGGAAAACATCACCGACACGCTAGTAGGTCCTACTAGTACAAGCAGCTAGTAAACTAGCATTATGGGAATTGGCCTTTGAATTTATTTTTTTTAAATCTTTGAAGTTGTAGCGAAAAATTTTATAGCTAGTAAATGAATAAGTTGAAAGTGAGTCTTAATAGTTAGTTGAGTCAGGAAGCTTAGAATAACGCCCCATTCTCCAATTCTTTTATCTTCTTCTCCTGCACCAATATTTTTAAAATAACGTTCGTTTTCTGTTTATTTTCTATAAAGAAAACGTTTTAATTTATAAAAGTGAATACCTTTATTTTATTATAACCTTCCTAAAAGTATTTCACATAAGAAATTATTAAATGGAACTGGTTATTAATGGTTAAAATATACTTCAAAACAATGAAATACGGAAATATGTTCCCATCTAATTCGGTAGAATTCGAACAACTTGACTGCCGCGCGTAAAACACGTAGTGTATTCCACATACACCATTCGTTCTTATGCTCGTTCGTCAGCCCAAACGTAAATGTCAGAGTTGTCATGATTATGTACGACCTAGACCCGTAAATCCATCGTTAACTTTTCGATATCAAATGATTGGTCATTAGCGACTGCAGTACCTTAAAAACTTTATCAATCGATCATATATATATATGTTGATTTTCCAGAATCAGGCTAGGAATTAAACTATGGACATTCTCTTTCGCTGTTGTCATTCTGTAACTGTACTCAAACGACTGCTTAACCAACACGGGTAAATTATGACAAAAAAATTATTAGTTTAAATAAAATTATTAGTAACATGAGATTTATTTTTTATTGAGAGTTTTCGCTTTAATTATATGATTTATAAATAAAACCGGATTTAAGCACAGTGAGTCGAAGTTCTGAATACTAAAATCTGAAGGAATTGGAGGGATCATTATACAAAGGATTTTCCCATGAAGGATCCTTCTCAAAGAACTTAACTGCAGACTTGAGGGGAATTGGGGTGAGAGTAGGCCTTTGAAGAGATTGGTAGAGTCTGTTTTCGGATTGGTGGGGACCGAAAGAGGCTTGTATGTTGAACATGATGGAAGCAGAAGAAAAGAAACATTGGTATGTACAGTATTCTTGCGTTTTTGAACGGGTAATACAGATAAGTAGAAATAGTACAAAACATGACGGGTAATGGAAACTATTAGGAAACGAAGACAACAATATTATAAACACCTGAATAGAATGGATGAACAACGAATGACAAAACAGATTTCTAAGGCAATAAGCAAAATAGTCCTAAGGTGTTGAATAAGTAATTTAAAGAAGTCAAAAAGGATATAGAAAATATTGAAATAAACCGAAAACATAAAATACTACTTATTACCAACTTTAAGGGCTTAAAAGGATAAAAGAAAAATACCGCATGGACGGAAGAAAGTAGAAAAAAAACATAAAGGCTCGATTCCTTGGAAATAGGTTAAAATTTTTAAAAGTTTTATAAGAATTTAATTACTGAGTTGATAATAACACAAACGTAAACAGGCCTTGGTAATAAGCAACATTTAAAAAATATAATTTTTTTTTTTTAAAGACGAGATACTAATATTATTACAAATAGGCCTATATGACAAAATTGTAAATGAACCTCCACCCCCCACACTTAGTGTGCTAGTAGACCGGAAGGTCTAGGGTTTTATGATTACCGTTAAAAACAAGGTAAATACCATACCTAATTAACGGTCATCCTAAAGTGCACCTAAAATTTACACTGTAACAATATTATACCCACCGGGTTGGTCTAGTGCCAAAATCAGCTGTTTAACAGCTGATTTTCGGAGACGAAGGTTCTTGGTTCAAATGCTAGTAAAGGTAGTTACTTTTATACGGATTTGAATGCTAGACAGTTGTTACCGGTGTACTTTGATGGTTGGAGTTCAATTAACCATACTCTCTCAGTAATGGTTGGCCTGAGTCTGTACAAGACTACACCTCATTTACACATCATACACACCATCCTCATCTCATTGGTTCATGGGGTTGCTTATTGTTCTGAATTGAACAGATTGCAACGTACACACATTAGGGATTTAAAAAAAAATACAATATTATATAAATGTATCAGTAAGGGGTGTTCCAACCTTTAACCAAAAGTTTTTGTTTATTGAGAGATAGGTAGCTAAAACTTGGTCAGATCAACAGTCTGGTCATAAGCGACTACTGTGGATTTCGGTGGATTTAAACATGTTAAAATTACAATTTCATTCACCACAGGGTCTGTCTATGTAATTAAATTCATTACTCTCAGAGGAGATAATTCTGACTAGTGTCTTTGAAACCTATAAACCTTCTATTGTTAAATGCTTCAGTCACATATAATTGGCTTAACTGTGATAAGAAATAGAATAAGTTTTTGTAGCCCTGGAACTATTAGCTTGTTTACAAATAATTTAACACTTCACCTGCCTGTTAAGGACCAACACACTCACACTAACAAAAACAAAGTATGCATTCTGCAAACCAATGTAAACAATTCAGAACTGATAATTCAAAATGATTTGTTTCGTTAAGTTTCGATTTAACCCACCGGGTTAATCTAGAAGTAAAGTCGTCGCCAAAATCAGCTGTTTAGCAGCTGATTTTTGGAGATGAAGGTTCTTAGTTCAAATCCTAGTAAAGCTAGTTACTTTTATACGGATTTGAATACCAGACAGTGGTTATCGGTGTACTTTGATGGTTGGGGTTCAATTAACCATACTCTTTCAGGAATGGTCGGCCTGGGTCTGTACAAGACTACACCTCGTTGACACGTCATACACATCATCCTCATCTCATTAGGTCATGGGGTTGCTTATTGTTCTAAATTGAACAGATTGCAACGTACACATATAAGGAATAAAAAAAGTTTCGATTATCCTGGAAAACTGAGTATATTACCGGATAAGTAGAATAACAGATAATTAAAACGTTATGAACAAAATTAATCCATGATGAATTAATATTCCTGTACTAACCAAATTATAACATGGTTATAAACTTAATTAAAAATAATGATTTTAGTAATAATAATAATTATTGTAACTTACAGACCAATCATAGCAACTGGTACTGTTTGATTACAAATTTTCACTGTTTGAATTTTAAACCGATCTTAAATATTGGTAAAATAATAAAGTAAAAATTTATATCACAAATAATTTACTTCAGAATTACTTAAAATTAAAATTTCTATAAATGTTATTATTGTAGATTGAATAAATAAACAACAATAAGTTACAAATAAAATTTCGTATCCCAAACAAATCCACTTACAAAACAATGAGAACCTAGAAAACGAACGATGAACCTGAGGTGCAATATAATTCAGAGATTTCATATTTATTATCCTAATTATTAATTATTATTATTAATTAAATAATAAATTTGATAGATAATAAATCCAAAATAAAATTCAACAATAACGGTACAGATTACTTACATTCCGCCTATCAAAATATAATGTATGTCTTAATAGATTTGAAAAGTTAAATAGTTTTTATATTCAATTAAATGAGTTTGATGGTTTCATTACATAATTAGATTAATAAATAATTAATAATTATGTTATATATGTAAGATAAACAAAAAATAATGTCTAAAAAATATAGGATTTTATAGGTTATGTACTTATTTAGGCTTAAGTGACTATTTATTTTTATTAAAATTGAAATGTCCTTACTGACCAGCAATGGGCGACTCGGGGACATGGCGGGTCAGAGGAGGCGAAACTGGCAGCGGTCCTGCATGCTGGTATGTCCACTAATGATGGTGAATTGTAACGCTGCTCTATGGCCGCTGCTAGGAGCTGCCGTCACACTCCGCGTAAGACTGAACGAGGCCTGACTCGAGTACTCCACCCGTCCCCCACCAGTGACGCCGCCCCCGCCAACAGCGACCTGTATCTAATAAGGGATGACTCCAGCCGCTGCTCTTGACCGTCCTTCTCGACAACCTTCCAATAAAATTACGCAATCTCTTAACAAGAATTACTGTTAAAAATATTTGGCTACAGTAACTCATTCGATAAGCCTTACAAATTTATTTTGCTTCAAAACAACTTCCAGTCTATATGGTTATTTTTTGTTATTATTAGTTTTCCAGCAAGTTTTCTTACAGCCTATACCGTCCCTCGCTAACCAACCGCCACCGTTTGTTATATACATACTCTCCATCCTCCACATTCTTAGAAAGCATATCCTCCCGGACTTATTTATCCCATGTTTCAAGTGGTCGTTTATGCTCCCACCTTCCTTTCGGTCTCCAGTTCACAATCCTTTTTGGCTACCTATCCTCTGCCATCCTCTGTAAGTGTTCAAACCACACCAGGCACCTCTTCTCAATTTCATTCTCCGTACTATTCAACTTCCTCAAAGTTCCCTTTATCTTCACATTCCTCACTCTCTTTAGATTCTCTCTGGAAATTTGGAGATGCTACTACTCCTACGCAAAAAAGCATCTCTACAGCTCCACTTTTGTCTTTGTCTCTACTGATCATCTCTCGTGTTTCTGAACCATATATCAAAATATTTTGCATCAATGCTCGGTACAACCGATTTTTCTTTCCATCACTAATAGCCTTTGACCAAAGTAAGGAATGCAGCTTTGTGTTACTTGTCTAGCACTCGATCTGCTAGTTCCAGGGCTACAAAGGGTAGTTTTGCTTCTTATCACATGATCAGCCGGTTAAATGACTGAAACATTTAATAATATAAGAGGTAGAGGTGTAAAATACACTAGAATTTTCTCCTCTAAGAGTAATGAATTTGAATGTGCAGCCAGACCCTATGATAAATTATGTGAAGGTGTCATTTGCAAGGTAGAAAGTACATACTTTACAGACGACCTGCTGATGGCATCCTGATAAGCATAGGCTTTTTTCCACTCAGTGAGGAAGGCATAGGAAAACCCACCTCACTCCTCGTTTTACTTAGTAAAACCTCTAGTGACTCAAAACAGCTTTTCGGCTAATGACCTAAACAACATCAAGAAATAATAAATTATATTTTAATAAATAAGTTTCAATCAAACAAATTTTCTTTTTAATACAAAACATAATTTACAGAGAACATTTTTATGTTAGGATTACTAATAAATTTATGAAATTAATATCTATAGTTTTTAAAATGTAGGATGTGGAACAATCTATATGATTTTTAATTACAGTAAGGAAAACTGAAATTAATGGAAAACCACTTGACTTCATTTTACTTAGAAAAAACTTCTATGTTCAAATAAATGTTTTGGCTGTTCAACGAAACAACATAAATGTAAATTATTAGTATTTTCCACTTAAGGAAAATTCTTTTCTCTGTAGGTTCCAATAGTAGTCTATTTAAAAATATATAGGCCTACGTTAGCGCATTCTACTAGCTAGAAGTTTCTGTTTATGATAGTTTTCTCACCGGATTGGTGTAGCGGTAGAGTCATCGTAAACAGCTGTTTAACAGCTGATTTTTGGAGACGAAGCGTCCGTGGTTCAAATCTTAGTAATCCTAGTAAATCAAATCCTAGTAATTTCAATTGGAATTGAATACTAGACAGTGATAACCGGTGTACTTTGATGGTTGGAATTTAATTAACCATACTCTCTCAGGAATCTTCGGTCTGAGTCTGTACAAGACTAAACCTCATTCACACATCGTACATAATCATGCTCATCTTATTGGGTCATGAGGTTGTTGACTGTTCTTAAATTGAACAGATTGCAACGTACACACACTAGGAGTTAAACAAAAAATTATAGTAACTAAATAGTGATTTCAAAATTAGAATTTTTAAATTAGTTTATGTAGCCTAAAGTGAAACAATTTTTGTCGAGTTGAGATATTTCTTTGATAATAATGTTGTTAGCTTACAGGTGAGCATTATTAGAGGCTAAATGGTTAATTAATTTAAAACAGATCCGATGAAGAGCTTTCTAATTAGAGACGTGTTAATCAACAAACACTATTAGTAGGTATAAAACAGTCAATTAGGCTGTGTAGAAGGACTGAATACTTGCCCAACAACATTTATATCTGTATTTTAAGCTCAGGGTTCTTTATTAAGTTTGTATAGCAACGTATCTATTTATCCCTTATCAATGTAGAGCTGGGTATAACACGAGTATAAACATAATTGAACAGAAATCTTTTGTATTTTGGTTCGTCACTCAATATGGTGCAAGGTCATTTAGGAAGATGGTTCTTTTATCATCAGTATTAAACTATCTATTGTACACAATGTATTGTGTAATGCAATCAGATATCGGGTACGGAATAACACTGCTCAAAAATATAAAACGTAAATTCATCATTTTTACTTTTAAAAAATGTATTTTCATTTTAAAAAAAATTGCTGGCTAGACATATTTATGAAAAAATAATGTTATATATCCGTTCTACCCACCGGGTTGGTCTAGAGGTAAAGTCGTCGCCAAAATCAGCTGTTTAACAGCTGATTTTCGGAGACGAAGGTTCCTGGTTCAAATCCTAGTAAAGGTAGTTACTTTTATACGGATTTGAATACAAGACAGTGGTTACCGGTGTACTTTGATGGTTGGGGTTTAATTAACCATACTCTCTCAGGAATGGTCGGCCTGGGTCTGTACAAGACTACACCTCATTTACACGTCATACACATCATCCTCATCTCATTGGGTCATGGGGTTGCTTATTGTTCTCAATTGAACAGATTGCAACGTACACAAATTAGGAAATAAAAATAAAAAAAAAAAAAAATATCCTTTCTTTCTAAACCCTTTGAAAATCAAAAAGATCGTTTCAATTTTTAAAAATAAATTTTGCTTAAATTATTTTATAACAAAAATAATTTCTTTATTCTCTAGCCGAATGTTACCCCTTCCACTGGTAAATTCAAACTGAAATCAGTGAAATTCTTGTTTCCTTTAACATGTGAAAAGTAAAACACTTTACATGTAATGTGCAGCGTAAGTAGTCAAAACTATGTTCAGCGTTCATCTAAACTGTGTCAATGAATTTTAAACCAGGCATAATTTTTTGGCAGCTGAAAATTTGAATTTTTATTGGGAAAAAAATTTTCAAGTTTATCTCTTTTACTTGGATTTATGTATGACAATCAATAAAACTTGATAAGTTTGAGCCCTGCTCATCTGACACCCGGTTGCATCGGACCCCATTTTCAAGTTAGTATGATACAAATCTGTACCTGAGAAGTAAAAGGTGTTAACTCCATTTTTAGATTTTTCAGAATAGCCAATAAATAGCAGTATTATCTTTTCATTATGGTAACAAAATTTCAGTAGGTGTTAGAAACTTGAAATTTACACCTAGTTTCTAAAGAAAATGCTTCTTATCTACAAATTTATTATTTCATTACTTTGTCAACTTCTATACTTTTTCCCACCAAAACAGGACTTAAAACCTTAACGGCTTTCTGTGTTTTGTCACTTTTTTACTTTCTACATTAGTGTTAACTCCAATGTACAATAAGTTGAAAAAAACTGTTAAGTTAAATACCTAGTGCTAACACTACTTTTATAAAGAAACAGCATTTTACACACAACGTTTGAAAAAAGTTCAACATTTAGCAGTAGCCTACTGTTTAGTAACAGACGAATAAAACACCAAATTCAACAAAAATTAAAGAAAAATTTACTTGACTATGAGTAAAACACATTCAATAACGATTTTACAAAAATTTTGTACATTAACTACAAAATTGAAGCATTAGAGCATTTCTTTCTGATTTTAAAGGCAGTTTTAACTCAATTTTTCCAAAATTGGAGTTAACACTCTTTACCTCTTTGGTACAGAAATATTTTGACGTCGGTTCGTAACGTATTTTAAATAATTTTTGATTTTCACAATACGTAGACCAAATGCGTAAATAATAAATGTTGTTTAGGTCATCAGCCGAAAAGCTGGTTTGAACCTCTAGAGGTTTTACTAAGTAAAACAAGGAGTGAGGTGGTTTACCATTGCCTTCCTCACTGAATAGTAAAGTACGCTTATCAACATGCCGGGCCCTCTGAAAAGCACATATTTTCCACTCTGCAAATGACACCTTCACTTCATTCACCACAGGGTCTGGCTGTATAATGAAATCCATTACTTTCAGAGGAGATAACTCTGATTAGTGTCTTTTACACCTCTACCTCTTCTGTTCTTAAATGATTCAGTCATTTAATTGGCTGACCATATGATAAGAAACAGAACTATTTATTTTAGCCCAGCAATGAATAGATTGAGAGTAAATAATTTGACTCTCTACCTGTCTGTTACGGGCAGAAAATTTGATTATTGGTGGCAATTATTAAAATTGTCATCTATCAATTTTTTTGTTGGTCCATCCGTCACACCCAGTGTCAGAAACTACAAGAGTTAGCAACAAATGTCCATAATCTACACAAAAAGTTAGTTGGCTTGAATTGGGTTTTAAGCTCCGATTTTGACCGGAAGTGGCCCAAAACCAGAAGTCAAGAAAGAATTAGGAATAATAAATAATAAATAAAGTTTTAAAATTATTAAAATATATGTTTGTCTTTATTCTTATTACTTTTCAATTAGAGATTTGTTCTGTATACTGTGCTACTCAATTTTCCTAAATGATATTTAACGGGCGGTTTAGAGTTTCACATTAAGAAGAAAAGGTACCCAGTGGTACATTTTGTGTTTAGAACTAATGATGTCCGGTGTTCAGACAAAGTGGTTTCTGCTCTATTTTCGCTTTAGATGTCGAATAGTTTAGAAGTTCCTTGTAGCTGCCATAGTTGATTGGGATGGTCATTTATAGTTCATTCCAGTTAAGTTGTCAGTAGATTCATTGGTGTGGAATGTGGGACGACAACTGCTCATTGGTTGTTTCTGTTGAACGCAACAACCGTTTCACTTGTAGCCTGCTGCTGAGTCACGTAGGCCTATACATGCAATTATATCAGTTTTGCTTCTGCATTCGAAAAGTGTAGTACCTACTTCATATCCAGAGTCGTGTTAATTCTTATTATAATAGTGTTTGTGATATTTTTAAACGTATGATAGGCTACTAATATTTGTTGTTATTGTGTTGTTTTAATTTTAATAAGTAGTACTATTGGTTCGTAGTTACATTCTCTTTAATCAATAATAATGGATTCTCCGGTTAAACGAAACAAGCGCGGACAAGGCATTAATTCTAAACAAAAACTATTAATTATAAATGCTTTGAAATCTTTTAAAACTGAACACGCTAATATAACAATTAGTGAAATTGTAGCAAAAACTTCAGCAATGATAGGCGTCTGAACGATCAGTTTACAGAATAATTAAGGAAAAGAAAATTACTGGTCACGTCAGATCTCTAACTAAAAAGCGAAGCAGAGTTAACACGATTAGCAACTCGCTGGACGAAACAACAAAAGTTTCATTTAATTATGTTCATTTTTAAAGTTTCTTGTTAAGTTACTTCAAGTTTTACCTCTACATATGGGTAGATCTCTATCAAAATGCGGTTTGAACTGTTCCTTCGTGCACCGCCTGTGAATCGGAATTTATTTTGTAGGCACTGCCAACTTAACTGGAATAGACTATAGTCGTTTACGAAATTTACTGTAGAAGGACGCGGTTAGTTCCTTTACTATCGGAATTTTGAATCGTCATGGAGGGTTTTATTGCTTACATAAAAACAGCACCAGAAGGAAGTCAAAAAGGTTTTGAGATGATTTTACAAAAACTCTCATCATGCGGTCTTGGGCTCGAATCCCATTCAGGCGCGGCATATTTTCATACGTTGCAAAAAATCATTTCATCCTTCACCGTCTGCATTAGCAGTATAGGTATCAGACGAACTAATGTCCCATAGCCGAGCGAGTGAGAGGGAGTTATGTGGCATAACTACGCATGCGCTCAAAGGTCTTTACCGTTATAATCCAAATCTGAAAACATACTACAGTCATTATCTTGATTTTTTGTTTCTGCGTGCATAAATGTTTGCTCACAACAATGAATAAAATTATACAATGTTATTGGAATGGTGCGTATGGCTTGTGCGAGCGAGAGCGTTATGTATTCTCTCACTCCCACGGCTAGGGGACATAAGTTCATCTGAATACTGTAATTACAAAACAGTCGGACGTTAAACAAAAAAACAAAACAAAAAGAGGTTATATGTAATATAATAGGTTGTAAAATAAATAATAGGTAGGAAAATAAAGCTTATATCAAAATTGGAAGAGAGATAAAAGTTAACTGCCTCGGTTTTGCCGACGATTTAGCACTATTATCCAAAAGCATAGAAGAAGCCAGGACACAGGTTGAAATTATAGAGAAATACGCTGGGAAAATAGGACTAAAAATATCTTATGAAAAAACAAAAATAATGGTTCGAGATCCCCTGTGTGTAGACAACGTCAGAATTAACAATCAAAATGTGGAATTAGTTAGAAGTTTCAAATACCTGGGTGAAACAATAACGCACAACATTAAAGATAAAATTAACTGGAAGGAAAGAACAAATAAATTAATCAAATCCGCCATAACCACTAGGAATATTTACAATAAGAAATGTATGTCCATCAACACAAAATTAAGACACTACAATACCGTGATACTTCCTGAAGTCCTGTATGCGAGTGAAACCCTGTTTGGTCCAACAAGAATAGGCGAAAAGGACAAAATCGAGAAAGTGGAGAGGCAAATAGCAAGAAAGTGTATTGGAAAATGGTCCCTTCAAGATGGTAGTTTCTATATTGTACCAAACAAGGAAGTATATGAAGCAATTGAGCCTTTGACCAGTATCATCAGGATAAAAGGATGTCCTTCCTGGGACATATATTGAGAATGGAGGATACAAGATTACTAAGAAGGATGACTGAGTTTTTCTGGCAAAAGAAGATGACACCAAACTGGATAAAGGAAGTCAAAAAGGATATGGAGGAACTAAACATCACAATAGCTGACCTCAAAACTAAGTCAGGGAGCTACAGGACATACAAACAGCGATCGGTTAAATTTAGGGAACAAATGAGGGTCAGGAAAGCCATGGTGATTTCGGACGCTGAGAGACTGAGAAGATCCGAAACATTGAAGAATTATTGGTGAAGAAGAGGAGAAGTACGGGAACGACAACTGCGGAGGCGTTTGGGTGGAACATCTGAAAGAGCTAGACGTTGAAAGATTGAACTTAAGTGGTCCTTTGTGGCCGTAGAAAAAAAAAATAGGTTGTAAAAATATGCCTAATGTGCTGGTACTGCCCTTCAGTGCACTCGTGTGTCGGTGGGGCATCACAGCAAGATTGACTCCCGGTTGCCAAGAAAACTCTCGGTGTTTTTTTTTAAATGATTTTACTAAATTGCACTGTTCATTTGATATTACATTAGTTTTTGTCAATAGTTCATTGCGTTGTAATAGGAACTAGATATTTTATTATTTTAATTTCCGGCAGTAATTAATACAATCTTTAACAACAATTTAATTATCTACTAGAAGATAGTGAAACAAAAGTATCAAATTAATAAAAGTAAAAATATATATAATTTAACAATCGATAATGGTAATAGTAAAGTCTTATGTAAGAATTATTTTCGGGAACTTAACCAGTTATATAATTTTTAATATTGCATATTTTTAAGTTTGAATAGAACGCTTGGTTTAATTTTACAGTATCAGTTATAAGTAAAAATTTTAATGTAGGTTATCATAAAATAGAAGAACACAAATTCTCGAATTGAAATTAATGATTTGAAAGTACATAACGAATATGTAAATTGCATTTTATTATTTAAAAAATGTATTTAGGTATAGTATTTTAGAATGCATAAGCGCTGAACAGTGAAAGTCCTAACATGCAAAACATATTACTGTTACATTTTATTAAAATATATTCTTTAATATTACGCTACATTACATTTTGTTAGTTTAGTAAGGTGTATCTTACGTTGTCAATGTTTCTTTTTAAGTTCTTCTGTTTGTAATAAATGTTTACATGACTCAGTATATCTAATCGCAACTGTAGCCTATACTAATCTAAGAAATTTAATTTTTTTATAAACATTGTGTCTTCCAATCAAAATTTCTGCGTATTGCTATTGGAGCTCTAGTATAAGTCTAAAAAGCAACATTACATAATGGTCTGCTCGTAACAGAGAGGTGGAGAGTCAAATTATTTACTCTCAATCTGTTCGTTGCAGGGCTAAAATAAATGGTTCTGTTTCTTATCACATGGTCAGCCAATTAAATGACTGAATCATTTAAGCACAGAAGAGTTAGAGGTGTAAAAGACACTAATCAGAGTTATCTCCTCTGAAAGTAATGAATTTCATTATACAGCCAGACCCTGTGGTGAATTAAGTGAAGGTGTCATTTGCAGAGTGGAAAATTGTGCGTTTTAGAGGGCCCGACATGCTGATAAGCATACTTTTCCATTCAGTGAGGAAGGCATGGTAAAACACCTTACTCCTCGTTTTACTTGGTAAAACCTCTACAGGTTCAAACCAGATTTTCGGCTGATGATCTAAACAACAACAACAACATAATGGTCTGAAAATGACTCTTGTAAAGGTATCTGTCAACAATATGTACAGCTTTAAAAATTGTAGACCAAAACCGCTGACTTTAAGGGAAACATCTACCACCAAAATATAATTTTGATTTCAGAAAAAAATTCACTATTTATATAGAATATATTACTAAAAAAAATATATACTATATAATTTTTGTAATCAATTTTTTTTAAATTAAACATTTATTTTACATCAATAAATAAATTAAAGCGAAAGCATTGTTATAACAAAAAATTCTTAAGTAAAAATTTTGATTTTTAAGCTTTAATGTCTCGTCAAAATATTAATCTGTAATATCTCAAAAATGCAACCTTATCAATCAAAAATACTACGCATGATTGCGAGCGCCCCATATTACGAAGAAAAATTATTAACATTGCATTCCAACTTAAAAATCCTTTTTTAACAAAAGCCGATAAAATTATATATTCAAAAATTTAATAGAAAATTATCTGAGACCACATCAATCCTCTAATACAGTAAAAATGTCAAGAGAAAATTTGTGAGATCTAACTGATCTAATATTGAAAAAAAATATAATAAAAAAACTTCCATATAATTTCTTTTATTACACAGATTTTTAAAACTTTATAACTTATTTTATTTTGCGTTTTTCAGATTTTTATTAGGGTACTCATGCATATATTTTCTTAAACTTCCATTTTCTTTATCACATCCTACGATATTATTTGTCAAAATGTTTAACTTCTACGCAATTTGTTCCATGCATTCTATGCTAATTTTTTAAAATGTATTTATTATCCAATTTTTACGTATATTTTTGTTCTCTAAAATTATTAATTTTCTTTTTAATGTTCTACACTCAAATTATCCACTGACATTTATATATTCAAAAAAAAATCAATTTCATTTCACGTCAGTTGTTTATAAAAAAAAAAAAGTTAACTTGTCAATGATTAAACCATACTGTATAGTTTTATGAATAACTAAATTAATATTTTGTCGAAGAAAATTAATACAAGCTATACTAACTTTCTTAAGAAATCATAACGTTTGACAACCAAGTGACTTTCAAGATTTGTTTTTAAAATTGCCCAATTTTTTTTCTCTTGATTCCGTTTGTGTGGATCTAATTATGTATTTCAATCATTCTGAAAAATTTTTCGTTTCTTTGATGAGCAAAATAAGGTAAGGTAAGGTAATTTGGCAGTATATTCTGTAAAACCTATAGCAAAGCAACCTATCTACTGACGAGCTTCAATTTGATGAGCAAAATAAGTAGATAGAGTAAGAAACAGTTATTTTTTTTACAAAGAGAAGGTTAGATTTATAAATTATAATACTACCTTAAAAAATTTTGATAGAAAACAGTCATAAACAATATTGTAGATTGTTACTACCATGACAAACATTGTCATATATCAAAATGTAAACACTTTTTCACTATACATTAATATTGATATCCGTTTTTTTCATGTTTTCTATTGTTACAGTATTTATTTGTAATCGTTAAATTTTTGCGGACGTGTCCCCTCGGAAGCGTCGGCCTGGGGCGGTTGCCCTACTCGCCGCTGCCTAAGGCTAATCCTGCTTATCTCTTCAACTTTCACTTTTTGTTTGACGTCAAAAACACGCCACTCTCTTATGTTTTTAGTTATTTGCTTGACGTCAGAAACATCCCAATGTTTCTTATCTCGTTCACTTTCACTTTTTTGACGTCAGAATCGCACCACCGTCTTATTTCTTTTAGTTATTTGCCTGACGTCAGAAACATGCCCTTTCTTATCTCTTTCACTTTCACTTTTTGTTTGACATCAGAATCACGACACCGTCTTATCTCTTTTATTTATTTGCCTGACGTCAGAAACATCGCACTCTTTGTTATCTCTTTCACTTTCACTTATTGTTTGACGCCAGAATCACGACACCCTCTTTCTCTTTTGGTTATTGGCTTGACATTAGAAGCACACTATTTTTTCTTATCACTTTCACTTTTAGTCTGACGTCAGAAACACGCCACTCATTTTCATCTCTTAAAAACTTTCACTGTTTGTTTGATATGAGAAACATGCCACTTTTTCTTAATACTTTCGTTTTTAACTTGAACTCATTTGTTTGAGGTTAAAACCACAAATAATTTAAAGTTTATGTACCGTATACACAGTTAGATTGAATGTTTAATATAATAAAAATAAGAATAATAGACATAATAAAGAGGTGTGTTCAACTAGTTAGGTGTGCTTTTTTTGCAGAATGAAAGAATGAATACATTAAGAAAAAGAACCGAGAAAAACTGTTTAATCAATATTAATTAGTATATAATTTATTGTTCTATTCCAAATGACAATGTATGTGGCCGCCTTTGGCTAAATAAATTGTTGAAAACACAAAGAAAATACACAAATATATATTTAAATACAGGCGTATACAGAAAATGAATAACTAAATTTGATGACATCGGTTGAAGAATAACATCAAGTACTGCAAAAGGATATGGGCAGGGCACTTTGTTTAAATTGAAGATGATGGATGATCCATTTGGACGACCAAATTAGGGCTGTAGCTGTAGGAAAGAAGCAGGGAAAGACATAAAAGGAAATGTAGTGATGACGTTACTACAATAATTAAACAAGGCTGTAAGTTTGGAAGACATAAATATTATAAACATAAAGAACGACATGTAAAGTAATAAGGCGTACAACAATCAGTAATTTTATTGCTGTATCGATTTGTACGCACTATTTTTATTTAATACAAAAAAATTACGATCTGTTCGTATAGACAGTATAGATGTCTACGTCTGTTCACAACGTATAGGATTTTGTTAACATAAACAATTTGACGAACAAAATGACTTGAAAAGCTATTTTATATAAAATTTTCTTAAAATTGACATACTAAGTGTGGCTATTAAATAACGAGACTGACGTTGTAAAAAAATGTATTTTTATTTTATACATTATCATGTATTGTCACCTCCAATATACACTCCTTCTCTATCCCTATAACGCTTCATGCGAATTTTCCATTGTTGGAAACAGTGCTGGATGTCATCTTTTGTCCGCTCCTTCAGGACATGCGCCGCTTTCTCTTTTATAGCTTCCACCGACTCAAATCTTGTCCCTTTTAATGCAGATTTCACCTTAGGGAACAGGTAGAAAATAATAACCTGTGGTGAAACGTTGTTTTTTACTTATGATCTGAAAACAAAGTGCTAAATTCATGCACTGGAAGAGTGGAACTTCACCGAGAGTCAGAAAAGCTCAAATGAGCAAGTCAAAATTTAAAGCAATGATGATTGTTTTTTTTATATTCATGGAATTGTGTACCTTCACTGGGTTCCGGAAAGTCAAAAAATTAATCAATATTACTACTTTGAGGTACTTTCTAAACTACACCAGAGAGTAAGGAAAACGCGCCCCGAAATGTGGAACGACAAATCATGGGTTCTCCACCAAGACAATGCGCCGGCTCATTCCACGTTTTCTGTCAAGAGGTTCCTAGCCAAGAACAGAATATCAGTGTTAGAACATTCACCTTAGTCACCAGATCTTGCACCATGTGACTTCTACCTGTTCCCTAAGGTGAAATCTGCATTAAAAGGGACAAGATTGGGTCTGTGGAAGCTGTAACAGAGAAAGCAGCACGTGTCCTGAAGGAGCTGACAGAAGATGACTTCCAGCACTTTTTCCAACAATAAAAAATTCGCAAGGATCGTTGTAGGTATAGAGAAGGAGTGTTTATTGAAGGTGACAATAAGTGATTATCTTCTTCTTCTTCTTCTTCCTTTCACGGGTTAGGCGTTGCTGCCTGTTCCGAACCTCCACCATCTGCCCATCTCTTCCTTGGACGTCCTCGATCCCTTTTACCCCTTGGCTTGTACCATAGTGCCTGCTTGGGTACTCTTTCATCCTTCATTCTACCTAAGTGATCTATCCACTTCTTCCTGCCCTCCATTACTTTATCATTTATGGAGAAGATATTAAGATGTTGTCGTATCTCCGTGATACAAGTGATTATGTATAAAATAAAAATATAATATTTTACAACGTCAGTCCCATTATTTAATAGCCACACCTCGTAAACTAATTTGTTTTAATTTTATACAATTTTTAAAATTCTTATAAGTGTTTTAGTAAATTAGTATAAGTTTTCACGAAATTTTTAATATTTTTCAACAAAACTTTGTCACTAGAAAAACAAGAAATTTATTTAGGTCTACTCTCCCTTATCGAGCTAAAACCAAAATCTTTCAAATAAACTATTTTCAATAGTTTCATTATTTCGGCATATATCTATTATCTAAATAATAACAAAAATTTTACAGTTGAATTGTTGCTGCATTGTCGTTCGTGTAAGTGAGCTTAAGGAATTGGTTGGTCTATATTTAAAGTAAGTTAAGCTCACTTCTTTTTTCTTAGGAATAGGCCAAATCCTTAACATATATGATACCTTACATGCGCATTTTGTATAAAAGAAATAATATAATAAAATACCTGAATTTGTAATTAATGATAAATAACAAAACCTACTGTTGTAGTGACACTAAAATTATTGTCGAAATATATATAAAACATTGTTATTTTATTATTGTAGGAAATTAAGTGGTTTAAATAACATAAGAAACAAACAATGATGGTGTCACTAACAAGAAATCTAGAATATGTCTATAGAAATTAACCGCTATTTAAATAACGGCCGCCGCTTTGAGTGAGTTATATGACTCAGCCATAATAGCCACTTCGTACAAAAGATCAAGGATCATATTAGCAGTGAAATAAACGCAGTAAACAGAACTCAAGTTAGCATATTTATCACCTTCCTTAAAATTAATTAAACCTATTCCAATATACTCGTATTTTCAGGGTCATATTTAGGTTATCAATCATTCATCTAACGAAAATAACACAAAATTTTATGGCCATGTATAACAAATTTACAGACAATAAGAAATAATTACAAAATTTTAATTGTGATTTTTTTATCGTTCAACAAATTTTTCAGTCATTAATAACGAGATTTATTTATCTATGTATCTACAGTAAAAATACTGGTTTAATTTCTGGAGGTTTTGCTAATTAATATCAGGGTTGAAGTGTGCAACATCGGCTATATCGCTAAGTTGAAAAGTATGATTAATTATAAGTAGTTACCTACTTATTATTCCAAAACTATATGTAAATAACTGTAGCTCATATCAAAATAAAGTATTTTGATACTTATCTCTAAGGTCAGTTTCGGGATCTGGGTAAAATAAATAATTTACACACAAAAGTCTAAAATTACGAGTAGGCTATATAATTTTTTCTCGTCTTGAGAGTGCTTTCTTCTTATACAAAAGGTGAGTTCCTTGGGGTCCACCGGTTATCTTTCATGGACTGTTGTAGTTCGCTTCCTTTTCGCTAGTCTTTAGTTGAATTTCGAGTTGTGGCTATTAAATATCGAGACTTCCGTTGTAAAAAATTTTATTTTTATTTTATACATAATCACTTATCGCAACCTTCAATATACACTCCTTCTCTATCCCTACAACGCTTCATACAAATTTTCCATTGTTGGAACCAGTGCTGGAAGTCATCTTCTGTCAGCTCCTTCAGGACACGTGCAGCTCAAAAATGTTTGAAATGACGCTCGCAAAAATGTTTGTACAGACACTTCGAACGCGATTGAAAATGACCGAAATTTTTTGGAAATGATGAAAAAATGTGATGAAACGTGGTTTTTACTTATGATCCGGAAACGAAGCGCCAATCTATGCACTGGAAGAGCCGAACTTCACCGAGATCCAAAATAGCTCGAATGAGCAAGTCAAAATTTAAAGCATTTAAAGATTGTTTTTTTGATATCCATGAGATTTAGCACCTTCACTGGGTACCTGAAGGTCAAACAATTTACAAATATTACTACCTTGAGGTACTTTCTAAACTACGCCAAAGAGTTAGGAAAAAACGCTCCGAAACGTGGAAGGACAAAATATCATGGGTTCTCCACCAAGACAATGCGCCAGCTCATTTCACGTTATCTGTCAAGAGGTTCCTAGCCTAGTACAGCATCTCAGTGTTAGAACATCCACCTTATTCACCAGATCTTGCACCATGTGACTTCTACCTGTTCCCTAAGGTGAAATCTGCATTAAAAAGGGACAAGATATGAGTCGCTGAAGCTGTAAAAGAGAAAGCGGCACGTGTTCTGAAGGAGCTGACAGAAGATGACTTCCAGCACTGGTTCCAACAATGGAAAATTTACATGGAGCGTTGTAGGGATAGAGAAAAAATGTATCTTAAAGGTGACAAAAAGTGATTATGAATCAAATAAAAATAAAATTTTTTACAACGTCAGTCTAGTTATTTAATAGCCACACCTTGTATGCCCACAACAGCAGGCAGAATGTCATTATTTGCACTCGATCTGCTTGTTCCAGGGCAACAAATTAGTTCTGTTACTTATGACATTTAAGAACAGATGAAAAAGATGTGTAAAAGACACTAATCACAGTTATTTCGTCTCACAGTTATCAAGTTTATTATAAAGCCACACCCTGTGGTATGAAGTGAAGGTGTCATTTGCAGGGTGTTAAGTAGAGGTGGTTTAGTCACACGTTATGAGAATGTAAAATATTAAATTAATATTTTTGTTTAATCGGTATCAATTTGTAGTGATATCCACCATTTTTTTCTGAGTTAATTACTCAAGTAAATTATTGTCAAAATTTAAAGGAAATTTACTTTTAAGAAGTGTATTACAGAAATGGGATTAGGCGTGGATAAAGAAATTTAAACAGTTAAGAAGCGATTTTTATCAAAAATTTCTAATCCACCGGGTTGGTCTAGAGGTAAAGTCGTCACCAAAATCAGATGTTTAACAGCTGATTTTCAGAGACGAAGGTTTCTGGTTCAAATCCTAGTAAAGGTAGTTACTTTTGTACGGATTTGAATACTAGGCAGTAGGTACCGGTGTACTTTAATGGTTGGGGTTTAATTAACCATACTCTCTCAGGAATGGTCGGCCTGGGTCTGTACAAGACTACACCTCACTTACACGTCATACACATCATCCTTATTTCATTTGGTCGTTTGGTTACTTATAGTTCTAAATTAAACAGATTGCAACGTACACAAATTAGAAATAAAAAAAATAAACAAAATTTTAAAGTTAATAATTTCGTCGCCGTGAGTCAGCTGTTTAACAGCTGATTTTGGAGACGAAGGTTCCAGGTTCAAAATCCTAGTAAAAATTAGTTAGTTACTTTTATACGGTTTTGAATGCTAGGCAAAGGTTGCTAGTGTACTTTGATGGTTGGGTTTCAATTGACCATACTCTTTCAGGAATGGTCGACCTGGGTCTGTAAAAGAATACACCTCATTTACACGTCATACACATCACCTCATCTCATTGGATCATGGGGTCGCTTATTGTTCTGAATTGAACAGATTGCAACGTACACATATTAGGAATTAAAAAAAATATATAAAAAAATAATTTTTTAACTAATTTTTAGTAGACTTGATTATTTTCTGTTTCTTTGTTATGTCCAGTATGTGGATACAAGTTGAAAGCAATCAGCTAATCCCCAGTGCACACTTTTATAAAGATTAGGCCTAATAATAGAGTGCAGCTTTAAATACTTAAGCCCCAGTAACAGACCAACTTGGTTGATTTATTGTTTTGTAGCAAGGCCAACACAAACAGTTATTATTATCCAACTAATGGCGATTATTACTCCTAAATAAATGGAATACGAGTCAATGTTATGACTATTCAAACAAATCTTTTAAAACTGTAGATAAATATTACTACGGTATTTCTGTAGTCTAACCTTTTGCTACACTTGTTTATCTAAAGAAATTATATTTTTCTTGATATAATTCACAAAAAATTCAAATATGTTTATGATTTAGCTGGTAAAAATTCGCTATTATTTTTTAAGTAACACCGGTTGGGCAAGGGACTTTGTATGGTGACCAGCTGACAGCCATCCGTGAACAAACTCTGCTGGGGGTCTCGGTTCAAACTCTCGCCTAATCCACGTCAAAACAATACAGCCAAAAGCAGCGATCAAATTGGGTAGTTGTCAATAATGTAGAGTTCCCGATAACTAAAAATAAAAAAAATAATAAAAAAATAATTTCGTCGCCGTGAGTCAGCTGTTTAACAGCTGATTTTAGAGAGATTTTAGAGAAAAATAACTTTTCCTAATAACAGGGAGATTCAGTGTTAAATTATTTCTTATCACATGGTCAGCCAATTATACGACTGAAGCATTAAGACCAGAAAAATACAGGTGTAAAAGACACTAGTCACAATTATTTCCTCTGAAAGTAATCAATTTCATTATACACCCAGACCCAGTGGTAAACGAAGTGAAGGTATCATTTGCAGGGTGGAAAGTTGATGCTTTTCAAAGGGCCTTACATGCTGATAAGCATATTTTTACCATCTCACTTCTCTTTTTACTTAGTAAAGCCTCTAAAGGTTCATACAAGCCTTTCGGGTGATCACTTAAACAACACTTTGAAATACTAAATAGAGTTTCAACAAAGGTTTTCGTTCACGTAGGTCTAAGTGTTTTTGTATTGTAATATTAAAATGAGATAATTTTGTGACATCTAGTATTGTATCAAGAGAGAGTGTTATGTGAGCATCACTACATGGAAAAGGGGCGCAACAGGGGAGTTGCCTCTTGTGATCATATTTTATATGCTGTTGTTATTAAGTTTTATACACAATTTCCAGTTGTTTCTCATTTTTTATGTAGTATATGCAATGTTTTCAGGTCTACCCTTTCAAGAATTATTCACTAAATTTCTCAGAATCCTATTATTTAGGCCTAACTTTTTCTCGAAACATCTTATTTATTTTTGTTTCCAGAATTTGGAAGAACTCCTTTGTTTTATTAATTCTATTATTTGTTTACTCCCTTGTTTTCTATGCCCTTCTGAAACTTAATTGGATTACAGATAGCCTATATAAGAATAGCTAGCTCCTTTGGTCCGTCAGTCAGTCGAATTCAGTCGGTTCAAGATTTCAAGCGGATTGCTATTAGTGCAAATTTATTGTGTAGGCTACAGTGTTAAGAAAAGGTCTGCGGGTTGTACACATTGTATTTGTTTGTAAGCAAGAGGCGATTTTTAAATGTAAAATTATTTCTATTGTGGTAGAGCTAAGTTAAGTTTTAAGTTTCAACATCGTGCGATATTCCATTCTGGAGACTTTTTTCACACTCAGACAAACCAATCGCTAAAAACGTGCGTTTAGTACTTCCTTTCTCTTGGCTATATGAATATCAGGAATATTCATGTGATATTAATGAGGAATATTCATGAAGAAAAGAATTGTTTTCATGGCGATTTTTCAAATCGAGTTTTCACCGGATCTACACGTTTTTAGACTCCCTTAACCCAAAGAACATGGTTTTAGCAATTGGTGTGTGTGTGTGTGACACAATATCTCAAGAAAGGAATATATTTACAAACTTGAAACTTGAAACTTAAGTTACATACCACTACCGGACCCGACACGAACATTTTCATCAAAATCGGTCAACTGAAAGTAGTATTTTTTTCGTGTCATTTTTCACTTTTTTGCGATTTTCTCAAAAACTGGTCCTACGATTTTTTTTTAAATCGCCTGGTTCACTAAATTTTTTAAGCTCTACAAGAAAGGGAAGGCGCCATGTTTGCTGAAATTCTTGGTGAGGCTGTTTTCACGTAAAAATTTGTTTTTTTTAAGATTGCAGCTTTAATATGCATTTTACTGCAAAAAGTTATATAATGAAATTTGTAGAAAAATTAAAATTGTACAACTTTTACTTCAAACATTGTTTTGTATAACGCTTAGTTTAGCGGTAATTAGCTAGCTATTTTCTGTTTTCTTCTCACGAAAAAGTGTGGAAAATCTATTTTTTAAAGATTTCGGCCTTAGTAGCTGATGCATTTTACGACAAAAGTGTAAATAATCAAATTTATAGGAAATTAAAAGATCTGCAACTTTTATTTATAAGGTTTTTCTTTACAGAGCTTAGTTTAGCGTGAAAGAGTGATTTTCCGTATTTTTAAGCTAAACTGAGGTGGATTTTTATTTTGCGTCTTTCACTCATGGTTAAAATAAGGTAATGTTTTTGAGTTTAGTTTTTTGTTTATTTCTAATGTTTTACACTAATGTTAGATTATATTGGTCATTATTTGTATTGGAAAGAGAAAGTTGTGTAAGTGTTGCACACCAGATTTTTTTCTTTAGGAGATTTGAAAATACGATTTTCCGGTAAAAACTCGCTTTCAATAAATAAACATGAAAACATAATTTTTCCTCTAGAAGCTTATATTCATACACGTCAATAGAAAGTAAAAAAATAAAAGCGAAACATTTTACATTTGGTTCTTATTTAATAACACATCTCTAAGATAACTTCCTAAATGATACACAGATGAGTTTTAAGATAACAATTTATTTTATTTTAAATAACAAATTTACGGAAGACTATTTAAGGTGAATTAGAATCAATTTATTATCATAATAATAATGTAGCCTAATGATACACTGACCTTTAGAACTGATAACTCAAAAATAACTTACAGCCTAGAACGATAATTACTTAATATTACAACAATAACGAACAGATTAAGAATTTTTGCTTAGAGGAAAAAATTACAATATATAGTAATTTACAAATAAATTATGAATGAAATAAATTAGTAAATAATACAATGAAATATATACTAGTCACTTAAATTACTTTAATTTATTAACGATGTCAATTTTAATAATAATTAAAAATATAATTAATTTTGATTAAATAATTGGCTATTTTAAAAATTATCATCACCGACCTTTGAACGATTTTTAAAGACACTTTATTAAAAAATCTAGTTAACTATAAGCCTACAGATATTATAATTTGAATAAAATAACACAAACCTACGAGTGTGAATTACGAATCCAAATTCATCTAAATAAAAAAGAAATCAATTCATCAGGATTTGTAAAATGTTCCTGTCATTAAAGACAGTTGTTATAAATTACAAAGTATATTAAATTAACAACAAACTAGGTGCGGCTTCTTTGTTAAATCTATTATATATTGTAATTTCATTTTATTATTTCAATGAGATAAATTTAAAAAAGAATAACAAAATGAAAAGGTAATACGGTAATATTAAATAATAATCATCTGTCTTATTAACTGTAAAATATTATTCGTAAATCATTAAGAGATCGTTATGTATGCGTACAATACAATAGATCAAATAACTTTGTAAAAACAAATCTGTTTAAGAATCAGAATAGATTACATACCACTTCCACTATTATAATATGAAGGCGGCTACAGATTACGTTTTTGACGTTATTTAAGAAAATCACACTACAGTTGTGTAATATTTTAATAGGTTCACTGCTGTTCAGGGATGAGTCTTACCAGAAATGTTACATTTTTTCATAATCGTGCAGTATGATATAGCGCAAAATATGGATTGTAGGTACATGAACTAAAACAATAGAAAAGGTATATTCGGTATGTCTTTCCTAATGCAAGTAATTAAAAACACAGAATAATTCAAAATAAATATAATGAAAAAACAAAATATAGTAACAACTACCTATGGGGTAACCGAATAATTTCTGACTTGTAATCATTTCTAAACCCTAGACGGGAATCGACCCAAGACTTTTCGCTTAGTAAGCTAGTGAGCTAATCACTATGCCAAGGAAGCGGCCACTTTCTTTTTACAGAAGTATTTGCTATACACATTGTTTCTTCATAAAATACCCACCGTGTTGGTCTAGAGGTAAAGTCGCCGCCGCGAGTTAGCTGATAAATACCTGATTTTCAGAGATAAAGGTTTTTCTAGGATTCAAATCATAGTAAAACCATTTTTACTTTTATACGTATTTGAATATTAGACAATGGTCTAGTATTCAAAAAGAAAATAAACCTATTGGTTTCGATTGCTTTTCCGCTTTAGACGTCGTAAAGTTGGGAAGTTCCTTGTAGCTAGGTTCAGGGCTAGTTGGTTTGGTCGGTTGTCTAGTTGTTCGCAAAATTTACTATAATTTTTTTACTATATCATACTTTCTGACTTGTTTTTAACAATTTATCAAAAACATTTTACTATATTGAAGTGTCTTAACTATTTGTTTGGTCAACGAATCTACACAGGGGACCATAGAATTATGGTCATTCATAGATTCCGGGTAGATTCCATTAATCGGTCTTCTTCTACAGTTTTGTTTTTTTCCCAGTTACCTATAATATCCGTTCATGATCTTCGAACTTATTTTTTTGCTGAGGATCTTTGTCTCAAATTTTTTCTACTTTTCTTAGATCGAATTTTTGGGAATTCTAAGGCCATTATTTTCGTAAGACATACAGGTTTTATATCAGTATTTCTAGTGCAGTGCCCATCTTTTATCGTCTGCTGTTTTTCACTCCTTTCTCGCTGGTATTTTCTCTAGATAAGTTATAGACACTATCAATTTCTTTAAATTTTCCGTATTTTATTCTTCTTCATTCATTCTTTTATTCTTCTTTAAATGACATAGGATATTCTAATGTTTATCATAAATTTTGTTTTATTGAGGAAGACGCAGTCCCAATTTTTCTGTTAGTGCTTTCAAGTCTATTGATAGTGAACAGCGTTTACTACATGAGAAAAACCTTTCTAGTAAGTAAAAATTTGTCAATATGATAGGTCTACTTCCAGATAACTTTGTAAAAGAGTCGGTTTGTACGTACCTCAATTTGTATAAAATATTCACTGTACAACGTACAGTAGACTACGTAATGAACGTTTTTATGTAATTTATTTACATGTAGGCCTATTAGGCCTATAACAGGCAGGTGTGTTAAATTATTTGCACTCGATCTCCTAGTTCCAGGACTACAAAAATAGTTCTGCTTCTTATTACGTGGTCAGCCAATTATATGACTGAAGCATTTAAGAACGATGAGGTACAGGTGTCAAAGACACTAGTAACGTTATCCTCTCTGAGAGTAATGAATTTCATTATACACCCAGACCCTGTGGTGAATGAAGTGAAGGTGAAATGTAGACGCTTTTCAGATGATCAAGTTTGCTGATAAGTGTACTTTTCCACTCAGTGAGGAAGGTAATAAACCACCTCACTCCTCTCTTTACTTAGTAAAGATTCTAGAGGTTCAAAGCACCCTTTCGGCTGATCACCTAAATAACAACACAGACGTATTATATTTTAAAATAAGAAGAGTAATTTTGTAAATCAAGAATAATTTCAAAAATTTTAATAACCAAGTTCAAGAATAATTCGTGTTTAGTGAAAAATTAATGTATTTTCTACATTTTTTTTTGTTTAACGTCCGATCCTTCTGCAATTACTGCTACTTCAGACGGTGAAAAGAATGATAGATGAAAAAATGGCAGACCTGACCGGGAATCGGACCCGGGACCACGGCGTAGAAGCCAGTTGCACTAACCATTACGCCATTGGCTGGCCTACTATAATAAATATGGTAAATAATAAATCGACTATAATAGATTTATCTTAAGATATAATCAATAAAATCATGGCAATACCAGTAGATAAAAGCGTTCATAAAGTGTTTGTACATGAACTAAAACAATAGAAAAGGTATGTAGACTATGTATTTTCCTATGCAAGTAATTAAAAACACAGAACAGTTCAAAATAAATATAATGGAAAAACAAAATATAGTAACAACTACCTATGGGGATGACATAATAATTTCTGACTTGTAATAATTTCTATACCCTAGACGGGAATCGAACCCAAGATCCTTCGCTTAATAGGCTAGTGAGCTAATCACTATGCCAAGTAATATGTTAGTTTAGTAGTATCTTATATTACTTTCACAGTATTTAAGTTCTAAACAACTTCTCAAAACTTATCTCCTCTGAAAGTAATGAATTTTAATAAACAGCCAGACCCTTTGGTGAATGACGTGAAGTTGTCATTTTTGTAGGGTGGAACGTTGGTGCTTTTCAGAGGACCAGGTGTACTGATGAGCTTAATTATCCACTCAAAGAGGAAGGCATGGTAAACCACCTCAGTCCTCGTTTTACTTAGTAAAGCCTCTAGAGGTTCAAACCACCCTTTTGGCTGATCACCTAAACTACAACACAGACGTATTATGTTTTAATATAAGAAAAAATAATATAATAAAAAATAATAAGAGAATTTTCAAAAACTTTAATAACCAAGTTAATAAATAATTTGTGTTCAATGAAACATTAATCTACACTACAATAAAAAAAATCTACTAAAAATTATCTACTGCAATAGATTTACATTAAGATAATCAATAAATTTATGACAATACCAGTAGAAATAATACATAAAGTATTACTTTTACAGCATTTAAGTACAAAACAACTTTTAAAGAGTAAGTATATGAATTTTTGAATAACATGCTCACTACGTATAAATAATTGATCATGATGCTTTGAAATTGCAACCTTGTTAATCTTGTCAGTTACACTGCACTGATGGATTCTGCATACCGGTATCGATTATCGCCTGTGATACAATAGAAAAGATTAATTTAAGTACTTACAAAGTTCTATTAAGTTCAGTCTATTGTAAACTTCTATAATATGCTCTCGATAATTATTTCCTTTAGTTTGTTCAATCAGCCTTCAACAAAGTATGGCATGAGGGTCTGCTTTTTAAATTGAAAGAAACTTTGCATTTAACAATTTACCGCTTCTTTAAATCTTTTCCGGAAAACAGACATTTTTTAGTAGCCTACGACAGGGATTCACAGGTCGGAAAGTTCAAAACGGTTTCAATATCATTTTGTACAGTAGGAGTTTGCTCACTAATGAAAGCTGTGAACGTTTGTTAATCATCCAATACAAATCTCTCAGCTTAAATCCTAGTCTTTTGCGTGTGTTCCAAATATGTTTGAACCAGGTAAGGCGTCGATCTAAGTGCATTCCCAAGATCTCTTAACAGGCGTATCACTTACATATAAGATCACTTACTAACTGACAGATCAAAACTCGTCGATGGCAGATCAAAGACTAAGCTTCAAAACTGCGTACTCCCTTATATAAATATGAAACAATGGAAGTCACAAGAAGGACAGAGATTTTCTATAAAATAATAAAATACAAGTTTTTACAAAACGTTAACAACTCATTATAACTGAATGGAATGGTTACAAAAAGAGACAATAATTATTTAAATAGATACTCGACCCCTTTAGGTAGCCGTACAACAATAGGCTGACCTATAGTATACATAACCATTTGTGCGTTTTATTTCTATTTCTTAGAAACCCTATTTATTATTATTATTATTATTATTACTAATTTTTTTTATTTTTTATTTTACGGCCACAAAGGACCACTTAAGTTCAATCTTTCAACGTCTAGCTCTTTCAGATGTTCCACTAAAACGCCCCCGCAGTTGTCGCTCCCGTACTTCTCCTCTTCTTCGCCAATAATTCTTCAATGTTTCGGATCTTCTCAGTCTCTCAGCGTCCGAAATCACCATGGCTTTCCTGACCCTCATTTGTTCCCTAAATTTAACCGATCGCTGTTTGTATGTCCTGTAGCTCCCTGACTTAGTTTTGAGGTCAGCTATTGTGATGTTTAGTTCCTCCATATCCTTTTTGACTTCCTTTATCCAGTTTGGTGTCATCTTCTTTTGCCAGAAAAACTCAGTCATCCTTCTTAGTAATCTTGTATCCTCCATTCTCAATATATGTCCCAGGAAGGATATCCTTTTTTTCCTGATGATACTGGTTAAAGGCTCAATTGTTTCATATACTTCCTTGTTTGGTACAATATAGAAACTACCATCTTGAAGGGACCATTTTCCAATACACCTTCTTGCTATTTGCCTCTCCACTTTCTCGATTTTGTCCTTTTCGCCTATTCTTGTTGGACCAAACAGGGTTTCACTCGCATACAGGACTTCAGGAAGTATCACGGTATTAATTTACATTAATTATTAATGTAAATTAAATTAAATTAAATTAATTATTTATTTACATTAACATCTTTTACAACTCGGTCTGTTTCGAGAATTCTCGAACACTCTTTCCTTTTAGTTATTGTCACAATATAGGCTATAAACGTTATTCCTTGAATGGATGAAATATAATTTGAGTGAAATAGTGACAAGTAAGGTCAGGTAGAATCTAGCTAATAAGTTTACAAATGAATTGTCACTTCATGTTAAACATTTTTTTCATTGTTCTTTTTGGTATTTCAAAAAAGAGTAGGCTATTATTATTACAATCACTTATTCTTCTTTCTCTTGTCACCTAATAGTACAAATGTAAATTGTAATTTAAGAGGAAAGGTGACGTTATAAAATTATAACTTGTAATGATTAGACGTATTATAATTTTGGAGTCGTCAAAAAATATAAATGTGATATAATGATTTTATGCATAAAACCTTCAACTTTTATAGAGTCATTATTAGATAAATAAATTCATTAAATTGTCGTACAGTTTCGTTAATTTTATTCAATAACCGACATTGATCAAAATAAAAAGTTTTATTATAACGGTCATTTGTTGGTATTACTAAAGTATGAATTTCAGAATTAAAACACACGTCTGGATGACAGTCTCAGTCCTGAATTGATGATTTAACTTAACCTGTACTACGATTAAATAATTATTTAATATTTAATTTCAGAAAATTTATATTCTACAAGTAAAAAGGCTAACATCAGTAAAAATCTGGTGTGAAACATTCACCCTACTCTCTCCTGCTAATATAAATAATGAACAATATAACCTAACATTAGTAAACAATATAAAATGAAATATCTGGTGTGAAACACTCACACAACTTTCTCTTGCCAATGCAAATAATGACCAATATAACCTAAAATTAGTAATAAAACATTAGAAGTAAACTAACCTCAAAAAAATAATCTTATTTTAATCATGAGTGAAAGACGCAAAATGAAAATCGAACTCAGTTTGGCTTAAAAATACGGAAAATCACTCTTTCACGCTAAACTGGGCTCTGTAGAGAAACATGCTCTAAATAAAAAATATAGATCTATTAATTTTCTATAAATTTCATTATAAACTTTTGTCGTAAAATGCATAGGCCTACTAATGCTGAAATCTTAAAAAATCGATTTTTTACACGGTCTCGTGAGAGAAAAACAGAAAATCACTAATAACCGATAAACTAAGCGTTATACAAAAAAAATGTTTAAAATAAAAGTTGTGGGATTTTAAATTCTCTACAGTTTTTGTAATACATTTTTGCGCTAAGTGCACATTAAAGTAGCAATCTGGAAAAACAATTTTTTTACGTGTTAACAGCCTTTCCTAGAATTACAGCAGACATGGGGCCTACCCTATCTTGTAGAGCAAAAAAAATTTAGTAAATGAGGCGATTTTAAAAAACATCAAAGGAGCCGTTTTTGAGAAAATTGCAAAAAAATGAAAAATGACACGAATAAACTACTACGTTGACGATTTTGATGAACATGTTCGTGTTCGGTCCGGTAGTGGTATGTAACATAAGTTTTAAGTTTCAAGTTCGTACGATGTTTGGTTCTTGAGATATTCTGTTCACACACCGACACACAGACACACGCACAGACCAATCGCTAAAAATATGTTTTTTTGGGTTCAGGGGGTCTGAAAACGTGTAGATCCGGTGGAAACTCTTATTTCGAAATATCGCCATGAAAACAATACTTTCCTTCCTATATTCATATAGGCAAGAGAAAGTAATAATGAAAAATATAACCTAACATTAGTAAACAATATAAAATTTAAATTGGTTGCTTCCGTTAAGAAGTGGATGGCGCGCTAGCCTACTAAGCGGAGCTCCCGAGTTCGATTCCTGGCTAGGATCTGGAAATTATTACCTGCCAAAACCAATCATTACAGTTTCTTAACCCACCGTAATCGATAATGATCGAGCTGTTAATGCGACTTAAAATAAACATAAAAACTGTAAAACATAACCTGATTTTAATCATGAGTGATTGATGCAAAATGAAAACCAACCTCAGTTTGGCTTAATAATACGGAAACTTACTCTTTGATGCTAAACTAGGTTCTGTAGAGAAAAATTATTCTGCAAATAAAAATTTCAGGTTTTTAACTTTCGATGAATTTCATTATATATAGCCTACTTTTGTCGTAAAATACATAGGTTACTAATGCCAAAATCTTAAAAAATCCGATTTTTTAACAAATTCTGATGAAAAAACAGAAAATCACTAATAGGTAGGCTAACCGCTAAACTAAGCTTTATTCGAAAAAAATCAGGTAAAGTTGTAGATTTTTAAATGTTCTACAAATTTTATTACATAGTAGGCTAAACTATTGCCTTAAAATGCATAGGCTATTAACGCAATCTTTTTTTTTTTTCAAAATAACATTATTTGCAATCAGTTTTTTAAAAATAAACTATAAGCAAATCTTTTGAATGTACAAATCACAAGTTGAGGCCTCATTACCCTGAGTACCTCTCATTACAACAATTATTCATGTGTTCAAAGGGAAAATTACTATGTACAAAGATATTTACATTTTACAATATAGAATACTTTTCACTAAAATTTTATATACATTTAAACTCTTTCAGACAAGTCCAAAACATGGTAACGTTTCAGGCGCCTAACTTCTTCAGCATTATTTAGAAGATTTATGGCTAATTCGTTTTCGTGGCTTTCAAGTCTTGCCTGATATTTTCTATTAAAACGCCTGACCTCGTCCATTACATCAGGAAGGTTGCAATAATGTTGTATTTCTGCATTCCTTGCAAACCATGGTACCCTTGTTATAGCCCGAAGAACCTTATTTTGGAACCTTTGAATTATCTCTATGTTACTTCTGCTGGTAGTTCCCCAAAGTTGAACGCCGTACAACCAGACTGGTTTTAGTAACATTTTGCCGGCCGCATTGGCGCAGTTGGTAACGTGCTCGCCTTTCATCATGCGGTCCTGGGTTCGAATCCCACTCAGGCATGGCATATTTTCATACGTTACAAAAAATCATTTCATCCTACATCGCATAAAGTTCCACCCCAACGACGTCGCTAATGACCATTGCAGTTGATGCGACGTTAAATAAAAAAAAATAAAATAAAATAAAAAAAACGCAATCTGAAAAAAAAATTTTCTTTGAGAGCACAGCCTGCCCAAGAATTTTAGCCGACATGGCGCCTACCCTATCAGGTAAAGCATAAAAAAGAAATAAATGAGGTAGGCCTACATAATTTTTAAAATAAAATCGTTGAAGCTGTTTTTAAGAAAATTACACGTACAAATTACTACTTCCGGTTGACCAATTTCGATGAAAATGTACGTGTCGGGTCTCTAGCAGTACAAAACTAAATTTAAACACACGCACGCACACACACACACACACACACACACACACACACACACACACACACACACACACACACACAGACCGATCGCTAAAACTATTTTTTTTGTTTAGGGGGTCTGAAAACGAGTATAACCGGTGAAAACTCGATTTTGAAAAATGGGCATGAAAAAATACTTTCTTCCTATATAGTCTATTCATATAGGGCAAGATAAAGTTAAAATGTATGACAGACATATCACGTAAGGCTCAACTAATAGTTAACATCTCAAAAAAGTTAGTTACACATTTTCTATCAGGGTGACGAAAACAGAACCTTCCGCTTTGCAGTTCAAAGTAATTCAACATTCTAAACCAATTTGCTATTGAGTTGGCTTTTCATTCTTATTCAACGCGTTAAACTCTCCCACAAGTTTGGAGACTTTAACGATGGATTACGCTTTATTACTTTAATGATGGATTACGCTTTACTACTTTAACGATGAATTACGTTTTACAACTTTAATGATGGATTACGCTTTACTGCTTTAACGATGGATTACGCTTTATTACGTTAACGTTTAATAATAAAAAGCGTTTTATTGATTATTTAAAATTGTTTAATATATTTATATGCCTATAACAGGCAGATGGAGTGCACTCAATCTGTTAGTTTCAGGGTTAAAAAATGGTTTTATATCTTATCACTGGTCAGTCAGTTCTGCTGAAGTATTTAAGAACAAAACAGGTAGAGGTTTAAAAGACAACAGTCACAGTTATGTCCTCTGTGACTAATAAATTCCATTATACAGCTAGACCCTGTGGTGAGTGAAGTGAAAGTGTCATTTGCAAAGTGGAAGGTAGATGTTTCTCGGAAGGTCTGGCACGCTTGTAAGCATAGGCTACTTTTCCACTCACTGAGAAAGGCAATTTTAAACTACCTGACTCCTTGTTTTACTTAGTAAAGCCTCTAGAGGTTCAAACGAGCCTTTCGGTTGATGACCTGAACAGATATTTCATACACGGAAAACAAAGTAATCGGCCTTATTGGATGTAAAAATATCATTGAATAATTGTTGTAAACAAGAACAACTTTTGTTAAATTTATTACTATTGATATCCGTCATTGATCAGATGAAAAATTTGGTGTAAAACACTCACACAACTTTCTCTTGCCAATGCAAATAATTAACAATAATCCTAACATTAGTAATAAAACATTAGAAATAAACAAAAAACTAACCTCAATAAACATTACCTAAATTTAATCATGAGTGAAGGACGCAAAATGAAAATCATCTTCAGTTTAACTTAAAAATACGGATAATCACTCTTTCACGCTAAAATAAGCTCTGTAGAGAAAAATCCTTAAATAAAAGTTGTAGATCTTTTAATTTCCTATAATTTTTATTATATGTAGGTAGTACATTTTTGTCGTAAAATGCGTACTAAGGCTGAAACTTAAAAAAATCGATTTTCACACGGTTTCGTGAGAAAAAAACAGAAAATTGCTAATTACCGCTAATCAAAGCACGATACAAAAAAACGTTTGAGAAAAAATTTGTAGGATTTCAAATTCTCTACAAATGTTATTGTATACATTCTTGTGCTAAAATGCATATTAAGTGGCAATCTTAAAAAACCATTGTTTTACGAAAAAACAGCCTCATCAAGAATTTCAGCAGAGATGGCGCCTATCCTATCTAGTAGAGCAAAAAAATATTAGTAAATAAGCGATTTAAAAAAAATCGTAGGACCAGTTTTTGAGGAAATCGCAAAACAGTGAAAAATAACACGAATAAACTACTACTTCCGGGTGACCGATTTTGATGAAAATGTTCGTGTCGGGTTCGGTAGTGGTATGTAACGACACACACACACACACACACACACACACAGACCAATCGCTAAAAACATGTTTTTTGGGTTCAGGGGTCCTGAAAACGTGTAGATCCGGTGAAAATTCGATTTCAAAAAATCGACATGAAAACAATACTTTCTTCCTATATATATATATATATATATATATATATATATACACAATATATATATATATATATATATATATATATATATATATACGCAAGAGAAAGTAAAAGTTAGTTTTACAAAAAAATTGTAACACCATGACAGTGTTTAAAATAACTGAGGATTTACTTTTTTGTAGTTATTTTAATACAACCAAGCGTAGTTACTTCTAAGATTAAGCTCTTAATTCCTCAACTTACTTACTGATTGACGTTAATGAAAATAGCCAATAAAAATACATAACATAATTTTTAATGAAAATCAAGTTTTTTAATTATGTTTTCATACTAGCCTATAAATTAACAACATCTCGGTGAATTTTAAACAATTCAAGATTAACATTTTATCATACTTTTATGAAGGTATAATTAATATAGTTTTTCTTTATTTTGTTCTCTTTTGTTTTCATTTGATTAATTATCTGGCGCCAACGTTGTAGAGTTTTTCTTGTTTGTATAACCACCTCGTTAAATTTTTGTTTTTTAATTATATATGTAAAATATAAGATACTTGATAAAATGCCAAAATAAAGATGTTGATCAAGATTTTATTTAATAATTTAATTATTATTATAAATATTTTTCCCAAAATTATTATGGACAGTAGGCCCTATTTTATATTTTAATGATTTCTCACGAACTAATTATATTTATTCTTAGAAAAATTATTACCTATATAAAATTCTTTTTCGGTTCCTAGATCACGTTTATTAAAAATTGTAATAATTGTTTTTTTTAAATTGGCTACCTTGTTTTAATTTACGGTTGAATTATTGGATTAAACAATGTAGTAATAGTACAATGTATCAACGAACGTGACTGGTGTGAAAATATTTAGGTGAGACAAGGAAATGTGATACCATCTTTAATTTTATGTTTCCAGGTTAAACAAATAATCCAGTCGCCAACTAATAGGTTCAGTTGCCAGTTGCCAATTAGGTTGCCGAACCGATACAGAGTACCTCTGAATTAATACGATGATTTAGAATTTTCGAGTCAAATTTTTACGGTAAGAATTCAAGACACAGACTCGACGGTGAAATTTAAGTATTTTACACCGAAAAGTCTTTAAAATCACCAAATCCCTTGTAGTATTATATAAACAGTTCCAAGGGAGGTTGAGGGTTGTTTGCTGATGTCGGACCAAGTGGCCACGCGGCGGGGTTTTGGTTGGTAAGGCGGTTGCGGCCTTCTTGGGGCTGGACGAGGTCGCCTCAATTGAGTCCAACACTACTTCCTCCATCGTGAGGGAGTCAACATGAGTTTCTCTTGCCGCCTCGGATAAAAAAGAAAATCAGCTAATCTCCAAAAGAAAATATATACAAAAAGCAGAAGGTTTCCAGATTTCATAGAACGACATAGCCTAATCTCTTCGAAAAGTAAGAAAACACGCGTAAGACTGTATCAATTATTCTTCTTAGAGACTAAAAATTTATTAAGTAAGGCCTCTGTTTGGTAAATATTCAACCATCCTTGCTATAAAATAAAATTTAATTTTCCATTTTCTGGATTAACTGGGAATTTTGAAAAATAACAACTACAAGTAGTATTATCAGCCTATAGCCTATAGGTAGTAGTTACATGTTTGTCCTTAAATACGTCAGAAGGTCGCAATCTTAAAAGAACCATTTTTTGTTACGAGCCCACAGATCCTCAAGAATTTCAGCTGACTTTATTTTGACTCTTTTGAATTTCAGACACTTACTCTGTTATAGAGTATGTACTTTGATGGTTGGGGTTCAATTAACCATACTCTCTCAAGAATGATAGGCTTGGGTCTGTACAAAACTACCTCATTTACACGTCATACATATTATTGGGTCATGGGGTTGCTTATTGTTCTGAATTGAGGTTATAATGTACACACATTAGAAACAATCTTAAAAAAATTCCATTTCTTATAGAAGTTGATAAAAAATAAAATAGAAAATCTCTATGCTACTAAACTAAGGGACAAGAAAATGTTTAAAATAAACGTTCTACATTTTTGAATGCGCAAAACTGCTAAAACTATTAAATGAGGGGACACCTAGTTACACGACATGAAATAGCAGACGCGCATTTAAAATCATTTTGCAGAGACAGTGGACGAAAAGCAAAATGCGCATTCTTTGTTCATATCGTAAGTGAAATAAAGAAATATTCGACAATTATTGTCTGGCGGTGTAATGTTAAAAAATCATGAAATTACATGTTAACGAATTACTAAATGTTACAAATTACAAAACAAATATTTTGTTGTTTTATCTCTAATGTGTGTACATTATAACCTCAATTCAGAACAATAAGCAACCCAGAACAATAAGAAGGAAGTAAGGAGGCAGCAATGGTATTCAATTTAGGCATTGGTTTATACACAACTCTACAAACAATAAAAGGACTAAACGATGGGATTCTATTTGATGATAGAACTCATTTGACTAAAGGTAGGCTACGAGATTAACAGAGGCTGAACTGACCGAATATCCTACTATAATAATTATCATGGCAAAATCAGGAGCTACCCTACAATCTCCTCATTATGAGAAACATTACGTTTAAAATGACACTGTCATTGAAATCATATTCAATGACTAATAGAGCAAATTAAACGTAATTTTAAATTTTAAATTACAGGTGATAATTGTCTTAGTCGTAATTTACAAAAAGATGTTACTGTTGTAGCTATAGTAAATAAATTTTCAGGTTTAGTAGTATAATGTTGTTTTCTTTTTACAAATTTGAAGGTTTTCAACTCTATATATAAGGGATTTTTCCAGCAAAGGAAAATGTCAATTTCTATCCGTAAAGTCATTTTTTTAAATAAAACAGTACGGTGTCAATAATCCTAACCCCCGGTTATCCGAACGATCACTTATCATATTTTTAATTGTTTTGTTAGCGTTAGGAAAAGTTCTTTAAAAAGTCAAATACTGTGTTTGATTTAATAATTTGTATTTAGTTATAAGATTCTACAATCCATTTAGTACCAGAAGGTAAACAATTTTCATTGAAAAATCTATGCACTTCCCTAGTTGAAAATGTGATAGGATATACCAACGACGCTATTGTTAGAACGGATTTTGCTACAGACACAGAACAATCACCTTCTCCGCAGTTTAATAATCTTCCTCTATATCCTTTCTGTCTTCCTCCTTTATCTCAGTTATTAGTCTTCCTCCTTCTCCCTTCTATCTTCCACTTTCACCGCGGATTATTTGTCTTCCTCCTACACCGTAGATTATTAGTCCTCCATCTTATCCTTTCTGTCTTCCACCTTCAGCGCGGTTTTGTCTGTCCTCCTCCTTCCTCATTCTGCCTTCTCCTTCACCGGGGTTTGTTTGTTTCCTTCCTTCTCCTTTCAGTTTTTCTCCTTCACCGTGGATTATTTGTCTTCCTCCTTCTCCTTTCTGCCTCCCGCCTTCACCGCGGTTAATTTGTTTTTCTCCCTCTCATTTATGTCTTCCTCCTTCACCGTGGTTTATTTGTCTTCCTCCTTCTCATTTCTGTCTTCCTCCTTCACCGCGGTTTATTTATCTTCCCCTTCTTATTTCTGCCTTCCTCCTTCAATACGGTTTATTTGTCAGTCTTCCTCCTTCACCGTTGTTTATTTGTCTTCCTCCCTCTCATTTATGTCTTTCTCCTACACCGTGGTTTATTTGTCTTCCTCCTTCTCCTTTCTGTCTTTCTTCTTCACCGTAGATAATTAGTCCTCCTTTTTATCCTTTCTGCCTTCCTCCTTCACCGCAATTTGTTTGTCTTCCTCCTTCTCCTTTCTGTCTTCCTTCTTCACAGCGGTTTGTTTGTCTTCCTCCTTCTCCTTTCTGCCTTCCTCATTCACCGCGGTTTGTTTGTCTTCCTCCTTCTCCTTTCTGTCTTCCTTCTTCACAGCGGTTTCCTTGTCTTCCCCTTCTTCTTTCTCTCTTCCTCCTTCACCGTGATTTATTTGTCTTCCGCTTTCTCCTTTCTGTCTTCCTCTTTTACTACGGCTTGTTTGCCTTCCTCCTTCACTGCGGTAGTTTGTCTTCGTCCTTTGCCCTACAGAAGCATGCTTGACTTATCTTTCGGATATCATTGAAACTAATTTTAAAAAAGGTTGTGTACGCTTATGCTATCTATCGAATTTTATTGGACTAACTTTACAATAATTAAAGACACTTACGCTATCTATCGGATTTCTTTGGAACTAACATTACAATAAGTGTGGATGCTTACGCTATCTTTCGGATTTCAATGGAACTAACGTTTAAAAAGGTGTAGAAGCGTTTCGTACACAAAGCTAGTTTCGATCAATTCCGGTAGATAGCGTGACCATCCACACTTATTGTAATGTTAGTTCCAAATAAATCCGATAGGTAGCGTAAGCGTCCTCACCTATTCAAAAGTTCAATAAAAAAAATCCGATAGATAGCGTAAGCATGCTGCTGTTGTGATGAAGTAGGAAGACAGAAAGGAGAAGGGAAGACAAATAAACCGCACTGAAGGAGGAAGACAGAAATAAGAAGGAAGCAGACAAATAAACCGCGGTGAAGGAGGAAGACAGAAATGAGAAGGAGGAAGACAAATAAACCACGGTGAAGGAGGAAGACATAAATGAGAGGGAGAAAAACAAATTAACCGCGGTGAAGGCGGGAGGCAGAAAGGAGAAGGAGGAAGACAAATAATCCACGGTGAAGGAGAAAAACTGAAAGGAGAAGGAAGGAAACAAACAAACCACGGTGAAAGAGGAAGACATAAATGAGCGGGAGAAAGAGAAATAAACCACGGTGAAGGCGGAAGACAGAAAGGAGAATGAGTAAGACGACTAAAACAGTGGTGAAGACAGAAAGAAGAAGAAGGAAGACAAATAAACCTTCGTGAAGGCGGAAGACAGAAAGAAGAAGGAGGAAGACAAATAAACCACGGTGAAGGAGGAAGACAGAAAGGAGAAGGAGGAAGACAAATAAACCACGGTGAAGGAGGAAGACATAAATGAGAGGGAGAAAGAGAAATAAACCACGGTGAAGGCGGGAGACAGAAAGGAGAAGGAGGAAGACGAATAAACGACGGTGAAGGAGGAAGACGTAAATGAGAGGGAGAAAGACAAATAAACGACGGTGAAAGAGGAAGCCAGAAAGGAGAAGGGGGAAGACAAATAAAACGTGGTTAAGGCAGAAGACAGAAAGGAGAAGGGGAAGACAAATAAAACGTGGTTAAGGCAGAAGACAGAAAGGAGAAGGGGAAGACAAATAAACCATGGTGAAGGAGAAAGACAGAAATGAGAAGGGGAAGATAAATAAACCGCGGTGAAGGAGTAAGACAGATAGTAGAAAGGGGAAGACAAATAAACCGTGGTCAAGAAAGGTGACAGAACGTAAAGGGAGTGGTGACGGAGGAAGACAGAGAGTAATATTAGTTACCTCAAAAATTGCCGGATAAAAATTGTTCAAATTTTAAATAAATTAGATTTTGAATACGAGTTTTGAGAGAATTGTATTATAATGATTAATAAAAGTGTTTTTTTATTACATTGTTAACTTTTTTTAAACACAATACAATATTTATTTATAACAAATTTTATCTAGTTTCTAAACGGGTGAACGCGAAATTGATAGCAGATTAGAAATTGACATCTCTGTGACAATATAATTGATATACGTATATTATTACATATGGGCGATGCTAGAGCACTCTGGTTAAGAACCCTCCAAGGTTCTCATCTGGTACCAATTTTTTTTAATTTTTTTATGTATCTCTGATTTGCAATAAAATTCTCAAAAAAATAAATATAGTTGCCCGTAACGATGTACTTTAGTTCAAAAAAATTCTGTCCAAAAACCATGTCACAATAAATTGTTATTAAGGATTGTGATACGGACGCCAAATTACATTCGGACTTCAGATTGAATAGGAAAATGTCATTGTACGGACCCGCAAACTATATTAGAACACACACATACACACACACACACAAACACACACGCTCACACTCAGACCAACGCTAAAATCATGTAAAGTAAAAAATCTAAATCAAAATCAGTTCATACTTCCAGAAGCTACACTGCCACCGTTATACAAAGAGATCGAATTTCGAGGTTAAAGGCTAGTATTTTTATAGGCCAACGCTTTTCTTATTGAATCATAAATAAGAACACTCTCTATTAAGTCACCTTTCAAACAAAAATAACTTAAATCAAAATTAGTACATCAACCGTAACTAAAACACATGTGTTTTAGGTACAGTGAGTTCATCCGTTTGGGACCTACAGTGCTACAGACAAACACACAGTTAGGGGAAGTTAAACTACACACGATACACTTAAAGGGCCAAAAATAATTTTTTTTAACATTTTATATATATTTTTAGGGAGGCTTTTTAAATTTAAGTTTTATTTCATGTTTTGTTTTAAATATACTAGTATAGGCTTCCGAGGTTTTTTTATTATTAATAATTAATTAATTTTTTTTAAATCATAACTAAGGATACTCGATCAAGTCAACTTTTAAACAAAAAAAAACAATATCAAAATCGGTTTATCGGTTTGGGAGCTGGGATGCCACAAACATAATTAGATACACATCCCTCATTTTCTGACGGGAGTTAAAAATTAACTTAAGTAAAATTAACAAACTTTATATTTGCGAAATAGATGGTGTGTAAATATTTATATGTCTGATGCGTTGTTACCGCCCATTTTGTTTATTCGCGTATCGGTGTGTCGTTATAAAATGGCCTCTCGGTTGCCTTTCTGGGATCTTACAACCAACTTTGACAAGTATTGAAATTATTATTTATTTAAAAATCACTCAAAAATACGCATGAAAAATTAATTTTTGAGATTTATAAAATTTAAAGTGTCTGTTTCAATTCTTGAACGTGACTGATAATACGCATCAGATTAATTCCGGTAGGTCAGGAGGAGGAGAGGGTCAGGTGCTAGTCAGCGTGTTCACAACCTAATCACTCAATTATTCTTGAAAATTATTCAGGTTTTTATTAAAGTGTCTTAAAATGTTACTGTATTTTATGGTCTAAGTAAAATTATCAAACATTTTATTTGAAAAATAGATGGTAAGTAAATATAATTTTGTTTATTTGCGTATCTGTGGGTCGTTATAAGATGGCCTCTCGGCCGCCTTTCTGGGATCTCACAACTAACTTTGACCAGTATTAAAAATTATTATTTTTATTTAAAAATCACCCAAAAATACGTATTAAAATTAAATTTTTGAAAAGATTTATAAAATTTAAAGTCTGTTTCAATATTTGGACGTGACTGATAATCCGCAGTAGATTAGTTCCGGTAGGTCAAGATGAGAGGGTCTGTTCATAGTCGGGGTGTTCACATTTTAATCGCTCAATCATTCTTGAAAATTATTCAGTTTTTTATTAAAGTGTCTTAAATTGTTAAACACTGTACACCGGAGGTTAAGGGCACAAAGTCCATTTTCTCTAAATTTACTTTTTTACATGGTTCTATATAACTTTTTGAGCTCTTTTCAAAGGTATCCTACACCTTATAATACTTGCTTCAGATAGTAGGAAACGGCACAAGGTCCCATTATAATACCAATTTACTAATTTACTTAAATTTTTTTTGTCTTAAAGGTAAAAGTAAAGAATCACAACGCCTGGGATATTAATAATTTCTCAGGCATCAGTCCACTAGTGCCTTATACCTCTGATATTGTAAAATGATACCTAATGGTATTAGACTTTCACAAGCACCATGTTCATAGAACTTTTCACCTCCTACATTGTAGTATGATTCCACAAAATATCTCACAGACTTATGGACATAGTATTTTGCCTTAAACGCATGAATAATAAAAAAAATTATTGCAGAAGTTGGCACAAAGACAGTAATTCAAAAACTATGAAAACAATTAAAAATTTGAGAAATGGGTATTAAAGAGCCTTAAAATTACTAATAAAATCCCATAAATTAAGTTTAAAAATAAATTCATTAAAAAAATTCTAGATAAACAAACATGGAAAAACATTCACTTAGCTCTTCTGTATAATTAGCAAATTGTGACTTGGTGTCCTTTACCTCCGATGTACAGGAAAAAGTTAGTAAAGATGAAACAGCATAAGAGCGCCATCTCTCGGTAACTGCATGAACCTTTCGTTTCACTGGAACACCACTAGATGGCACTTAGTAAATTCAACACAGTAGATCAATACAATGTACTAAAACAAACATATCGGAAGTATGAATTTCGTTATGTTAGTAATAAGATATATTTATAAATTATGTTACCATATAATTTTACTAATTTACTTAAATATTTTTCTTTTAATTTTGGTTTTTATACGCCTCGTAAAGAACAAAACTATTGGGCAATAAATTTATTCCCCTCTCTTCCTTTCTCTTCTGGCTTTTCTACAATCTTTCTTTATTCGCTTTTGTTATCTTTTCCTTTCTGTTCAGATATTCTGCATTTATTCAATTTTTTTGTCTAAAATAAACCCTCGTTTATCATTCATATTCCTTGGATTCTTTGGTTTCCGTTCTTTTTGTTGTTATCCAAATAAAATAATTTATTAGGATGTACTGTTTTATACTTTCTCTTGGTCTAAATATAGATGAATATAGGAAAGGAAAATATTATTTTTATATCGATTTGTCAAAATCGAGTTTTCACCGGATATACTCATTTTCAAGCCCCCTGAACCCAAAAACATGTTTTTATCAATTTGTCTGTGTGTATGTGAATAAAATATCTCAAGAACGGAAAAGCATACGATGTTGAAACTTAGAACTTAAGTTAGGTACCATAAAGGACCCGACCTGAATATTTTCATTGAAATCGGTCAAGTGGGAGTGGTAGTTTATATGTGTAACTTTTCAAAAACGTCTTATAAGACTTTTTTTAAATTGCCTCATTTACTACATTGTTTTATGATCTACAAAATACTGTACGCGCCATGTCTGCTAAAAGTTTTGAAGGACTTGTGATCTCGTAGTGAAAAATTGTTTTTTTTTAAAGATTACGGCATTAATAAATGCATTCTGAAGCAAAAAGTAAGATATATACAATAAATGTTTTAAAACATTAAAAAACCGACAACTTTTATTTGAAATATTTTTTTGGACAATGCTTAGTTTAGTGACAAATTAGTGATTTTCTGATTGTTCATTAAATTCGTTAAAAAATACGATTTTTTAAAGTTGCGGCCTTAGTATGCATTTTACGACAAAAATGTATATAGCTATTAATTAAAGTTATAGAATATCATAAAATCTACAACTTTTTTTCTAGGATATCTTCTACAGTCTAAAATTGAGAAAATTGATAGCTTCAAGTACCTAGGGAAGATATTTATACAACCAAAGACTTGCGAAAAAGAAGCGAACAAAAACAGACTAAGAGAGATAGCCGGTGCACTTCGAAGAGTTCACCACTTGAATACAAAGAAAGCTCTCTCAAGACAAGCTAAAATTAGACATTACAATACTGTTATAAAACCAGTGTGTCTGTACGCGAGTGAGTGCCTTGAAATAACTGGGTAGGTTGGTCTAAAAGAAGCAAAGAAAAATCCTTCGCAAGAGAATGGTTTCGATGACAGTAGAAGGACAATGTACGTCAAAGGTTGAGAAGAACTGCACAAGAAAATGAGCGATCAATGTAAAAGATTAGAAAATGACGATTAAAATTGTACGGTCATCTGTGTAGAATGGAAGACAACCGACTGACAAAACAAAATTTTAAGATACTAAATAATAGATCTAAGATATCGGATAAATGATTAAAAGAATTCAAAAAGGATATTTAGAAAACCGGACCAAACGGAGAAAATTTAATAACAAAACCAAATTCAGACAACTAATTACAAACTTTAGGGCTTTCATGAAGAACAAAAAAATGAACTTTAGGTGGAGAGAAAAATTAGAAAAGCCTACAGTGAGCGAACGCAAAGAATATGAGCTGCGAGAAAAGCTGCCAAAAACGCATAGTCATCTTACTTGGTCTAAAATTGGTCGCATACGAGAGAAAAAATTTTAATCAGTTTTAATTTTCCTTATACAAAAAACATGTTAATAATCACAGTCAATATTTTTGGAAAAAAATCAAAGTAAAATCAAATATTCCCATTTTATAACCGGTCAGACCCTCTGACTAGCCCAGTCATTCAGCTAGTATTGTTGCTTTCAACTGTTCACCAACAAAGATTAGCAAAGAAAGAAACCGCGTATGGTTTAAAATCATTAATAAACAAATAGGCCTACTACTTGACGTCCCTAGTCAAGTTCAATAAAAATAAATAAGAAAATATTTAAATTTCATAAAATAATATGTACAGTTCAGCCGTTCTTAGTGTGCTCCTACTGTCAACAAACAAAAGCCGCTTACTACAGGGTGCACGCTAAAGTCTGCGACTTTACGAATGTCGTATTCCTATTGAGTTAACTATTTTTTAAATTATAGGTACTTAAAGTACTAAAAATATCAACCATGATAAATGATGTAGGCCTAACCATTTCATTTAGAAAAAAATTTAAAAAGTATATTGTATTTAAATACTTTTGAAAGTATTTTGTAGTTACTTTTTAATCAGCGTGTACACATTTTGATATAATGCGCATGCTAAGCGACGTCATTATTTTGTTTGCATTAGGAGCAAACTAAGAGAGGCTGGACATTAGCTGTTTAAGACTAGTGCATTTTGTTTTAATACTCTAATCGTAATAAATTCAAAAACTTCGAGGAGCAGGCGTTAAGAGCTACGCGCAGTACGATTGCAGGACAAACACGTCATTACTTCATCCTGCTCTATATGAATTCCTATAGGGGATGAAAGTATTGTTTTCATGTCAATTTTTCGTAACAAGTTTTCACCGAATATAGGCCTACACACGTATTCAGGTCCCTTGAATACAAAAAACTTTTTTTTTTAGTAATTTCCCTTTGTGTGTGATTGTCTGCGTGCGTGCGTGCGCGCGCGCGCGTGTGTGTGTGTGTGAAAAAATATCTCAAGAACGGAAGATAATGTGAGCTGAAACTTATAACTTAAGTTAGATACCACTACGGGATCCAATACGAACATTTTTATCAAAATCGGTCAACCAGTAGTTTATTCGTACAATTTTTCTCTTGTTTGCGATTTTTCTAAAAATGTTCTTAAGATTTTTTAAAAACCGCCTCATTTACTAAATTTTTTAAAATGTTCTTTTTGATGGAAAACGAATAATCAACGTTGTAGAACAAAAGTGACCTACAACTTTTATTTTAAACATATTTATATACAACGCTTCATTTAGCGTCAAACAGTGATTTTTTTGTATTTTACTCATGAAAATAAGTAAAACTGTGATTTTTTTAGTATTTCGGTTTTAATATTATTACACATAAAATAAAAAATGTAATAACAAAAAATAATGACTGCAACGTTTATTTCAACCATTTCCTTCTATAAAGCTTAGTTTAGCGTCAAATTGTAAAGGTTCGTATTTTGAAGTCTTACAGAGGTTGATTTTCATTACTCATTCACTCATGATTAAAATTAGATTATGTTTTCATCTAACATTGTTTAATAATGATTAAATATTCTTATACGAGGCGTGTTCAGAAAGTAAGTACCGTTTAAAAAAAAAAACAAGTAAAACAATTTTTTTCAACACAATTTTATTTCTACATGAAAGCCCAAACCTTAAACTATTATTCGACATAGTTTCCACCGATGTTCAAACACTTGTCGTAGCGGGTGATCAGTTTGTCTATACGCTCTTCGTAGAAGGTTCCCGCCAACGAATGTAGCCACGACTCCACGGCAGTTTTCACTTCATCGTCGGTTTCAAAGCGTTGGCCGCCTAGCTCACGCTTCTTGTGCAGGAACAAGTTGTAGTCAGACGGTGCCAAGTCTGGGCTGTAGGGTGGGTGATCGAACTGCTCCCAACAAAATTGTCGAACCAATGTTTGAGTCACCAGCGGTATGGGGCCGAGCATTGTCATGGAGCAACACAATTCCGTTACTGCACATTTCTCTCCGTTTGTTTTGAATTGCCCGCCTTAGTTTTCTTAAGGTTTCGCAATACCTTGCCGCATTAATGGTTTCACCTCTTGGGAGAAAATCAATGTGAATGTGAAAATCAATGTGTTGCTCCATGACAATGCTCGGCCCCATACTGCTGGTGGCACTCAAAAATTGGTTCGACAATTTTGTTGGAAGCAGTTCGATCACCCGCCCTACAGCCCGGACTTGGCACCGTCTGACTATCACTTGTTCCTGAACATGAAGCGCGAGCTAGGCGGCCAACGCTTTGAAACCGACGATGAAGTGAAAACTGCCGTGGAGTCGTGGCTACATTCGTTGGTGGGAACCTTCTACGAAGAGGGTATAGACAAATTGATCACCCGCTACGACAAGTGTTTGAACATCGGTGGAAACTATGTCGAAAAATAGTTTAAGGTTTGGGCTTTCATGTAGAAATAAAATTGTGTTGAAAAAAAATTGTTTTGTTTTTTTTTAAAGACGGTACTTAATTTCTGAACACGCCTCGTAATTATTGTTTATTATTTACATTAGCAAGAGACCAGTCATGTAAGTGTTTAACGCCAGATTTTTACTGAAAGAAATATTAAATAAGTTGTTTAGGTCACGAAGAAAGTGAAATTATTCATACAGGTTGGTCTACAATGTGTATTAGTTGAGGCAAAAGTTGGTCCAGACAATCAAAAGCGAACAACCATCCTAGGAAACACCTTCGTCTTGAACGACCTTGAGACGACCTCAAATATTTCCTTCTTTCTTAAACTGTATTACAAAACTGTATATATAATAATTTCAAGTTTACTTTGTCAGTTACTTTATCAAACTGGTTATAAATATGTGATTAATCACAATGTAAACCTTAAGGTCTGCAGAACATCATAATGATTTTTCAATCTAATATTCATAATTCAATTTAAAATAGATTAATTATGGTATTGTACTACAAATTAACGGTTTTTGTCTATTTACGTCCAGCTAATTATCTCATATAAACTACTTCAACCATTTCTTCCTGATATTATAACAATCATAATTAAGAATATTGATCATATACGTATGTATTCCTTATGAGTAAGATCAAAACAAAAGCCAGTTTTTATGTCATCTATTAAAAACCCTATTATTATAAATTTATTATTTTTTAAATCATTAATAATAATTAATTTTTATTTAATAATCATTTAATGTTATTTAGATCTGTTAACCTTATAATATTAGTCTATAAATTGTTTCTATATTGTTTTCCCATAACAGGTATGGGGTGGTAAAATTATTTTCACTCGATCTGCTAGTTCCATGGATAAATAAAATAGTTTTGTTTCATATCACATGGTCAGGCAATTATAACACAAACATTTAAGAACAGAAGAAGTGGAGGTGAAGAAGTGGAGGAAGGATGTAAAAAATAGGATTGTGCAAGGGAGAATAGCAATCCGGAAATTGAACCCGATTTTATGGTCTGCAAAAATGCACATGAATACAAAAGTCCAGTTGTACCACACTATTGTGGAGCCAATAACAACTTATGGGGCAGAGTGCTGGCAAATAACATCAAAAATAGACAGCCAGCTTAAAGCAATTGAAATGGACTTTCTGCGCCGTTCATGTAGAGTGTCCAGGTTGGACCATATCCGGAATGACGACATCAGGAAAAGAGCTCATGAAGAAGATACCATTGTGGATAGGATAGAGAGACGACAACTGATATGGTATGGTCATGTGCAGAGAATGGGTGATGAGAGGTGGCCAAAAAGAATGTTGTCTTATGTCCCAACCAACAGAAGGAAGAAAGGTAGACCAAGGAAAACGTGGAAAAAGGGAATACAGGAAGCCATGAGGGAGAGAGGGATGGATGAGGGTGATTGGGAGGATAGAAGAGAATGGAGATTGAAGTGCGGGAAGCGGCGCCGGCCGTAGGAACCCCGGGGAAAAAAAAAAGAAGTGGAGGTGTAAAACACATTAGTCATAGTTATCTCCTCTCAAAGTAATGAATTTCATTTTACAGCCAGATCCTGTGGTGAATGAAGTGAAGGTGTCATTTTCAGGATGGAAAGTAGATGCTTTTTAGAGGGTCTGGCATGGTGATTAGCATACATTTCCGCTCTAAAGCCTAGTTTACACGGGTCGAGTATTTTATTACTTTCTCTTGCCTATATGAATATATAGGAAGGAAAGTATTGTTTTCATGTCGATTTTTCGAAATCGAGTTTTCACCGGATCTATACGTTTTCAGACCCCCTGAACCCAAAAAACATGTTTTTAGCGATTGGTCTGTGTGTGTGTGTGTGTGTGTGTCTGTGTGTCTGTGTGTGAACAGAATATCTCAAGAACGGAACGTCGTACGAACTTGAAACTTAAAACTTAAGTTACATACCACTACCGGACGCGACACGAACATTTTCATCAAAATCGGTCAACCGGAAGTAGTAGTTTATTCGTATAATTTTTCAGTTTTTTGCGATTTTCTCAAAAACTGGTCCTACGATTTTTTTTAAAATCGTCTATTTTACTCAATTTTTTATTCTCTACAAGATAGGGTAGGCGCCATGTTTGCTGAAATTCTCGGTGAGGCTGTTTTCACGTAAAAACGTGGTTTTTTTAAGATTACGGCTTTAATATAAATTTTAGCGCAAAAACTTATATAATAAAAGCTGTAGAGAATTTAAAAACCTACAACTTCTGTTTCAAACATTTTTTTGTATAACGCTTAGTTTAGCGGTAATTTGCGATTTTCTGTTTTTTTTTCTCACGAAAACGTGAGAAAAATCGATTTTTTTAACATTTCGGTCTTAGTATGCATTTTACGACAAAAGTGTATATAATTAAATTTATAGAAAATTAAAAGATCTACAACTTTTGTTTAGAGCATTTTTCTCTACAGAGCCTAGTTTAGCGTGAAAGCGTGATTTTCCGTATTTTTAAGCCAAACTGAGTTCGATTGTCATTTTGCGTCATTCACTCATGATTAAAATAAGGTTATGTTTTTGAGGTTAGTTTTTGTTCATTTCTAATGTTTTAATACTAATGTTAGGTTTATTGTTAATTATTTGCATTGGCAAGAGAAAGTTGTGTGAGTGTTTCACACCAGATTTTTAGAGTAGCGACGGTCGAGTAATTTAATAATTAAGTAACTGTCGGCACGTGTAACGTAGAGAGCGAATTTAGTGCACTGTTATGGCTCCACGGAGGCGGGGTCTCGCTCGTAAATTACGTCGTGCGTAGTGGAGGGGGGGGGGGGGTAAGGGACTAAACTGTGCACTCGACCGTTCTACTCGACTACAACTAAACTACTCGACTAAAACGTCCTGTCCAAACAAGTCGAGTATTAAATTACTAATCTACTCGACTAAAATACTCGACCCGTGTAAACTAGGCTTAAGATGAAGGCATAGTAAGCCACCTGACCCCTCATTTTAAAGGGTGATTCAAAAAGAGCGCCGGTTTTTAAACGGCTGGTAAATTTTTGTTTATCGGTTGGCAACAATGTTTGACCTCATTTCTATTTTGGAGAACATTCCGATTCACGATTCAGTTGTAGTTTCTCTTGTTCGCAGTGTAGTACTCTCGCAGTCTGTGTCTAACCATGGGGAAGTTTACTATTGCGCAACGAGTGTTAATCGTCAAAACATTTTACCAGAGTGGAGAGAGTTATGCGGCTACTGTCAGGCGACTTCGCGGTACTCTAGGACGTAATGAAGCACCGAATGAATCAACAGTTCGCAGGCTCATGAAAAAGTTTTTTGAGACGGGTTCAACAGTCGACCTTAAAAGTTCTGGACGTCGTCGTTCTGGCCAAACTGAACAGAACGTTGCGTTGGTTCGTGACAGTGTGGCTGTTAACCCAGCAAATTAGGGAGTTTTTGTGGCGTCATTTGGATGGAATGGACATTGACGAGTTGTGGTTTCAGCAGGATGGTGCCACCTGTCACGCTGCACGAGAAACAATGTTGTTGCTCCGTGAACGGTTCCAGGATCGCATCATTTCTCGTAATTCCGACCATCAATGGCCACCAAGGTCGTGTGACTTGACGCCTTGTGACTTTCCTCTTTGGGGTCATCTGAAGTCATTGGTGTATGCCAATAAACCCCGAAACATCAATGACTTGAAGGAGGAAATTCGACGGGTTATCGGGCAAATGGAAGTCGAAACTTGTCGTGCAGTAATATCCAATTTCATAGACAGAGTTGATGCGTGCCAGCGCAGTAGAGGAGGACACATGCATGACATCATTTTTCATACATAAAATCGGAAGGAAAGATGAACTTGTTGATGTATTTATTTTCAGTTTTTCAATAAAATAAATCTCTTAATTTGATATATCAAAACCGGCGCTCTTTTTGAATCACCCTATACTTAGTAAACCCTGTAGAGGTTCAAACCAGCCTTTTTAACTTTCTTAACCTTCTTAAACGTTTCAGTTATATAATTGGCTGTACATGTGGTAAGATACAGAACTATTTTTTAAAGTGAAGAAGGCTTGGTAAACTACTTCACTTCTCGTTTTACTAAGTAAAACCTCTAAAGACCTCTAAAGGTTTAAAAACACTGATGGATCGCTGATGGACCGGCCCAAGGATGCCAAGAGACCAACTGTTGGGCCTCCGGCGACATCCCCAGGGTTGGATAGGAGCATCCTTCCCCAATAATTAAGGGTTAATGCATACGCAATGAACGTCATGCAGAGATCCTTCAAAACCCCCTAGAGCGAACTATCAAGCTTAGTGACCAAAGCCATGAAAACCACAGCCACTAAGAATCCGTCACCATTTCCGGGCACTGACTAGCCTACGCCAGTGGGCACCCCGGTTCCCTTAGAACTCATGTCGACAAGGCTCCCCTCGTCACGTTTGATGAGTAACCGTCGCAGCCTCTTGCAAGAACTGCTACCACACATCACCCTCACAATGCAGAGCCCGTTATTCCGAACTCACTCTCCCCCAGAGGATGGGTATCTGCAAAGCAGGTTCGAGAGTCTAGAGCGGAATTACCCCCTCCCCACAGGGGAAAGACCATGTGATCAAGCGTTTACCAGCCACTAGTCTGATGAACTAAAAAAACTTTGATTACATACACTTTTGCTCTAAAGAACGAGTAAATAATATTAAGGGCGCAATCCTGAAAACAACATTTTTTACTACCAGAGCACAGCACAGCCTCTCAAGAATTGTAGCAGACATGGCGGTTACTCCATCTTGTAAAATATATAAACGTTAGTAAATGAGGTAATTTTTAAAAAATTGTTAAAGCCGTCTGTGAGAAATCTCAAAAACCTAAAATTTCAAATGAATAAACTACTACTTCCGGTTGACTGATTTTCATTGAAATGTTCATGTGGAGTCCTCTTATAGCTCATAACTTACATGACAAGTTTCAACTTCGTACTATCTTCCGTTTTGAGCTATTTTGGTCACACACACACACACACACACACACACACACACACTCTCACTCACTCACTCATTCACTCACAAATAGACCAATCGCTAAAAACATGTTTTTAGGAGGTTTGAAAACGTGTATATCCGGTGAAAACTCGGCTTCAAAAATCAACATGAAAACAATTCTTTCTTTTGTTTCAGATTCACATACAGTCCACCGGGTTGGTCTAGAGGTAAAGTCGTCGCCAAAATCAGCTGTTTAACAGCTGATTTTCGGAGACGAAGGTTCCTGGTTCAAATTCTAGTAAAGGTAGTTACTTTTATACGGATTTGAATGCTAGACAGTGGTTACCGGTGTATTTTAATGGTTGGGATTCAATTAACCATACGCTCTCAGAAATGGTCGACCTGAGTCTGTACAAGACTACACCTTATTTACACGTCATACACATCATCCTCATCTCATTGGGTCATGGGGTTGCTTATTGTCCTGAATTGAACAGATTGCAACGTACACAAATTAAAGATTACAAAAAAATTCATATACGGCAAGAGAAAGTAATAAGTGTGTTTTTTGGTACGGTTACATTTAAATACAAAGATTTCTTTACGTTTGTGATGATTTTTTTACAGATTAAACTACTTATTTGCTTAATAACTGATAGATTTGTTGATATGTAAATCATGCCGGTGACTTTACAGTAATAAACTTACATAAATAGTTCTACAAAACCAAGGTACAATACCGACTCCATAAACATATTCAAATAAGTTTACATTCCTAACTGGTTATACAATCCTTATAAAGATATTTTCTATTTGACTGAATATAAAACGATTTTTTAAAGTATATAGTTTTTTTATGATAAGTCATAACATATCTAGAATATCCACAAATAAATTAATGAATTCGGGTAAACTAGGTTAAATCATTAGGAATATCGCATTCCTTTTCCTGGTTGACTAAATTTATCGAGATCAAATACCTATTAGATCATTTTTTTTAAATTTTTTTTCATTTATTATAAACTTTTTTATAACCAAACTAACTTTGTTTAAGTATCAGATGAAGACCACCGAATACAAACAACCATGTTTTTACAAAACATTACGTATCTCACACAATTTGATACAATACCCACTCGAGACATGAATATAACCGCTAAAAGTGATAATTTTTTATAAATAATTAAGGAGAGTTCATACCGAAAATTCGATTCCGTAATCAAATTTTTTTATTGAATATTAATAATTGAAATTTTCTGTTTAATTTGGTATATAATTCATATGCATAATGATCTCAAGATATATTTTAAATATTGTTTTTATAATAGGTCTGGAGGCCAATTTGTCTGAATTTGGTTCGGTTCATAAAGTTTTCTAAGTTTACTCCGATCTTCTCAATATCCTCTCTGACTTCTTTACTGTTAACCGTTTATAGGGCAGTACTACGGGGAAAAATATACAAAAATAAATTATGTTATTAATATGTTGTAAAATGTTAAATTTTGGTTTATAAGGACTTGAATAATGTACTTCTAGTGCCAGAACAGTAAGCAATTTCTTTTTTTTTTATGTCAAGCCCTGGTAAGTATAGCTACTTACCAAGGAATGTTTATTGAAATGGGAATCACATAATGTTTAGTGGAAAGAATGCTTATTAAAACAACTTGTAGCCCTATATAAGAAAAAAAATGTGTCGAATAACTTATCTTAACTTTATACAGTCGAACTTCTATATAACGAACTTCTATATTACGAATTTTTCTATATAACAAATTTTTTCCGAGAACATTGAAAATAAAATGATTTTGTATGTAAAAATGTCTCTATATAACGAAGTGGAGTTTCTATATAACGAATTTTTATACTGGAGTTTAATTCATAAGAATTAAAATAAATTGATGAGAACAATAAATATATTAAGAATTAAGTAAAATTGCATTGGAGACACTCAAGCACAATGCGAGTAGCGGACTCTACTTATGTACTGTACTGTACCTTACTGAAGTGGACTGTACCTACAGCAGAGTGACGTGCTGTTCATCAGTTTGTTTTGTCTATCCCTAGCTGTGGTTGTGCGTGAATTGTATTTTTGATGATTTTTGTTTAATAAAAAGTGCTATTCGCAAGTTTAACGTTCAGTATCAGTTTATCGGGTAAAGTTTGACGTTTAATAGTTAATATCTACGCAATAAGATGTCAAAACGGAAAACATTAAATATCGAAGATAAGTTAAAAATTATCGAAGCAGTTGACAAAGGCAGTAGAAAGAAAGATGTTGCCTTACGTTTTGGTATATCAGCCAGTTCGTTGTCAACAATTTTGTCAAGGAAAGACGAAATAAAGAAAAGAGCCGGCGTTTGTGTAAAATTAAAAGACAGGAAATGAGTACGACAGTGCGTGTACACAAATGTTGACGAAGCCGTACTAAAATGGCTTACCGTAGTACGAGAGAAGTCTCTTCCCGTATCAGGGGCATTAATAAAAGAAAAAGCACTAGAATTCGCGAAACAGATGGGTTTTACAAATTTTGTTGCCAGCACAGGTTGGCTAGACAAATTTAAGAACAGGCATGGTCTATTTCAGAAAGTTATAAGTGGTGAAAGTGCCAGTGTAAATGAAAACGACTGTACAACTTGGAAGGAAAACGTGTTAGTTAACCTCCTGCAACAGTATGATAAGAATGACGTGTTTAATGCTGATGAGACTTCATTGTTTTATAAGTGTTTGCCAAATAAGACTCTAGCATTTCGAAATGAAAAATGTTACGGGGGGAAGTACAGTAAAGAGAGAGTGTCTGTAATGTTAGCTGCTAATATGACTGGGACTGAAAAACTGAAACTTTTAGTGATTGGGAAAAGTAAAAACCCACGTTGTTTTAAGGGTGTGAAATCTTTGGAAACCGACTACGACTTCAATAGAAAAGCATGGATGACTGGTGACATTTACTTAAAATGGTTGCAGAAGTTTGACAACGAAATGATCAGACAAAATAGAAAAGTGTTGCTGTTTGTGGATAATTGTCCTGCTCATCCACGATCGGTTTCAGAAAAAATTAAATCTGTTAAAGTCGTGTACTTGCCACCTAACACAACTTCGAAAATTCAACCCATTGATCAAGGAATAATTAAAAATTCATTATCGGAAACGAATTTTAATGAAAGTGCTAAATGCAATCGATAATAATTCGTACACAGAAAAAGTGACAATTTCCTTAAAAGACTGCGTTACAGAATTATCAAAAGCATGGGTCGGTGATGTTACTTCGGAAACTATCTCCCGGTGCTTTAGAAAAGCTGGTTTTTCTGGAACGGACGTCGGAATTCAGACAGTTGAAGTTCCTCAAGTTTTAAGTGACAGTTGGAGTAGAATACAAGATAAGATCTGTTTATCTGAAGACATAACCTTGGATCAGTATATTAACGTTGACGATGATGTTGAAACAGCTGAATATCCGACTGACGAAGAAATTGTTAATGAAATTTTGCAGTCGCAACATGTTTCCATTGAAGGTGAAGTAGAAGAAGAAGAAGAAGAAGAGGAAGACAGTGACCATCAAGGAGAAAATTCAAAAATAACAAACGGTGATTTGCTTAATGCTTTCTCAATAATACGCACTAGTATGCAGCAACACGAAAATGTGCCTGAAGAGATGTTTATACATTTAAACAAGTTAGAATCGTTTATAGAAAACAAGACAATTTTTAACAATACAGTGCAAACTAGAATATCGGATTTCTTCAAAATACAGTAGAACACAAATTGTAAATAGTGTAGACTACGCATATTATCGGTTAGTTTATTTTTTACAATGTTAGTTTTGATGTGTATGTTTTTCTTTACATGTACTGTACGTACATACTTTAGTAACAGTATTTAGTGATTATAAAAGTTTAAATGTGAATCATTTTTAGTTTAAAAATAAAATGAATATTGTATCTCAATTTCGTATCTTGTTTGTGCATTAACTATACGCCTAGTATATGAAAGGATAACATTAGTACTCAGGTTGGTACGAATTTTACTTTTGTAACGTCTAAGTTGAAATACGTTACTGTGGGTTTTTGTTTCATATCTGGCGCTGCATTTCGGTTTGTGTTAATGCTTAACTTTGTTCACTGTAAGCTGTCGCTATCTGGCGTTTTTCTGTTTATCTATTCTGGCCTGATTTGAATTAATATTTTTCTGTCGACTAATTGTCCTATCTTCCTGGTTTAAACGTGCACTCTTGTTTGTGAAGCGAAATGGTACGGTAGTCGTCTATGACCTTTAAAATGTTGCCGATTTGCAAATTTCTTTCTTTTACTTAAAGAATGTTTTTTTTATACTTTAATGCTGCATTATGATGGTTACTGAAGTTTAATTGCATTATCTACTGTTTTAAATTATGTTTATCTTTTGTTTTTCTTTAAACTTATTATGATACGTAATTATTTTAAGTCTTTTCCGGGTCGGCGTTTAATTATGGTTCAAGTTTTTTTTGGCTTCGTAGCCCCAAATTTATTTTGGGTAAGTTCTCTTTTGTTTTGCTGTCGAATATTTCTGGAGATTGCGCTTGTCAATTCTGTTTAACTGTAAATTTTAAATTTTGAATCGAGTTATTTTGGCCTTGGCCTTGTTCGATTCTTGCCTTGTTTTTTTGTCTGTTTGTTAGCCTACACCTTTTAACCTTGTGTGGGTTTCCGTTAAGGTGTTAGGCAATTTAACCTTTTGTACTTACCTTTTGTTTTTTTTACCTTTGACCTATGTTGACCGCAATCTGTAGAAGTATTCTTTGGTCTAATTCTTTCTTTTGATTTGGTTCATTTTGTTACTTTTGTTTTCGAAGTGTTACCTTTATCGCTTTTGACAATGGTCGTTTTTGTCCAGGGTTCGACTCTGGGGTTCTATTCTGTGAGATTCTGCTTTGGGAACGTTTCCGTTATGGAAGATCCTACCGTATGAGAAGTCTACTCTAGTTTTGGATAATTGTTTCGGATAGTCTTGGATAGCAGTGCCATTCTGCTTGTTTGGAGCCACCTGGGTTTGATTCTCGACGTTTTCTGTTCTATAATTTTGTTTCTGCAATCTGGTATGTGTCATTAAATATTTTATAAAATGTGTTTTTCGGGCTATATCGACGATTTCTACTTGACTGCGTCTATGCAGGTCAGGTAGGGCTTCCTGTACTATGCATGTCGCGAAATGAAAATGGTCAACGAATGAACTTGTTTAAAATTTAAATTAAATTTTTTTAATATTGGAAAACCGTTAACAAGTTTTCTTTCTCATAAGTAATTTCATTAATCTAGAATCTTGTTTTTTTTATATATAAAATTTTTTTTACAAATATTGTTTTTCTTCTAAAATTTTTTTTAATAATTTAAAAGGCTACCATGGTATGCACATATAAATAAATATAATATTAAAATAATAATTTGATGCTATGCTACTACGGGACAATGAACTAATTCTATTTTTAAAAAAAAAAAAAATATTTTTTTTACCTTTAAATTTTCTGTATCTATGAATTTTCAGTATAAATAGTATCAGTTTTAAGTGATCTTAAAACGATAGCTATTAAAATTTAGTTATTCATTGAACATTGTATTTTATATTTAATTTCTTTTTTAAAATAATTTTTGCCTGAAGATAATCCATTTAGGTATTTTGTTTGTCTCAAATTTAATTATGTCTATATAATAATTTTTCTGTATTTCCAAACTTCTTGGATTCATTGTGTAATTAATTTTTTTTTGAATTTTGTGTTTTTCTTAAGTAATAACAATCATATGCAACAACATCTTGTTTTTTTTTGGGCTTCCTTGTGTTTTTGTCAACCCCTGAGCCAACCTATTATTGTGAATAGAGGGGGATGTGACACTTTACTACGTACTGTTTCTATAAAACGAACTTTTTATGGATCCCCTTGACACTTCGTTATATAGAAGTTCGACTATATTAGCATGAATGCTTGGTTTCCCATAAAAACTGGAGTTTTCTAACCACGGTACAAAAGTAACAACAAAACAACATGGTAGCGTACGCTGGTATGAATCCTTACCACATTCGTGTAACTCACAAAGCAAATGGTCACTGCGCACTAAATTCAATATGTGGATAGCCTACTTACCAGAAAATATCTATAAAACCATAAAATATCAATAGGGTTCAACTGCTTGGCTTATTCATAAAAAAATCGACCTTATTTTCGGTGGTAAATAAACCTACCACAGACCTATAAAGGGTTAAATCATTTATTTAAAACCTTAGGTCTAGTATAGGGTGAATCAAAAAGAGCGCCGGTTTTGATATATCAAATTAAGAAATTTATTTTATTGAAAAACTGAAAATAAATACATCAACAAGTTCATCTTACCTTCCGATTTCATGTATGAAAAATGATGTCATGCATGTGTCCTTCTCTACTGCGCTGGCACGCATCAACTCTGTCCATGAAATTGGATATTACTGCACGACAAGTTTCGACTTCCATTTGCCCGATAACCCGTCGAATTTCCTCCTTCAAGTCATTGATGTTTCGGGGTTTATTGGCATACACCAATGACTTCAGATGACCCCAAAGATGAAAGTCACAAGGCGTCAAGTCACACGACCTTGTTGGCCATTGATGGTCAGAATTACGAGAAATGATGCGATCCTGGAACCGTTCACGGAGCAACAACATTGTTTCTCGTGCAGAAACTGAATTTTATATGGGTGATATTGGAGATCGTACCGAAGAATTCTCCGTACAAAAGAACATCGTAAACCCAATTGTTGAGAACGGCGACGTATTGATTTTGCTGGGCTAACAGCCACACCGTCACGAACCAACGCAACGTTCTGCTCAGTTCGGCCAGAACGACGACGTCCAGAACTTTTAAGGTCGACTGTTGAACCCGTCTCAAAAAACTTTTTCATGAGCCTGCGAACTGTTGATTCATTCGGTGCTTCATTACGTCCTAGAGTACCGCGAACTCGCCTGACAGTAGCCGCATAACTCTCTCCACTCTGGTAAAATGTTTTGACGATTAACACTCGTTGTGCAATAGTAAACTTCTCCATGGTTAGACACAGACTGCGAGAGTACTACACTGCGAACAAGAGAAACTACAACTGACTCGTCAATCGGAATGTTCTCCAAAATAGAAATGAGGGCTAACAATGTTGCCAACCGATAAACAAAAATTTACCAGCCGTTTAAAAACCGGCGCTCTTTTTGAATCACCCGTTATTTAACGTATTAAAAATTTGTTTTGTCAGCCGGTTGCTATCCACTCAATACAGGTACCGTAAAATTTTAGATTTCTTTCTCTAATAGTTTTCAGAAATCGGTCATTTTACTTGTACAGTTCCTTTCGACCTCGTAACCTATATATATACGTCTACTATCTACTGGCCAATTATCTTGCAGAGGACCTTTCTCTCAAATTTCTCTCCTTCTCTTACAGCAGCATTCTCGGTTATTCTGAGGCACTCACTCACGTACAGATACACAGGTTTTTTATCACAGCATTTTAATGTCTAATCTTGGCTTGTCTTGAGAGTGCTTTCTTCTTATATATACAAGTGGTAAGTTTTTCGAAGTACACTGGCTATCTTTTCTTCGGCTGTTTTTACTTTCTCTTGCCTATATGAATATATAGGAAGGAAAGTATTGTTTTCATGTCGATTTTTCGAAATCGAGTTTTCACCGGATCTATACGTTTTCAGACCCCCTGAACCCAAAAAACATGTTTTTAGCGATTGGTCTGTGTGTGTGTCTGTGTGTGTGTCTGTGTGTGTGTCTGTGTGTGTGTCTGTGTGTGTGTGTGTCTGTGTGTGTCTGTGTGTCTGTGTGTGAACAGAATATCTCAAGAACGGAACGTCGTACGAACTTGAAACTTGAAACTTAAGTTACATACCACTACCGAACGCGACACGAACATTTTCATCAAAATCGGTCAACCGGAAGTAGTAGTTTATTCGTATAATTTTTCAGTTTTTTGCGATTTTCTCAAAAACTGGTCCTACGATTTTTTTTAAAATCGCCTATTTTACTCAATTTTTTATTCTCTACAAGATAGGGTAGGCGCCATGTTTGCTGAAATTCTCGGTGAGGCTGTTTTCACGTAAAAACGTTGTTTTTTTAAGATTACGGCTTTAATATAAATTTTAGCGCAAAAACTTATATAATAAAAGTTGTAGAAAATTTAAAAACCTACAACTTTTATTTCAAACATTTTTTTGTATAACGCTTAGTTTAGCGGTAATTTGCTATTTTCTGTTTTTTTTTCTCACGAAAACGTGAGAAAAATCGATTTTTTTTAACATTTCGGCCTTAGTATGCATTTTACGACAAAAGTGTATATAATTAAATTTATAGAAAATTAAAAGATCTACAACTGTTATTTAAAGCATTTTTTTCTACAGAGCCTAATTTAGGGAGAAAGAGTGATTTTCCGTATTTCTAAGCCAAACTGAGGTTGATTTTCATTTTGCGTCTTTCACTCATGATTAAAATTAGGTTATGTTTGTTGAGGTTAGTTTTTTGTTTATTTCTTATGTTTTATTACTAATGTTAGGTTTATTGTTAATTATTTGCACTGGCAAGAGAAAGTTGTGTGAGTGTTTCACACCAGATTTTTTTTGTTTGCTTCACATTCGCTTGTTGGTTATATTTTCTCCCGGAGGTACTTAGAGCTATCAACTTTCACAATTTTTCCGTTTTGTGCCTTCAGTTGACGTAAGGCTGTTTTTATGTTCGTTACGTATTTAGTTTTCTCGTAGGTAATGTGTATGGTTCTGCTTTTTTTGCTTGTTCTTTTATCACTTTGTTTCTTCTACTGCTGTTGCAATGTTTCTAGAAACCATTGCTGGGTCGTCTGCAAAAGCAGACAGTTTAACTTATTAGGCCTATATACTTATATATACATAAATATAAGTCAAGTATTTTACTAATAGGTTTATCTTAGTCGGATAATAAACTGCGAGTGAAAACTTAAGTTTATCAAAGTCAAGTATTTTTTAGATTTTCTTAATTTTGGAATTTTATGATGATTTAAGGAAATCGTATATATTTTATTGGTAAAATTATTATAATTATATTATAACTTAATAAATTTTTTATAAAATTAATGTTCATTATTACTTTCTCTTGCCTATATGAATATATAGGAAGGAAAGTATTGTTTTCATGTCGATTTTTCGAAATCGAGTTTTCACCGGATCTATACGTTTTCAGACCCCCTGAACCCAAAAAACATGTTTTTAGCGATTGGTCTGTGTGTGTGTCTGTGTGTGTGTGTGTGTGTGTGTGTGTGTGTGTGTGTGTCTGTGTGTGTGTGTGTGTGTGAACAGAATATCTCAAGAACGGAACATCGTACGAACTTGAAACTTGAAACTTAAGTTACATACCACTACCGGACGCGACACGAACATTTTCATCAAAATCGGTCAACCGGAAGTAGTAGTTTATTCGTGTAATTTTTCACTTTTTTACGATTTATCTCAAAAACTGGTCCTACGATTTTTTTTAAAATCGCCTATTTTACTCAATTTTTTATTCTCTACAAGATAGGGTAGGTGCCATGTTTGCTGAAATTCTCGGTGAGGCTGTTTTCACGTAAAAACGTTGTTTTTTTAAGATTACGGCTTTAATATAAATTTTAGCGCAAAAACTTATATAATAAAAGTTGTAAAGAATTTAAAAACCTACAACTTCTGTTTCAAACATTTTTTTGTATAACGCTTAGTTTAGCGGTAATTTGCGATTTTCTGTTTTTTTTTCTCACGAAAACGTGAGAAAAATCGATTTTTTTAACATTTCGGTCTTAGTATGCATTTTACGACAAAAGTGTATAATTAAATTTATAGAAAATTAAAAGATCTACAACTTTTGTTTAGAGAATTTTTCTCTACAGAGTCTAGTTTAGCGTGAAAGCGTGATTTTCCGTATTTTTAAGCCAAACTGAGTTCGATTGTCATTTTGCGTCATTCACTCATGATTAAAATAAGGTTATGTTTTTGAGGTTAGTTTTTGTTCATTTCTAATGTTTTAATACTAATGTTAGGTTTATTATTAATTATTTTCATTGGGAAGAGAAAGTTGTGTGAGTGTTTCACACCAGATTTTTTTTAAATTGTTTTCATAATAATATTGTAACAATCAATATAAGAACAAAAACTGCATCAAAACGACTAAAATCGATAACTAGTAATCTGGTGTACTTGGATCATTTATGGAATTAGAAAGACAGAAATGTCAAGGACAAAATGCATTTATTTAATCTGGAAAAAAAATACAATACAAATTAGAATAATAAGTAATTTAACTTACCATAATGAATGCAATGAATTATATTAATTTTCACAGTTAAATTCTGTATAATTTTCTAATCATCTAAATTAACTTGTAAGAGGACATGGATCCATAAATAAAGAAATGTGTAGGTTCATTTTTATACTTTCATATGTTTGAATTTGTTAAGATATTCATTTATTTAGTGAATGTTAGTGAATTGTCTTATAAACTGCACGTGGTGAAGGTTGTTGTTCAATAGACATTATTATAGCTATGCTATTTTAATCAATGTTTAATACAAAACACAATACGGTAACCTCTTATTAGTCCGACATATTTGTGACTCGGGTGATACCGGATTACCGAATATGAGTAATTTTACTGAAAAAAATCTGGTGTGAAACACTCACACAACTTTCTCTTGCCAATGTAAATAATTAACAATAAACCTAACATTAGTAATAAAACATTAGAAATAAACAAACAACTAATCTCAAAAATATAACCATATTTCAATCATGAGTGAAACACGCAAAATGAAATTCGAACTCAGTTTGGTTTAAAAATACGGAAAATCACTCTTTCTCTCTAAACTAGGCTCTTTAGAGAAAAATGCTCTAAATAAAAGTTGTAGATCTTTTAATTTTTTATAAATTTGGTTATATACACTTTTGTCGTAAAATGCATACTAAGGCCAAAATCTTTAAAAAATCGATTTTTCACACGTTTTCGTGAGAAAAAATCAGAAAATCGCTAATTACTGCTAAACTAAGCGTCATACAAAAAAATGTTTGAAACAGAAGTTGTAGGTTTTTAAATTCTCTACAACTTTTATTATATAAGTTTTTGCGCTAAAATTTATATTAAAGCCGTAATTATAAAAAAACAACGTTTTTACGTGAAAACAGCCTCACCGAGAATTTCAGCAAACATGGCGCCTACCCTATCTTGTAGAGAATCAAAAATTGAGTAAAATAGGCGATTTTAAAAAAAATCGTAGGACCAGTTTTTGAGAAAATCGCAAAAAACTGAAAAATTATACGAATAAACTAAGTTACTACTACTTCCGGTTGACCGATTTTGATGAAAATGTTCGTGTCGCGTCCGGTAGTGGTATGTAACTTAAGTTTCAAGTTCGTACGATGTTCCGTTCTTGAGATATTCTGTTCACACACAGACACACACACACACAGACACACGCACACACAGACACACACACACACACACACACACACAGACCAATCGCTAAAAACATGTTTTTTGGGTTCAGGGGGTCTGAAAACGTATAGATCCGGTGAAAACTCGATTTCGAAAAATCGACATGAAAACAATACTTTCCTTCCTATATATTCATTTAGGCAAGAGAAAGTAAAAATAGGGATAAATCAGGCAATTTAAGAACGAGAGCAGTCAACCGAGTACAGTTTACTGTATTAACAATTCTACGCGCATTCTTATTATACGTGGAGACTGTAAATACGTGGTCACGCTACAAACGTTTTTACCATTCACAGCCATTTAAGAAAAACACAGAATTTATTGCACTGTCACCGCCACCCCTTCTAATTTATCATTTACTGTGTTGCCGGCCTTCAATACTTATTCCTGTCTTTGTCGGCGCGGTAGGCCCTTTGGCGGCATACCGACAAACCTTTCGGCTGCGCATCGACAGAGGTCTTTGTCATCAAGGCTGAGCTAGTAGCCGCTCTCTACCACAGCGCTCTCGGCAACTTTATAAAGAGCGCTGCACTGAACCGAGCGATTCAATACCGATCCAGACACAGAGGGTTTCAATTTCGATCCAGACAGAAGACAAGACGTCCATCACCGCACACAGCTGCCGGACTCCAGCTAAGACTAATCGATGACCCCGCAAGAGAGAAGATGATGCTTCCACTCGCCGACCCATCACCGTAAGCCGTCGACCGGACCGTCATCGCCCGCTGTGCGTTCGACCACGTTTGAATAGTTCGATCACTGTGAATAGTTCGACCACGTTTTCGAGAAACCGACATTTGTGTTTACGGTAACAAACAGTTATATTCGTACATTTAACCCACAAAAGATTCCGCGATATACTGTATATACTCTGGGCATAGTATAAGTTGTTATGTTTGTCGTATTGAAATTAAAGCTGTCACGCATGCGCACTGATGATGTTCCCCCTCTACCTCTCGTTGCAAACAAGGGAAAACTCGTGACTCAAATGACTATAATCTAATCGACAAAGAAAATCGATGTTAATAGTGGAGTTACACTAGCGGACGTTAGCTTCTTCAAGATTGAATTCCAAATCTTAAACCACTTACTGTCTGTAGGCAACTCTGAAACAGAGGAACGAGTGATTTGTATCCGTTTTAAGACGGTAAACTTATTCGCCTTCCACCAATAATATATTTTTACTTTCTCTTGCCTATATGAATATATAGGAAGGAAAGTATTGTTTTCATGTCGATTTTTCGAAATAGAGTTTTCACCGGATCTATACGTTTTCAGACCCCCTGAATCCAAAAAACATGTTTTTAGCGATTGGTCTGTGTGTCTGTGTGTGTGTGTGTGTGTGTGAACAGAATATCTCAAGAACGGAACATCGTACGAACTTGAAACTTGAAACTTAAGTTATATACCACTACCGGACGCGACACGAACATTTTCATCAAAATCGGTCAACCGGAAGTAGTAGTAACTTAGTTTATTCGTATAATTTTTCAGTTTTTTGCGATTTTCTCAGAAACTGGTCCTACGATTTTTTTTAAAATCGCCTATTTTACTCAATTTTTTATTCTCTACAAGATAGGGTAGGCGCCATGTCTGCTGAAATTCTCGGTGAGGCTGTTTTCACGTAAAAACGTTGTTTTTTTAAGATTACGGCTTTAATATAAATTTTAGCGCAAAAACTTATATAATAAAAGTTGTAGAGAATTTAAAAACCTACAACTTCTGTTTCAAACATTTTTTTGTATAACGCTTAGTTTAGCGGTAATTTGCGATTTTCTGTTTTTTTCTCACGAAAACGTGAGAAAAATCGATTTTTTTAACATTTCGGTCTTAGTATGCATTTTACGACAAAAGTGTATATAATAAAAGTTATAGAAAATTAAAAGATCTACAACTTTTGTTTAGAGAATTTTTCTCTACAGAGCCTAGTTTAGCGTGAAAGTGTGATTTTCCGTTTTTTTTAAGCCAAATTGAGTTCGATTGTCATTTTGCGTCTTCCACTCATGATTAAAATAAGGTTATGTTTTTGAGGTTAGTTTTTGTTTATTTCTAATATTTTATTAATAATGTTAGGTTTATTATTAATTATTTGCATTGGCAAGAGAAAGTTGTGTGAGTGTTTCACACCAGATTTTTCATTACGTACAGCCCATCGTTTAAGTTATGTTGTTTAGATAATCAGCTGAAAGGCTGGTTCGAACCTCTAAAAGTTTTACTAATAAAAGGAGAAATGAGCTGGTTTACGAGTGCCTTCCTCACTGAGTTGAAAAGTATGCTTATAAGCATGCCAAGCCCTCTGAAAAGCATCTAATTTCCACCCTGCAAATGACACTCTCACTTCAATCACCACAAGGTCTGGCTGTATAATGAAATTCATTCCTCTCAGTGGAGATAACTCTGACTAGTGTCTTTTACATCTTGACCTCTTCTGTTGTTAAATGATTGTCTTAAAATTGACTGATCTTGTGATAAAAACAGAACTATTTTTTAAAAAAATTTTTTGTAGTCTTGGAACTAGCAGATTGATTGCAAATAATTCAAAATTTCACCTGTCTCTTATTGGAATAATTTCTTCTAGTTATTTAATGTGTTAATGTTAAATTTAAAGTTAACTATTCAAAGCTTACTATTCAACGTCTTTTTCTTGTTGTCACTGACTGTTGTCATCAATTCCGCCTTTTTGAACTAAATTTGTAAACCTGCCTTTATAGCTATTTTATTAGTTGAATTGCTTATTTTATCCGATTCGGACACCAGGACAATATTGTCAGCAAATGCTGAGTGTTTTACCTCATGTGCTCTTTCTGTTTTCCCTACTGCAAGGTTGGAGTTGTAAACTATTCGGAATTTTTTAATTTTGTTTTTTCCAAACTAAATTTTTAATTTTATTTAAAATTATTTGTTTTAAAAAATTACTTAAAAATTTGTACACATTTGAACGGACATCAGAAATAAATTTTCCTTTTGTAGAGATAAATTTTAAATTCGGAATTGAGATTTGACATTGTTTTATTATTCTCTACCTTGAAAGTTAATAAGAAAGTATTAAGAAGTACAAAAAACGAACGGGAATTTGAGTTGGTGTATAAATTCTTGTGTTTAAATATTTTCTAGAATATTCAGGTATAAACCTTTTAATTATTGTTAAAAATAATCTATATTTACACTAACGGGTAGTTTTATTACGTTGTTAGTTGTTAAAGCCTATTACGATCAAGGCTATACGTAGTATGACTTACTGCCACAGTAATATTGGCTACGTCCAATGTACGTACATTTAATTGTACCTACCTATTAAAATGAATGTACTTAATCGAGTAACTGTTTTAATTTTACACACCTACTATATAAATTCCATTTCTAAACCAGTTGAACTATCATACAATTGAAAGTAAACGCACTGCGTTAGTTAAAGCACAAAAGAAAAACAATAAACTTTATTAAATTATTAAACGATAATAGTCATTGATTCTTCAAAATTATAATCATTGATAAGTCTTCTTCTTCTTCTTCTGCCTTTCAAGGATTAGGCATTCCTGCCTGTACCTATCCTCTCAAATCTGCCCATCTCTTTCTCGGGCGTCCTCGTTCTTTCTTTCCCTCCGGACTATAGCCTAATGTGTTTATCCTATTCTCTCTCATTCTGTTCACGAGCTCCAACCACTGCATTCTAGAGAAGATTTTGAATTCTTTCCTGTAACGATCTTCTCTACTACACCCATACGTGTGTCAAAAAATTTCATTTCTGATGCTTACAATCTACTCTCCTCTCGCTTTGGTAACATCTAAGTTTTATTTCATATAATGAATTAACACAATAATTTCACTAACCTTCTTTTTAAACTGCGTCACCTTTATTTTAATTTTTACTTACACGTGTTTCGGTGGATCCACCATCATCAGAGTAAATAACATAAAATTGAAACTAAAAACACTATTTATTAAAAATTTATAGAAGATGATACATCTTCAGTCACTTGTATAAAACTGTTTTATACAAGTGACTGAAGATGTATCATCTTCTATAGATTTTTAATAAATAGTGTTTTTAGTTTCAATTTTATGTTATTTACTCTGATGATGGTGGATCCACCGAAACACATGTAAGTAAAAATTAAAATAAAGGTGACGCAGTTTAAAAAGAAGGTTAGTGAAATTATTGTGTTAATTCATTATATGAAATAGAAATATTTAAAACTGCAGGATGCATTATAAAGATTTATTTTTGAATCTAAGTTTTACTTCCACAGAGAAGGGTCGACACTGCTATTGTTTTATAAAATCTCAAACTCGTGTTTTTGCTGGTGCTTTTTTTAAGGTTTGGTGGATAGTTTCGCATATTTGCTGAAATCGGTGCATCTTAGTGTAAACATCTTTATCCTGTTGGTATATAATGTTGAAACCTAGATACTGAAAGTGGGAGATCTGTTCCAAAATATTATTCTTTATAACAATTTCACTTTTGACTGGTTCCTTCCCCCTGAACACCATTATCCTTATCTTCTTTGTCAAAACTGTCAACTTATATTTTTTCCAGAATTTGATCAGCATGAAAAGTGCTCTCTGCAGGCCATCCTCATTCTCCGGTAGCAATGTCAGGTCATCCACATATCAGAGTGCGTTTACGACCATATCTTCTCCTTTGAGAATACCAGTGCCTATTTAAGAATTCCATCTTCTGATCACGTCATCCAAATTATTGAATAAGTCAATTAAAAAATAAGAAATAATAAATAACTATTACTATTTATGGACTTATACAGATGTCTCTAAATACGAGAATTTTTTAAAGTTCTTTACATAAGTTAATGCACAAAATATCTTGGACAGAGAGAGTCACAAACATGGAAGTCCTAAGGAGGATGCAGAAGGGAATGGAAGTGATGATCGAAATCAAGAAGAGAAAGCTGGTGTACCTCGGCCATGTCTTGAGAGGTCCAAAATATGAAATCCTTCATCTTGTCATCCAGGGAAAGATTATGGGCAAACGATCGGTTGGAAGAAGAAGAACCTCCTGGCTACGGAACCTGCGAGAGTGGTTTAATTTGTCATCCATCGACCTATTTAGAGCTACAGTTTCCAAGGTCAGGATTGCCATGATGCTAGCACACCTTCGTAATGGAGATGCTACATGAAGAAGAAGACATAAGTTAATAAGTTATAAAAAGTCATAATAACATAAAAAGTTTCAGTAAACAACAGGATCAGAAATCTACGTTTTCTGTCTGCCTTTCAATTTGTGTTTCTTACAAAAAGTTTCAACTAGACAAGATTGGAGGTGCCTCTATAACATTTGATCACATGTATTTAACAACATTTTATGCTGACAAAAAAAGTTTCAAAGATAAAAAATGTTGAAAAGGAGCCATTAAAAATGCGTAATATCTTATAAATTCTTGAAGATAAAATAAGTTAAAGTTGATAGCTTCACGAAAATATGTTCGGGAGATAATATAGAGAAAGATCCAGCGAAAAGGAAGCAAATGACAGTAGCTGAAGGAAGATGACCTCTATACTGTAAATAACTCGCAATAAATAAATAAATTAATTTCATTATAAAGTAAAATAATACACTTTATAATGTAATATGACGTCAAAATAATAAACTAATAAAATAAGTAACTGTAAAAATAATAATGTATTACGTAGGACTATTCAAGATTTTTCGGGTAGATTTTAATCGTGTTCAGTGTTTACAGTATTTTACTATCCAACTTACTAATTGTGTATACAGTCAGCATTTTAATTAACAAAAGAAATAACAGATATGACAATTTGAACTAAAACTGAACTACTGAGGTAAGGTCTAAAAAAACTGAAAACTAAACTACTGCGTTAGAGTCTCCAGGCCGCAAAACAAAAAGAAGGTAGGATTAAAACATTATAACTCTGGGATAAAACCTACATGTTTGAGTTCGAGTGAATGCTTTAAATAACCGGGAATGCTGCTCCACCAAAAGCAGAGAAATTTGAGAGAAAGATCCTCAGTCAAGCGATAGGTTCGAAAATAGTACATGTTGTTGTTTGTTGTTTAGGTCATCAGCCAAAAGGCTGGTTTGAACCTGTAGAGGTTTTACTAAGTAAAACGAGGAGTGAGGTGGTTTACCATTGCCTTCCTCACTGAGTGGAAAAGTACGCTTATCAGCATGCCGGGCCCTCTGAAAAGCACATATTTTCCACTCTGCAAATGACACATTCACTTCATTCATTGAGTGTAAATAATTTGACACTCTACCTGTCTGTTATGGGCAGAAATATATGTTATGAAGATTAAAAGAAACGAATGATTAATATGTATGATCAGGAAAAGAATACTAAAGTTCTAGGAACACCTACATCGAATGAATGACAAACGGTTGAAAACAAGCAAATTATTAGGACACAAAGCGATACACCTGCAAATTGTATTATGGTAAGATATAGGTATGAAACAGTTAAAAAAATAACAAACATAAATCCTACCTTATTTGTGACAGAACTGCTTATTAAATCTGATATACTAACACGAATATTTTTGTTATAATGATTTTCAAGTATTACTTTTAACATGAAGGTAATAAATTTGTTTTGAAATGAATGTTTTAGTACGTGACAAAGTTATCACGAAGGTATAAACATACCAGTTCTATCCAAAATAGTAGTATACCAAAATAAAAGTGTCAGAGGAAGTGACTGTAGAAGGTCGTCTACAGGTGTGACCGAGTAGACGATGACATCCACTTACTCCACTAGACATAACTCAAATTGAGATTCTCAAGATAGTATCAAATTTTTCCATGTTCAAAATTAATTCTTCTCTTCTTATCGCGCCCTTGTAGCATGTCGTAATGAGATAACGTTATGATTCAAAAAGAGCGCCGGTTTTTAAACGGCTGGTAAATTTTTGTTTATCGGTTGGCAACATTGTTAGAACTCATTTCTATTTCGGAGAACATTCCGATTGACGATTCAGTTGTAGTTTCTCTTGTTCGCAGTTTAGTACTCTCGCAGTCTGTATCTAACCATGGAGAAGTTTACTATTGCACAACGAGTGTTAATCGTCAAAACATTTTACCAGAGTGGAGAGAGTTATGCGGCTACTGTCAGGCGACTTCGCGGTACTCTAGGACGTAATGAAGCACCGAATGAATCAACAGTTCGCAGGCTCATGAAAAAGTTTTTTGAGACGGGTTCAACAGTCGACCTTAAAAGTTCTGGACGTCGTCGTTCTGGCCGAACTGAGCAGAACGTTGCGTTGATTCGTGACAGTGTGGCTGTTAGCCCAGCAAAATCAATACGTCGCCGTTCTCAACAAATGGGTTTACGATGTTCTTCTGTACGGAGAATTCTTCGGTACGATCTTCAATATCACCCGTATAAAATTCAGTTGACGCAACATTTGAAAGTGGCAGACCACCAGAAGAGACGACAGTTTGTTGACTGGGTATTGTGAAAACGGCAGGATGATGACACCTTCGCAAACAAAATTGACGCCTTGTGACTTTCATCTTTGGGGTCATCTGAAGTCATTGGTGTATGCCAATAAACCCCGAAACATTAATGACTTGAAGGAGGAAATTCGACGGGTTATCGGGCAAATGGAAGTCGAAACTTGTCGTGCAGAAATATTGAATTTCATGGACAGAGTTGATGCGTGCCAGCGCAGTAGAGGAGGACACATGCATGACATCATTTTTCATACATGAAATCGGAAGGTAAGATGAACTTGTTGATGTATTTATTTTCAGTTTTTCAATAAAATAAATCTCTTAATTTGACATATCAAAACCTGCGCTCTTTTTGAATCACCCTGTATAAACCCTTTCTTAACCCTTTCAGTACCGAAACAATATTTAAAAATTCGATCTAAAATGCCATTTAATTTGAATAAGGGAGTACAAAAAGTACCAGCCCTTATTTCGCAAACTTGTAGGCGTAAGCCTGCCATTGCTGACTAAAATTTCAACGCTACAGAAAAATAAAATTTCCTGTTAAAAATTAATTTTTATTGTGTTCATAAAAAAAGGAATCGTTCCAACACTAAAAATATTTAAAATAGTTTTTTTAGTTTATTTAAGTCGCATCGACAGCTTGGTCATTAGCAACTACAGTGGTTTTTGGTACCTTAACGGTTGTTTAAACGTGTTAAAATTTCCAGACCTTAGCCGGGAACCGAACCCTGGACCTTTTACTTTGTAGGCTAGCGCGCTAGTCACTACGCCACGGAGGTGGTTTCAAAATACATTATTCCATAAATTTTTGTTTAAAAGTATTTTGGAAATGTTTGGTTATCCGGACGTTTGCATTTTATGCATAACTTATGGAAGTCCAGTAAAACGGATGATGTAACTACGTAAAAGATATTGACATCCTGTTTTCTGGACGTTGGTACTGAAAGGGTTAAATTTATATAAGTTTTTTGTCTAATTTTTGTTTTATAATAAAATTTCTTGTTACTATAAAACGGTAGTTCAACCCGAAGCCACTTATTGCTGCAAAACTACTTCTAATTTCAAAACTAAAACGAGAATGAGAGAAATTCATGGACAGAATGAAGAACTCTGATGACTTGCATAAACAAAAAATGGAAACTCAACGATATCTCGATCTTAATGTCTAATTCTGAACTCTACCCTCTCGTTTCTAAATTCTCTTTAATTTGGACAATAGAGTTACTAAACATCTCATTTCTATAATTAATTTGTGGAAAAATCCTCCAAGGGTTTGGCCGAAGTAAAGCAATCTAACTTAACATTGCAGAACAAGATCTTTCAGAAACATCTGAGCAGCTTAAATTGCTTAAAGGTAAAGACTCAAGATTCGTCGTAAAACCTCGAGCTCTGTCGTCAATGATTTGTACACATGAAATCAGACAGATCAGATCCCAAATTTTTTTTTTAACTATATAAGATATTTTTATTTGCAACTGTTTAAAATTAACAAGCAAATTTGAAAAAAAGGATCCAAATTTCAAGATGATATCAATAATTGATAATTACATACAGCATCTTTGATGATTTAGGAGATCGGTGCCCATTGACAGTACTCCAAACGTAATCATTAAGTTAGTTCATAATTTACTTAATTTTACTTTTTTTTCTTTAATTTTGACGTCTCATGATATCTCTACTCCAGAGTCATTTCATTCTTCGTATAGGGGCAGTTGGTAAATCTGGTGTGTCTAGGTCAACAATGAGCTGGTTTGGATTATTGGGTAATTTCTTTTTAAATCGTGTGTATGTGCATAGGAACACATCGTTGATGTATGGGACTTTTAATTCCGTGTGTAGTGTATCGTTTGTTACGTAAAAGGAAGCACTAGTTATCTGTCTAAACAATTTGGACTGAAAGCGTTGTATTTTCAAAATGGCCGACAGTTCGGCACAACAGTAAATTTGACTGCTATACATCCAAACGGGGCTAAGATAACACTTGTAAAATAGTAGTTTAAGACGAAGTGAGAGTTTAAAAGATCTGGAAATCACTGAATATTAAGAGTTATTGGGAAAATTGTAATCCCAAAACAAAACCAAGAAAGATTTCTAAATTTGATTCAAGTAGTCCCATGAGGCCGTAAAAGCAGAAAGCTAGCACAAGCATACGGTCTCACCAAGAACGTTTATAATAAGAGATCAATTTCGCGCAATGCCAAGATAAGACACTACCAGACGGTTGCCAGACCGGAGGTGCTGTACGCGGCGGAAACCCACCACTTGAAATCTAACGTCCACCTGCGCTCGATAGAAACTACCGAGAGGAAAATCATCAGAAGAATCATCGGGCCGACTCAAAATAAAGAGGGAGAATACAGGCTCAGAAGTAACGAAGAAGTATATTCCTTCACCACACCCATAAGAGAAGTCATCCAGCAGAGACGACTGGCATTCTTCGGCCACATAGCGAGGATGCATGACTCCAGACTAACGAAGCAGTTATGGAAGTACTGGGAGGGCAGGAAAACTACAACGAGATGGCACAAGGAGATCCACGAGACGATGCTGGTGAATGACATTACGGGCAAAACACTTCTCGATAGAACAGAAATGAAGCAGAAAATTGAGAATCTAAAGTGCTTGGGAGGGCCGAGGAGAACGGGAACGGCCTGGACGGAGGAGCGAAAAAGATCACATGCAGAAAAAATGAAGGCAGCATGGGTCATCCGGAAACTGGCTGGAACTAAGAGAAATGCATCCCTAGTAGGATCTAACAAGAAATAATAATAATAATAAATATAAAATATGTATAATAATAAAATATGCCTCACTAGTATATTTTATATGCCAGTGAGACCTTGACACTTAACAGGAAAGCAGACATGGAAGGCTTAAAGAGGGAAGAGAGAAAAATAATTAGGAAAATTCTTGGACCTAGATGGACCGAAAACGGGTACAGATTACAGAAAACGTCGAAAATTGAAGAATATTCCAACATAGAGACAGACATGAGGAAAAGACGCCTTCAATTTTATGGCCACATTATGAGGCTTCCTGACAATAGACTCACAAAGAGAATAGTAAAATATGTATCATCACTTGTTAATGGGGGGGGGGGGAATGGATACAAAGTGTTAAAAATGATTTAGAATTGGCCAAAATCACCAAAAAAAGATTATCATAAGACAGTTTTAGAACAGAAGTTAAAAAATGGGAGGTTAAACCAGAGACAAAAGCTCCAAGAACCGGAACAAAGTGGAGTAAACAGAGAAAAGCTCAATTCTCACAAAGAATGAAAAACTGGTGGGCGGATAAAAAGGACAAGAAATCCCAAAAACAAACCAGATTTACTTAGCGACTTCCACTTCGGGAGCTTTACGACTAATAATAATAATAAAAAATGTAAATAAAAACAAAAGTAAACAAACTCAGCTGATAAAATATATGAAGATTGTTAAAAAGGCATGAAGAAACACTCATCTGAAAAATATGAATAAATAATATTCTTTTGAAATATATTGTTTTACAAAGTGTATTGTTTTATTTAAAGATTCTGTTATACATGAGTAATAGTGATATTGTTTTTTTTAAATTAATTTATTTAACGTCGCATCAACTAAAAAGGTCATTAGCGACGACGTTGGGGTGTGACGTTGGGGTTGTATTGTACAATGGAGGATGAAATGATTTTTTTGTAACGTATGAAAATATGCCGTACCTGAGTGGTATTCGAACCCAGGACCGCATGATGAGAGGCGAGCACGTTACCAACTGATATTGTTGTTTAAAAGAAAAACAAAGCATACTAACTTAGATTGGGATTACGTATCAAATAATTGTTACACCCTCTCCGATCGGAGGTTGGCAATCAGGATACTCTATTCGGACTTTAAACAACGTAGCTCTAAAGAGCTCCGCTGAGGTACAACGAAACCAGTCGTCAAGATTAAAAATTACACACAGTATTTAATTTAATAAAATTACAACAAAATACAGCTATAAAAATAGATTTTATTTAAAATGAAAGTCTTTGAAAATAAAATAAAACTTTAAAACATCGAATAAAAATTAGTGTTTATCAAAAAGTTCATATTTTTCACTTAACAACACATTTCCAAGCCAGCGTATATGAACCGTTCGCAGCTTTGAAGTAAAAGCAGCAAAATAAATAAACTGTTATACAAAGTTATTTAGCTTTAGCAGTAAGTCGTTAGAATCGATCGATGTCGATTCCCCGATATGACGTGTACAGAATAACTAAATTTTAGAGTACCTACCTGGTAACAGCTTAAATTTGTTTTCACCTTGCAGCTTTAAACTGGTAACTGCTTAATATTTATAGCTATTTTAGTTTCTCGTACACTAAAACAAAGATTTAAAGTATTGCTTTTATATTTGTAAAAACAAGTAGATCATTTTGAATGTTTTGGGTTCTTGTAACAGAGTGCAGGCACTGTTCGGAGGATATTGACTTAAATTCTAAATTATTGTAGATAATCATGTTACTAAATAATTCCCATAACCGTAAAACCGTAATTCCGTAGATAACCACCGTAAATACCGTAGATTCTTACAGATTTTAAAAATGGTTTTATAAATTTAAAAACATTGTTTTAAAGTGATTATTTTGTTAAAATTTTAAGTCGCTTTACTACTACCTGGGTTGTAGTGACTACTTTAGTTTAGGCTTTCTAAATAGTTTTTAGATGCAAAATGTACCTAGCTTATATAAACTTCTAAGTAAACGCTGAGGCAAATTTTGTACTAGTCTATTTGGTAAAAATGGTTGAATGACACGCTTCATTGAAGTGTAAGCAAGTAAGTAATGCCAATAAATGAATTGGTGAGTAATTAATTTCTCACAGTTAAATGTTTAGGTTATCAGTTTTATTTTAACATATCAATACTCCCTTCTAAAGTCGTCTTTTTTTGGTTTAACGTCCGACTGTTTTGCAATTACTGCTAATGCAGACGGTGAAGGATGAAATGACTTTTTTTTGTAACGTATAAAAATATGCCGTGCCTGAATGGGATTCGAACCCAAGACCGCATGATGAGAGGCGAGCAGAGTCGTCTGGATGCAGTTATAAATAAACATATTTGTTCAAATGTTTGAATGAGGTCAATTTTATTATTAAATTTCAAAAATTTAACATTTGAGTTTTTTGTTTTGTTAGTCTTAAAAGGAATGTTTGGTCATCATAAAAATGGGGTTTTGAACATGGAAAACACTTACAATTGATGTTGTTTATTTAGCGATTTTGTCATGAAAAACAGTTTTTTTACATAACTAATAAATTTCAACCCAACGGGTTGGTCTAGAGGTAAAGTCGTCGCCAAAATCAGATGTTTAACAGCTGATTTCCGGAGACTAAGGTTCCTGGTTCAAATCCTAGTAAAGGTAGTTACTTTTATACGGATTTGAATACTAGACAGTGGTTGCCGGTGTACTTTGATGGTTGGGATTCAATTAACCATACTTTCTTAGGAGTGGTCGACCTGAGCCTGTACAAGACTACACGTCATTTACACGTCATACACGTCATCTTTATCTTATTGGGTTATGGGGTTGCTTATTGTTCTGAATTGAACAGATTGCAACGTACACATATTAGGAATTTAAAAAAATAAAAAATAAATTTCAATTTGTGCTCCATTGGTCGTTCAGTAAATGTCCATTTATTACTCAGTTTCTGACCAAACTTTAGTTAACATATCTTCTGTTACGGTTGTCAGTACTTCATTAATTCTTCCCTTTAAATGATTTACCGAAGGTCACAAATATGTTTTGAATAAAGAATATTTTTGATTTACACACAAGAAAAAATCTGAAGGTGTTTTGTCTGGACTCCTTAGAGGACAGGGTATAGCCGATTCATCGATATAAACATTTTTCATTCAAAGCCTGACTGACAAATGCATTAAAATGTGAGGGTGCGCAATCTTGATCGAGTTTCTTCAAATTGTTTGAACCAACGTCGTATATTATTGTCATGTGATGGATTTTCTCCATAATCACGTCAAAATGCCATTGAACTGAAATTACAGACTTTAATACAGCCAACAATAAAACACACTTTGCCTTTTTTTTATCAGTGAACGTAATTTAAACAGACCAAAGTAACAACAAAAAAACTTAAATTGAGGTTAGAACTGGTGTTACACAAAATTTTGGGTTGGAGGCTATCAGAGCTACCAACAAAATGTCTCAAAATTGTTATACTGTCTTGGTCTAAATTACTGCAAACCCACCATTCCTTTATAATGACCTTGTTTAATATACAAGGGATTTAAATTGTAGCGTAACTCAAATTCTTTTTGGTCGTTTAATTTTTCATAGGTATTAACTTCGTAGTGGAATTAATTTTTAATAAAATTGAAGTAAAGTAAATTATTTATTTTTGTTGTTGTTTAGGTCATCAGCCAAAAGGCTGGTTTAAACCTCTAGAAACTTTACTAAGGAAAACGAGGGGTGTGAGGTGGTTTACCATTGAATACCTTCATCTCTAAGTGGAAAGGTGTGCTTATGAGCATGCTAAGCCTTTTAAAACGTTACTACTTTCCACTCTACAAATAACATCTTCACTTTATTCACCACAAAGTCTGGCTGATTAATAAAATTCATTACTCTCAGAGCAGATAACTGTGACTAGTGTCTTTTACACCCGAACCTTTTCTTTGTTAAATACTTCAGTCGTAATAATTGGGTGACCATGTGATAAAGGAGAGAACTATTTTTTGTAGTCCTGGAACAATTTTTTTTTTTTTGGTTTAACGTCCGACTGTTCTGACTGTTCTGCAGTTATTGCTAATACAGACGGTGAAGGATAAAATGATTTTGTAACATATGAAAATATGCCGAGCCTGAATGAGATTCAAACCCAAGACCATATGATGAGAGGCGAGCACGTTATCAACTACGCCAATGCGGTCGGCCCTGGAACTAGTAGATCGAGTGCAAAAATTTACCACTACACGTGCCTGTTATGGGCAAATTTATTATTGATTTCTATGAACTAATGTTACGTTTGTTATTCATGAATTTGTTTTTTTCGGAGTATTAAAGTAAGTGTCCCTACTGTATGTGAAGTTACCAATTCGTATTCGGAGACAGCTGATACTGAATACTGATAAGATTGAGAAATGGTAGACCTCCTTCTCGTACTGGTCTCAGTATTAGACAATAGTTATTTAACTTCAGTCCACTTCCTCCAACAATCGTTCTTAATATACCTCTATTACTTTTATATTTCTTTTAACTGATTATTCAATTTCATGCATTGTGTTGAAACTGGACAATAAGTGATTGGAATTTAAAATTCACTGTTCAATTGTTGTCTAGTGAACTTTGTTTATTTAGTTTTATTAACGAGTAATAATTTTTTTTATTTATGTTTTTCTATACAAAGAGAACAGGTTCGTTGTTTTATTAATAAAAACCATAGTTTTTAATATATCAAATTAAATTTAGTAAAACTGAACGATCACCTACGTAACTATATTTGTTATTTGTACCATGTAGAGCACTAAATATTTTGTCTACTGATAAAATAGCGCCCGGATTTAATTCCCAAGCTGGGTATTCAGAAAATAATCTGATATATGCTATTAGATAACAATCTAAACTAGGTCTAAACTACGCTCTGTAAAAATTAAATGCTTGAAGTAAACGTTGTAAGGTTTTTATTTCCTATAAATTTGATTATAATATTATACACGTTTGGCGTACATCACTTTCATCTGATTGGATCATAAGGTTGCTTACTGTGCTAAATTGAACAGATTTCAAAGTACATACATTAGGGTAAACCCAAAAGTTATATTACTGGTTGTACAATATGTTTCATATTATTTTAAATAAAGAACAAAAGGGAAAAATAATTTAGTTCTATTCATAAACTAATGTACGACAATAATAAACTTGTTTATGATAATGCATTTTTAAAGATGTGTCAAGTACTAAATTATACAGGAAAAAGGAAGTGATAGTGAACGTGTATTAAGTATTTTTGTCATTTTCTGGTGAATTACTGTTCTCTTTTACTTACTGCAGTTTGAATGAAACTCAACATGAATGAACGATGTTAAGAGTAAGTATAATTATGATATTCTTCTGGGGGGTGGTGCGCCCTGTACTAAAATTAATAATGCTAATGAATGTAATGAAAATACACTTTTTTCAAGAACCACTAAACATACTTTACTTGATTTTTTTTAAATATAAATACAAATATGAAATTCGGTCTAAATTTTGAAATAATACATTCTATGTTTCATACATATTTTTAATTTTAATGAGTATATTATAATATAATGGTTGTTTTTCTCTAATTAAAAAAAAATTAATAATATTTATTTTATTTTCTGTAAAATACTTTTACAATTAGATTATGTTAAAAGTTACATGTAACTGTTAGTACAAACTGTAAAAAAATTCACACTGACGTCTTTAGTAGGATCTAAGGAAAATACAATTAAATGTCAGAAAATGAGATTTTCGGCAATTATATTTTTAAGATAAGAATACTAAAAAATTGACCCTTGCTTTCATTATTATTTTCCTGATAAATACTACCAGAGAAAGTACGATGATAAAAGTTATATCCATCCCACTGTTATAAAATTACCACCATTTTAAGGAGGGAATTTAAATTAATCGAATAGTCTTAAAACCAGAAATTCATATTTTTTCAGAATAAGCCATTTTAGAATTTAATTACATCAAAACAAAAATAAAGTTAAATAAAGTAAATATTTAAGTAAATGATTTACATTAATACAATTTTATTTTAGTCTGGCATACATCAATAAGTAAATAAAACATGACACACACACACAAAGCAGAAAAAAAGCTAAATAATTTGGATATTTAATTTTACTATATTTTCCCACAACTCAATGATTTCCATGCCAGTCCGTGTAGCCAAAATAAATTGATTAAATTTTGGTCCTAGCTGCCTGCATTTCTGCTGAATGTGTGTTCTCCAATTAGGTATTTATCTAAGTGTAATCAAGGATATTTAGCTGGTTCTGTGTCTTGGACAATTTTTAAGTTCAATTGTTAAGACAATTTTAATTCCTTTTCATTGCTTTTAATTTAAGATACATTTGTGTAATATTATTTAGGTTACATTTTGTATATTGATTTTTGTATTTTGTATTGTATTGTTTTTGTGTATTGTGTATTTGTGTATTTTGTCTTGTATATTGTAGACTATTATAATATGTGGAATAAAGATTATTATAATTATTATTTTGATGACAGAATGTAATATAACATTTTGAAGTGTAATATATAAATGTGAATGTAATATAAGATTATTTTATTTAGTTAATTAGTATAAAAATTTTTACTTGCCCAGAACAGGTAGGGGAAGTGTTACATTATTTGTACTCCCTGCTGGTTCCAGGGCTACAAAAAATAAAAAAATTCTGTTTTTATAACAAGGTCAGTGAATTTGAAGACTGAAGCATTTAACAACAGAAGAGGTCGGGATGTAAAAGAAACTAGTCAGAGTTATCTCCACTGAGAGTAATGAATTTCGTTATACACCCAGACTTTGTGGTGAATGAAGTGAAGGTGTCATTTGTAGGGTGGAAGTAAACGCTTTTCAGAGAGCCTGGCATGTTGATAACCATACATTTCCACTCAGTGTGGAAGAAATTTTTAACCCCCACACTGCTGGTATTACTTAGTAAAACATCTAGAGGTTCATACCAGCCTTTCGACTGATGATAAAAACAATAACTCAATAAATTTTATGTAATTTTCTTTTAAATTTCACCAATAATAGTTAAAACTGTAAAAAAATAACATAAATTTATTTATGATAGCCTATAAATTGTTTTATAAACGCACGATTATTTTAATATAGAACTGTATATAATTTATCTATTACTCTATATAGTCAAATATAACAGGAAACAATATGTTTACAAAATATTAAATCAATTAACCACGCAATTCGTTCATGAGACATACTATATAAATAAATAATTCTATTAAATTTTCCGAGATAATGTGTGAAATCAAAAATTAACAAATGTATTTAAGGTTCAACAAATAAACAACTATTTTTACCAAAATTTTGTAAGTAAAGTAAACAAAATTATTACGTCTTTTACAAATGTACCTAATAACTGTGTTGTATTATTGTAAGAATTATGTCCTTCATACACTCGGAAACTTCCTTCTTTTATTTTTGTATCCGATATAAAATGTTTGAGGTGCATAATCAGTAATTTAATCTGATTTGTTTTATATTATATGATCATATGTAAATACGTATCACCTACCGCGGAATAAGCGAAGTCAGGAATGTTCGTACTAACTGTAAAACGTAATTTGCGCATGTCAGTGGTAGAGTAGCCATATAATCAAATTATAATTAAGAAACCGTAAAACTACGCATTGCGTACAACTTAAAAACTAATGTAAATTTAGATGAAATTTCAAATTATGTTGCTAAAGACAATACTGTAGTCTACTTAGTGTGTACCCAACTTTTATAAATTTTTTTCTGACTCATTAACCCTTTATAGGGCAGTACTACAGGGAAAATAATATACATGTTGTAAAATGTTAAATTTTGTTTTATAGGGACTTGAATAATGTATTTCTAGTGCCAGAACAGTAAGATATTTATTTTTTTAATGTCAAGCCCTGGTAAGTATACCTACTTACCAAGGAATGTTTATTAAAAAAGGAAATCACATAATATTTAGTGGCAAGAATGCTTATTGAAACACCTTGTAGCCCTATATAACAGAAAAATGTAGCGAATCTAAACTTTCTATCATATGAATGCTTTTTCTTCTTATGGTGCCTATCCGGTTCGGATGTTGGCTATCATGATGGCTATTCTGACTTTGGAAACAGCTGCTTTGAATAGTTGGGTCGTCGACTGGTTGAAACACGTTCTTAGATTTTTCAACCATGAAATCCTTCTTCTATAGGGACCTCTCGCACCATACACCTTTCCTTGCAGAATCTTTTGGAGCAACACGTAACGGTTCTCATTGCGCATAATGTGTTCCAGGTATTGGAGCTTTCGCACTTTCACGATGTAAATGATGCTTACTTTTCCGTAAAAAACTGGAATTTTTTTAAGCACTGTACAAAAGTAACAACAAAACAACATGGAAGCGTACGCTGGTATATGAATCCTTACTACATTCATGTAACTCACAAAGCAAATGATCGCTGCTGCACGCTAATTTCAATATATGGATAGCATACTTACCAGAGAACATCTATAAAACCATAAAATGCCAATAAGGTTCAACTGCATAGCTTATTCTTAAAAAAATCGACCTTATTGCCAGTGGTAAGTATACCTATTACAGACCTATACAGGGTTAAAGTACATATTCAAGAAAACAAACCCATCACGTCGTTCAGTACATAATGTTTCCAGTATATTGTGTAATAATTCCATCTTATTAGAATACATAATAATAGAATTTGGCCATAATGGGCAGGTGGAGTGTTAAATTAATTGCACTCGATCTGTAGTTTCCAGGGCTACAAAAAAAAGTTCTGTTTCTTATTACATGGTCAGCTAATTGTATGACTGAACTATTTAAGAACAGAAAAGATAGAGGTGTAAAAGACTCTAGTAAGAATTATCTCTTCTGAGTGTAATGAATTTCATTATACAGTCAGACCCTGTAGTGAGTGAATGAAGTGAATGTGTCATTTGCAGGATGGAAAGTGGGTGCTTGCATGCGTGGGGCCTGGCATGCTTCCTCACTAAGTTAAAAGAGTACTTTTAACTTAGTGAGGAAGGCAATAGTAAACCACCTTACTCTTCGTTTTACTTAGTAAAAACAGAAGAGTTTCAAACCAGCCTTTCGGTTGTTGACCTGAAAACAATAATAGAATATAAAATAATTTTTTGGGGAGAATGCGCAATACAAATGCACTCTAATTTTTTTAAAAATCGGTGATTTTCTTTGTTTGACTGGTCTCCTCCTTTTTTTACTTTCTCTTGCCTATATGAATAAATAGGAAGGAAAGTATTGTTTTCATGTCAATTTTTCAAAATCGAGTTTTCACCGGATCTACACGTTTTCGGACCTCCTGAACCCAAAAAACATGCTTTTAGCTATTGGTCTGTGTGTGTGAGTGTGCTTGTGTGTGTGTGTGTGTGTGAGTGTGTGTGTGTGTATGTGTGTGTGCGCGCGTGTGTGTGGGTGTGAACAGAATATCCCAAGAACGGAACATTGTACGAACTTGAAACTTGAAATTTTAGTTACATACAACTACCGGACCCGACACGAACATTTTCATCAAAATTGGTCAACCGAAAGTAGTAGTTTATTCTTGTAATTTTTCACTTTTTTGCGATTTTCTTAAAAACAGGTCCTACGATTTTTTTTAAAAATCGCCTCATTTACTTAATTTTTTATGCTCTACAAGAAAGGGTAAGCGCCATGTGTTGAAATTCTCGGTGACGCTGTTTTCACGTAAAAAATTGTTTTTTTTTTTAAATTACGACTTAAAAATATCATTTTAATTAAGATCTTTTATCACTAAGGTACATTTTTCTCAGAAACCTATAAACCTACCAGGCTGAAATTCTTACCAGTTAATCATCTTGCATAGCCACATATACCGACATTTTTATAACTCCCTCAGGTACTCCAAAAATTCGTAATACGCAAAGCACGTGGTAAGCAATTTGAAAAAATTTTATAATATTCGTAATTAAAAAAAAAATGGTATGGTCCAAAGATAATTTATTGAAAAAATGTCAGTAGCTCGAGAAGAAACCAAACACCTATAATGTGTAAAGTTTAATTTCCCTATCTTTTACCAACCCTATGAAAAATGTAGTACCTAAAAATAGAAAATTTAACATTGACGGGATACAAAGTACAATCTCCCCTTAAAAGAATTTTTGTTTATAAAAAATGTCCTTCATACACTCGGAAACTTTCTGTTTTAGATTTTTGTATCCGATATAATTTTTTTTTTTTTGTAATCTAATGTGTGTACGTTGCAATCTGTTCAATTGAGAACAATAAGCAACTCCATGACCCAATGAGATGAGAATGATGTGTATGACATGTAAATGAGGTGTAGTCTTGTACAGACTGAGAGAGTATGGTTAATTGAACCCCAACCATCAAAGTACACCGGTAACCACTGTCTAGTATTCAAATCCGTATAAAAGTAACTACTTCTACTAGGATTTGAACCAGGAATAAAATGTTTAAGGTAAAATTTTTAAGAAATAAAATTTTTAAGGTGGATAATCAATATTTTGATCTGATTTATTGTAAGTAAGTATTTTATGATAGTAAGTAAATAATATGATAGTTATCGAATAGGGAGTAGTTGTGTATGATAATAATATAGAGGCCGGAGTGCGACCGATGTTTGTAACGCACGTCCTTAGCGGTGGCCATGTTGCAACCGAGTCTATATAAACGGATACCTGTGATACCCACACACTACACACTAACTTAACTAAACCACCAGACGTTACTACCACATTACTACCGCAACTCGTTCATTCAGAATGGCAGCTCGTGCACTGGTAAGTGCCAATAAGCCTATCCATTTTTATTAATATTTATTTATTTATCTATCATCTATTATAAACATTTTATTTTATTTACATCAAAATTAATTCATCTTTCTTATCGTTCTATTTCTTAAATGTAAACATTTTTCAATTTAACAATTTTCATTTACAATATCAAATTTATCGATATATTCTTCCGTTTTACTTCGTTAGCTTTACTCCATTTTTACTGAATTTTTTAATCAATTTTTCTTCTATCGTTTCAGCCTACTTTGGACTACAAAATTGATTTATTTTCTCATAATAATTATGTTTTCTATTTTATATTGATATATTTCGTCTTTTCCAAGGTTTATTTTTTTCACTAAACGTTTTCGTTTGTTTTAACCACTTCTTCTTAAAATTTGTCATCTTATTTTCTTGAAACCCTTAAAATTTTTTAACCTTTTTTCTTAATTCACTTTTTTCAATAAACCTAATATATTTTTATGAATATTATTTAAATTTATTATCTATCATACCTGTATATTATAGTATATTTTATTATATCAAACTTATTTTCATATTTTTATTATTAAATAAACAATTTTTAGTTAAACAATTTTATTTACATCATAAAATTTATTGATAGACGATTCTTCCGTATAACTTCATTAGCCGCCTTATATTTACTAATCCTAAAATAAATTAGACTGTATTTGTAATTGAAATATATTTTTCTAAACCAACAGTAAACCCTTACCAATGTTTATACCGCTTTCATGTACTTCATGCACATCTTAAGTAATGCATTTTCAAATTTATTAATAATTGAAATTTAAAATTTTTTCCACTTATCATGGCAGATAAGGAACATATTTATATGCATATAATTGTGTGTATTGTAATATATTTTTAATATTATAATTTAATTTAAAATATAATTTGTATTATATTTATGCACAAAAAAATTAATTATTTAATACACCCCATCAACTTTTATTATCGTTTTAGTATTCTTAAAACTATATTAAATGATTTTTTTTCTTAATATTTATGATGTTTTTTTAGTGATATTTTTCGTCCTTTCGAAAGTTTTTTCAATTTTTTTCACTAAAATCTTTTTCCTCTCTTCTAATAATCACTTCTTCATCTATAATTTTTCATCTTCCCTTTCTGTTGTAACCTATTAAATTTGTTAACCTTTCTTCTAAATTCACTTCTGTTGTTTATACTATCTAACAAATAATCTGTCATTTCTACTTCATTTTATAAATATTGTAATCATAAAACTTAAGTCTAATCTTACTCTGCCTTATAGATATAATTTTTATTGTTTATTATTATTATAAAAAAAATTGTAATAGAATAATACACAAATGAGTTTGAAATCATCAATTAAAATATTGCTACACATTCATCTTGAAATCTACATTTTACTGTAAAGTGGAAGGTCTCAGGTTTGGTTCACGGCTGTGCCTGGAATTATTACTAATTAATACACACCAATTTGTACCGTAACCCATATTAGTCACTAATAATATCAAAACAGTTTATTCATTAATAAATAAAATAATAAACTAATTAAATTTATTATTAGGTTTAGTAAATAAATGTATTAATAAAATCAATTTTAAAAGAATTCATATAAATTTACATTACGCTGCAAAGCGAATGTCCCGGGTTTGATTTACGGCCTGGGTCTGGTTAATTATTAAACTTTAAACCCATCGCGTATTGTAAAATTTAGAACTAAACTCGATTACCAGTGTATCATCTATAGTTTAAAATTTACTTTTATAAAATTTTAATTTAATAGGACTGTAATATAACAGCAATAATAATTGAAATGATATTATTTTGTAGGACTTATCATAATTTTGTTTAGTCTAATTCAACTATTAAGTAAAAAACAAAAATACGCATTATTAAGTGGCATAAAACAACAAGAGCATTACAGATCATATTGATGTTTAACTTTAACCGAAGAGCCTCATAAACATATTAATTTCAGATTCTAAATTGAAAATCAAACTCAGGACCTTTACGTGTGAAGTTCTACAACGGTACCAGGAATTCATCATAAAAAAATTTAAATTGAGACATAATAAAGGGGACATAAACGGGTTTTTATTCTTAAACATTTGCTTTATCAATACTTTGAAAAAAATGTTCATATTTTTGAACCTACGGGATTGTCCTAGCAGTAAAGTCATCACCAAATTCACTTGTTTAACAGCTAATTTTTGGAGACAAAGGTTCCGTGGTTCAAATTCTAGTAAAGTGTTTTATTCGAATTTGAATACTAGACAGTGGTTACTGGCCTACTTTGATATTTGGGACTAAATTAACCATACTCTCTTTTTCTCGAATGGTCGGTTTGAGTCTGTACAAGACTTAACCTCATTTACACGTCATACACATCATCCTCATCTCATTGAATCATGGGGTTGCTTACTGTTCTGAATTGAACCGATTGCAACGTACACACATTAGGTATAAAAAAAGGATATTGTTTTTGAATGTTAATTCTATTTTACCATATACAAATGATACCATTTTCTCTAGGTCAAAGAATAGTTTATTATTTTATAGAGTTAGTATAAGGTAGACTGATGTAAATTGTTAAGAGTAGGCCTACAGGTAATGGAGACAATGATAATGATAGCACGTCTAACCTTATAAAGCTTGGAATGAGTCGATAACAAATTCTCACTTAAAGGAATGGACCAGTTTCAGTACTGCATTGTATTTATACTTGAAATACCTTTGAATACTTGAAATAATATAAATATAGTAAGCTATCAAGCTACAATTAATGTCAATTTTATGAATGTTCTGAAAAAAATCCCAATACTTTTGGCTGTCTACTTCTCCCCTAAAAAGACAAAAAGGTGTATCCCAAAAACACAAATTTTCAAAAATTGCATTCAAAGTTTAAATTGCGGCCGTTTTGTTGTAAATGACTTTCTAATTGAGTACTTTATGTATGGTTATAGTTTTTAATGTTCTGTTTATGACTAAATAGTCAAAAATATGTAAAAAACTTGTTAAAATCCTAAAAACTCAGTTAAATCATTTTGCCTTAATAGGAAAAATCCAAAAAAAAATAAGTGAAACTATGGCAGAAAGGTGTACCCACTGTTTGCAGCCATTTCAATAATTGCATCAAACGCAGTCTATATTGACAAAAAGCTGTAAAGTCCATTTACCCCATTTTGCCTTAGCATAAATAGAAGAATAGATTACCTTAAGCTGTATTAATATACAGCCTAAGGTTGGACATAATTTGAAATTAACACCAAAACAAAATCTCATTTTTTATGAGCGGCAAAACGGTGTATTTAGTTCATACACCTTTTTGCCTTATGGAATGACTGTTCACGAGTAGCAGTTAACCAATGTAAAATATGGTATACACCTTTTTCTATGTATTTTTTGGATAGTTAATTTTCAGCATTTTATAGGTAAAAGGTATTATTTGCGCATACATCCTTCTGCCATGTGCCTTTCTCTAAATGCAAATGATTATAAAACATACCAAAAAGAAGCATAAGCCATTTAACCCCTTTTACCATTGACTAAAACTATTTTAACAACACAGTTTACCAAATTAAAAAGTATTAATCGCACATGCATCATATTGCCGTTTTATAGCAATGGGATTTTCAGTGTTTTCAGAAAGGAAAAATAGTGAAAAAAATTCATACATTTTTGTGCTAATTTTTAATTACCAATTTATTAACACATACACTATTTTGCCTCTAAAATTTCTCAAAATAGATTGACATACAGCTTTTTGCCATCATTGTATCTGGAAAACTATAACTCTTACAGACTTGGCAATAGGATTTTTGAAAAAAGCGCAAAAATTACCTTAGAATAGTAAATAAAAAAACCGATTTTTTCACATTCATCCTTTTGCCAGAACACGAGAGACTTGGTATAGTACATTTTATTTAGCGTGCTAGGGTATCAAACAAAAGTAACCAGGCTTGATTTTGAGCTACGTTCTTTTGACAAGGTATCCTGAGTTTAACTCCATGGTAATTTAGAATTATTTTGTAAAAACTAAAAGAAAATTATTTGAAGTGATTTCTCCATTAAAAAACATCTTATAAACAATTTTCTGATTTCTTTAACCACTTACTCAGTACCTTATGTCTATTGTTAGGTGGTTAAAACAATTTTTTTAACCGTTTGAGAATACATTTAGACATTTACACTGGTTAGATTGAAAATAATCCCCTTTCGAGTTTTTTTTTTAATTCGTAATGTGTGTACGTTGCAATCTGTTCAACAATAAGTTCAACAATAATCTGTTTATTCAGAACAATAAGCAACCCCATGACCCAATGAGATGAGGATGATATGTATGATGTGTAAATGAGGTGTAGTTTTGTACAGACTCAGGCCGACCATTCCTGAGAGAGTATGGTTAATTGAACCCCAACCATCAAAGTACACCGGTAACTACTGTCTAGTAAAAATAATTATTTTACACAAATGACTTTTAAAATCTATATGAATGTACACTCGACCCTCGATGTTCGTGGACTCCTATGTTCGAGGTTTCGACCGTTCGAGATTTTGTATTTGTACACAAAAAATTCAATTTTCGAGATTAACACTCGGTGTTCGTGATTTGTACTGGGATCTTGAACAAGAAATCCAACAGCTTTAAAAAACGTACCAAAACACACTTTGCCGGTAATTTGGAAAAGTAATGAGAAATATGGGTGACGAGACATCCTTACAAACTAAAACTTAAAGAACTTCAAACCAAAGCAAAACAAACAACGATTTTGAATTTTTTTTAAGCCGAAAAGAAATAACATCATTACCACTCATCAAGGTTTCACCATCAACATCAAGGACACAATTTGCAGCCCAGAAGGAATAAAATGTACATAAAGAAACAACTTTGAATGTTTTATAAAATTCACAAATAACAAAAAAATATAATAGGGGAATATTTTTCGATTGCAAAGAACATTTTACATTTGAATCAAGATAGTTAATAATATTTTATAGGCTATTTCTTTTTTTAAAAACTAAATTTTTCTACAACACAGTTTTTTTATTGAAAATAAGCCGAAACGCCTTGTTTATCTCTTTAAAAACCACGCATTTTTCACTCACATAGAACCGATTAGAAATTTTACACTGAAAATGGATCTCGATGTTCATGATTTCGATTTTCAAGATGGTTTTCATGGGCCCAATTAATCTCGAACATTGAGGGTGCAGTGTATGAGATTCGGTTGTTTACATCCATAGAGTAATTCAATATAAACATATTCAAACGTTTCTAATTAAAATATTTGTGGCGAACACTTAATCAGTTTCATGGTATACTATAAAAAATTTTTTACATCTGTGGTGATCTTAAGGGAAGATTGTATGATGGTTTTGACTGAATTTTTTTCGGTTTTAATGTTTTTAATAGTTTAGGGCTAGATCTACCAAAAAAAAAAACATTAAATTACGTCAAAAATTACTTTAACGAAGAAAATTAAGTTTTAATCAGGTTACCCAGAAACATTATATTACGAATCAGGTGTTTAACAGCTGATTTTCGGAGATGAAGGTTCCTGATAAAAATCCTATTAAACCACTATTAAAATCCTATTAACCACTATTTAGTATTCAAATAGTGAATACTAAATAGTGGTTACCGGAGTACTTTGATGGTTAGGTTTCAATTAACTATATTTTCCCAGGAATGGTTGGCCTGGGTTTATACAAGACACACCTCATTGTCATGCACATCATCCTCATCTCATTGATCTGAATCGAACAGATTGCAACGTAAACTCATTAGTAATAAAAATTTTAAAAATAAATAAATTTATGGTAATTTATAATTATATTTTTGAATTTAATGTAAAGAAATTATGTTGCTGACTTGTAAAATAATAACCTTTGTCATTTATTCTAAATAAATATAGGTGTCCGTAGAATTCTAGCGTTAGAAGTCTGGTCTACTATCTTTTTACTTTCTCTTGCCTATATGAATATATAGGAACGAAAGTATTGTTTTCATGTCGATTTTTCGAAATCGAGTTTTCACCGGATCTATACGTTTTCAGACCCCCTGAACCCAAAAAACATGTTTTTAGCGATTGGTCTGTGTGTGTGTCTGTGTGTATGTGTGTGTGTGTGTGTGTGTGTGTGTGTGTGTGTGTGTGTGTGTGTGTGTGTGTGTGTGTGTGTGTGTGTGTGTGTGTGTGTGTGTGTGTGTGTGTGTGTGTGTGTAAACAGAATATCTCAAGAACGGAACATCGTACGAACTTGAAACTTGAAACTTAAGTTACATATCACTACCGGACCCGACACGAATATTTTCATCAAAATCGGTCAACCGGAAGTAGTAGTTTATTCGTATAATTTTTCAGTTTTTTGCAATTTTCTCAAAAACTAGTCCTACGATTTTTTTTAAAATCAACTGGTTTACTACATTTTTTATGCTCTACAATATAGGGTAGGCGCCATGTTTGCTGAAATTCTGCGTGAGGCTGTTTTTACGTAAAAACATTTTCTTTTTAAGATTGCGGCTTTAATATGCATTTTAACGCAAAACATTATATAATCAAAGTTGTAGAGAATGTAAAATTCTACAACTTTTATTTCAAACATTTTTTTGTATAACGCTTAGTTTAGCGGTAATTTGCGATTTTCTGTTTTTTTTTCTCACGAAAACGTGAGAAAAATTGATTTTTTTAACATTTCGGTCTTAGTATGCATTTTACGACAAAAGTGTATATAATTAAATTTATAGAAAATTAAAAGATCTACAACTTTTGTTTAGAGCATTTTTCTCTACAGATCCTAGTTTAGCGTGATTTTCCGTATTTTTAAGCCAAACTGAGTTCGATTATCATTTTGCGTCATTCACTCATGATTAAAATAAGGTTATGTTTTTGAGGTTAGTTTTTGTTTATTTCTAATATTTAATTAATAATGTTAGATTTATTATTAATTATTTGCATTGGCAAGAGAAAGTTGTGTGAGTGTTTCACACCAGATTTTTAATATTATGTCAGTGGTATATTAAACTAAAACTATATCAATTAATAACACTTAATAAAGTGAAAATTATATAACAACTTTATTATTTTGAGATATTATGATTTGTTACAAAATGAATTATAGTTATTCAATTAAAAATAAATAGACTACTACCTATAATACGTATAAAAAATTAAGTACTTACAATATTTATTATTATTTAAGACATAAATATTATTTGCAATATCCTACCAATGTAATTAAAAATATTATTACAAAAAAACTATTAAATAATGAAGTACAATGACTTAACTATATATTTTATAAGTACCTACACAGTATTTGAAACAGATTTTATGTTATTAATTTTTGATGTATTTATTGTTAACTATTATATTTAAAACTACTTATTTCCGGTCTAAAAACATACCATTTCACTTCCGCCTACCTTACATGTAATACGTTTACTACTACAGGTGTAACCAAGTATTTCTTAATATGTGCATGTACCCAATTAAAAATATTATGTACCATCAAAAAAAAAGAAAAGAAAATGAAACAACCAAGATAACTTTAATTAGTATGAACTAAATTTAAGATACTTATGTAATTTTAAATCTTTCTGTTTGTTATTTTCACTTTTCTTGATTCTTACAAAATGAAATTCATGTTAAAGATAATACATAGTTATTTGTTTAAATGGATTTTATTATAAATTAATTCAGTTGTACGTGTTAACTAAACTTATGTCCTCAATTTCCTTGTTAACTAACTACTCAAACGAAAGTAATTTGATAAAATTACTCCTTACATGATTTATTCAGAAATTTAACGATGTCCATTTTGATTTGTAAATTGTTATAATAAAACCGATTAGGTAATCTTAATAGTTCAGTGTGTAATACATTTGTTGTTTAGGTCATCAGCCGAAAGGCTAGTTTGAACCTATAGAGACTTTACTAAGTAAAACGAGAAGTAATATCCTTTACAAACTTTCTCACAGAGGGGAAAAGTGTGCTTATCAGCATGCCAGGCCCTCTGAAAAAGTATCTACTTTCCAATCTGCAAATGACACCTTTACATCATTCACCACAGGGTCTGGCTGTATAACGAAAGTCATTATTTTCAGAGGTGTCTATTATTACTAGTATCTTTTACATCTCTACATATTCTGTTCTTAAACGCTTCAGTCACGTGTATTGGCTGACCATGTGATAAGAAACAAGTAATTTTCGTAGCACTGGAACTAGCAGATCGAGTTCAAATAATTTAACACTAAATGTTTACAGTGTGTAATTAGTTTAACTTCAAATTTAAATTTTCTCAGTTTGATACCAATTTTAGATCAGAAAAATATAGACTTAAATTTAAAGTCCCTTATACTCATACAATTGAAAATCAACGTTGTTTAATTACTAAACAAGATAATTATCTTGTTAAAAGAAATTATTTAGCCTATAAATTTTTATAATTGAATTTTCTACTCAACAGTCTTATTGCCAGATGAGTGATTAAAAGTTATAAAAGTCATTGTTTTCAAGTTTCAAGTTAGATTTCCTAATTAACGCTTCCCACAAAAAAGGCACTTTGACAATCCCTCAAATACACTAATTACTTTTACTTCATCTTGTCCTTTAAAAAATATAGGGAAGGAAATTATTATTTTCATGTCGATTTAGAAAAATCGACATGAAAACTTCACTGAAAACACAAGTTTTCATGTTCCCTAACCCCAATAAACATGACTTCACCGATTGATCTGTGATTGTGTTTACGTGAACAAAATATCTCAAAACGGAATATTGTATAAAGTTGCAACTTAAAACTTGTACATTATATTAATTATATTTTTGACAATTTAGAGTGTATTTTATTTTGTAAATAAGTTAAACCAAGTTGTTTGGAGTAGCTAGGAAGAGTCTCTTTGGAAAGAGAGTAGCAGCCCCTTTTCCCAAACTTAATTTTTGTTATCTTTTGTTAAATAGAGTTGGATCAATATGTAACATAGGATTCCTAATGGCTGGAAAAAAACTGCTTGATAAAGGTTCCAGTCACAAATGTACCTCAATTTAAATGGGTTCAGATTGGAACTCCTCTCCTACATAAACAGTAATCTGAATCTCCGAATCTGTACAAGACTACACTTGTTTTCATTTACACGTCTTCCTCATCGCATTAGTCCATGGGGTTGCTTATTTTTATAAATTGAATATATTGCAATATACACACAATATGTATTAAAAACGTTTCGTTTATGTTGCCGAGTCTGTAAAGAAAAATATTTTGCACTAAATTTATGATGAACTTCGTAATCATGATGGTATATTTGTGATATTATCACTACAGCTACAGCATGAAAACGTGTTCTTTAGTAAAAAATTAAAGAAACCACTACCCGGATATTTGTTTACATTCGTAGGGTAGTGGTTAGCGCATTAGGCTGCCACGCGGAAGTCCCGCGTTAGATTCCCGGCCAGGGTCTGGAAATTTTCACCTGCCAAATCTCACAGATGTTACATAATCCATCGTAGTCACTAATGACCAAGCAGTTTACACGACTTTAAATAAATAATTATAAATTAAAAACTACTCAAGAGTTTCAATGAACTGAAATTAACAAACAAAAAATAGAAATTGTAAACAAAAGAATGTTATACATGCTGATGTCAACTTACAGACGTATCTATTGAATTAAAATTGTAAATAAAACAGATTAAAATTCTTTAGTTTATTACTTACAAAAATATTTACCGACAAAATGAATCCACTTAAAACATTTTTGGGACCTGAATTTAGATTATTTTAAAACAAAATATAAAAATCGTTTAATTTAATGAATTATGGTTACATAAAGGAAATTATTGCCAATAGAATAGGCTACACCGTGTTTATAGCCTTATTTAGCCTATAACTAGGCTAAGAGGCTCAACTAATTAAGAATTAGTTTCAGATCTGATCATAATCAAACTGGTTCACTGAAAGTGTAAATAAAAAGAAACTTGATGTAATATTAATGTTCAAATTATTTGAATGAAAGTTTTCAATGTGGTACGCCAGTAACCTACTATTTCTTTAAAAACAGTTCATTAGGAATTTGACCAACACAAAGAAGTCTACTATTAGACGAGGTGGTTGTACTGAAATTTATTCATTATAGAAATTATATAAGTTTACTTATGATGAATACAGAATGCAAATGAAGTCTTGCTCACCGAAATTAATGATATAATTTTTTTTTAAATTCACATTTTATTGATCACAGTAACCTCCACGCCATGTGAGTATAGCTCCACGCCAGCCCAGTCAGTCAGCTGGTAGTATGTCGCTGTTATTTGTTAAGTAACAACGGTTGGGCAAGCGACTTTGTATGGTGACCAGTTGACAGCCATCCATGAACAAACTCTACTGGGGGTCCCTGTCCAAACTCATGCCTTATTCACGTCAAATAATACAGCAAAAGCAGCAATGAAATTGGGTATTTATAAAAAATGTACAGTGCCGACAACAAATAAAAGCTTTAAAAATAAAAATTCACATTCTATCATTATTATGTGGTTTAGAGGTAAAGTCGTCCTCGCGAGTCAGCTGTTTAACAACTGACTTTCGGAGACGAACGTTTGTGTTCCAAATTTTAGTAAATTCAGAGGTTTTAATCGAAGACTTGCGGATATCATTCAACGTACCCTCTTACATTTTTAACGCTACCTTACATAACGACCTCAAAATCCCCTAGTAACAGACTTTTTATTCAACGTTTTCAAAATATTTCCACAGCAGAATTTTCGTTCATCAAAACGAACTGATTTGTAAAAATTGCTTCTCGTCATTTACCAAATAACGGTGAACGACGATTAAGGAGGAAGTGAAGCAGGGATCTCCTGTTTTAAAAACGGTTACAAGTTATTAATAAATTAATAAAATAATCGATGAATTCGTAAGAAGTAACTAAATAACATTTTGGAGACTTATCAGCAGATGGTGCTCTCCATGCACATCTCTTTTGTCATGTCATTCATTCATCCACCCACCATCATATTCACTGGTTAACTTGCAACAGTAGTGAATTTTGTTATAAAAAAAAATTTTAGTTATTGTAGTTAGTTTTACATGGATTTGAATACTAGACAGTGGTTACCGGTGTACTTTGTTGGTTTAACACTCAACTGGTATCATCATTTTTTGTGACATAACTGGTATCAGCGGTCTGACAGACCTCCAAATTTGTTTTTTTTTAAGTTCTTCATACTCATTTAATTAATTTGTTTTAATATTAAACTTATAAAACCATGTATAATCGAAGATGTAAATGTAAAATACTTTGCATAAATGCAAAATTACTATTTAAAAAAGTAAAAAACGAACACTAAGCATTTTTTTTGACTTTTACTTCCATTTTGAACAGAACAATAAAATTTTTGGGCCCTAGAAACATTCTGTGGTCTAATAATTATAAATAAATAAGTAATTAATATGATAAAGACAAATTTATTTACAAAATTATGATGTACAACTTACATTTTGGTTCCGAGTTTTGCTATTTATGTCTATTATTGGGCAGTACACTCTGACAAACATTTATTAAAATTTATTCGTTTTTTTACTTTTTGATTATTTACAATAAAATTTAAAGATTTTTATGTTAATAAAAATTCACATCATTAACATGTACAACTTGTTTACGTGATGGATCTAGTTGTGTTGAAGCCGCTTCAGAAATTTTAAATGTATCATCCATAATGAAAATTTTATAAAATTACATATGAAAATATTTTATAATAGTACTAAACAAAGAAATGATGTATGAAAAATTATTGTATATTCATTAAAACTTTAAACAATCCATGTACTACTTGGTTTTAAAGTCGTCAAAAAGTTACACAACTGGTATCATAGGTCCAGGAGACCGCTAGTAGAAAACAAAATACAAATAACTCGCAACTTGTTAGCTCGTACCGAAAACGATCTTGATCACGCATAGTTCAAACAACAGTTGAAAGGTATACAAAATATACGTGATGTCGGGCCATTGAGAGGGAAGTGTTGGAGGGGTAAAAAATGACAGCGGTCTCACAGACCGCATGATACCAGTTGAGGGTTAAAGATTAGATAACCATACTCTCTCAGGAATGGTCGGCCTGGATCTTGCACAAGACTACACCTCATTTACACGTCATACACATCATCCTTATCTCATTGAGTGATGGGGTTGTTTATTGTTCTTAAATTGAACAGATTGCAACGTACACACGTAAGAATAAAAAAAATCTGGTGTGAAACACTCACACAACTTTCTCTTGCCAATGCAAATAATTAACAATAAACCTAACATTAGTATTAAAACATTAGAAATGAACAAAAACTAACCTCAAAACATAACCTTATTTTAATCATGAGTGAATGACGCAAAATGACAATCGAACTCAGTTTGGCTTAAAAATACGGAAAATCACGCTTTCACGCTAAACTAGGCTCTGTAGAGAAAAATGCTCTAAACAAAAGTTGTAGATCTTTTAATTTTCTATAAATTTAATTATAAACACTTTTGTCGTAAAATGCATACTAAGACCGAAATGTTAAAAAAATCGATTTTTCTCACGTTTTCGTGAGAAAAAAAAACAGAAAATCGCAAATTACCGCTAAACTAAGCGTTATACAAAAAAATGTTTGAAACAGAAGTTGTAGGTTTTTAAATTCTCTACAACTTTTATTATATAAGTTTTTGCGCTAAAATTTATATTAAAGCCGTAATCTTAAAAAAACAACGTTTTTACGTGAAAACAGCCTCACCGAGAATTTCAGCAAACATGGCGTCTACCCTATCTTGTAGAGAATAAAAAATTGAGTAAAACAGGCGATTTTAAAAAAAATCGTAGGACCAGTTTTTGAGAAAATCGCAAAAAACTGAAAAATTATACGAATAAACTACTACTTCCGGTTGACCGATTTTGATGAAAATGTTCGTGTCGCGTCCGGTAGTGGTATGTAACTTAAGTTTTAAGTTTCAAGTTCGTACGATGTTCCGTTCTTGAGATATTCTGTTCACACACAGACACACACACACACACACACACAGACACACACACACACACACACACACACACACACAGACACACACACACAGACCAATCGCTAAAAACATGTTTTTTGGGTTCAGGGGGTCTGAAAACGTATAGATCCGGTGAAAACTCGATTTCGAAAAATCGACATGAAAACAATACTTTCCTTCCTATATATTCATATAGGCAAGAGAAAGTAAAAAACACAATTTACGAAGCTACGTATAATGTAGAGCAGGTGTCATCAACTAAATTTAATCAAGCTTCATTTAAAAATTTTATGAGGCTGCCACGGTCCAACCAACTTTTTATTTACGTCTATCTTACCGGTTGTAACAGATTTAAAAATCTTGCTTAATTTAAATACTAACTGTTAATTTTGAAAAGGTTTGAGCAATAAAAGTAAAACTAATTTCAAACTGTTGTGGGCTTGTGTACAACAGTTGCTCTCAGTTGCTCTCAGCATGGACACAGCCTAAACATAAAAAATTCCATAAACATTTTTTTAGACACTAAAAAACTGACTAAGGTGTCAGATAAATGGTTTACAGAAGTCCAAAATGATGTTCAGAAAACTGGAAAAACTTAATGTACCGAATTCAGACGACTAATTACGGACTTCAAGAGCTTAAATAAAGAGGAAAAACAAAACACCTCGTGGACAAATGAAGAAAAAAAGCCTACAGTGATAGAATATTGAGAATATGGGCTGCAAAAAGAGCTTCCAGAAACGTCTAAAATCACCTCACATGGTCTAAAATTAACCCCACAAAAGAGAAGAAATATAATTATAATATTTCGGTTTTTTGAAATTCATAAAATCGATACTGTAGCTACTATGAAACAATAATTTTTTTAATTCCTTATATGTGTACGTTGCAATCTGTTCAATTTTGAACAATAAGCAACCCCATGACCCAATCAGATGTGGATGATTGTGTATGACGTGTAAATGAGTTGTAGTCTTGTACAGACTCAGGTCGACCATTCCTGAGAGAGTATGGTTAATTGAACCCCAACAATTAAAGTACGCCAGTAACCACTGCCTAGCTTTCGATCCGTATAAAAGAACTACCTTTACTAGGATTTGAACCAGGAACCTTCGTCTCCGAAAATCAGCTTTTAAACAGCTGATTTTGGCGACGACTTTACCTCTAGACAAACCGGGTGGGTCAGAATTTTTACTTTCTCTTGCCTATATGAATATATAGTGGGTAACAATAATTTTAAACAAAGGATACTTGAAATGTTGTTTTTATATTTAAAATGGCATTGTAATTAAGTTATTTGCAAATTTAATTGCAATTTAATATAGACTACCTCAAGGTTAAACCTATTCAAAAAATAAACCCTTGATTCAGATAAACAAATGATATTTGTTACTATGAATATACTAATAAAATACATATTGTAAGAACAAGAAATATCTTTGCTAGGAATTCGATTGTCCACTTGTTGACCAAATAAAATAACTCGTATTAAATAAATGCATATAAAAATCGGTCGACAGATGAAAGTCAACATTAGTTTTGACCTCCAACAGATCAGCTACCATTCCGCATTCTTCACAACGACCTAACCTACACCTGAGGCTAATATTGAAACTCGTTCACTTTATAAATATAGTCTACTAATTTTAATACATAACCGCAATATATTATACTGCATATATATACACACATATATAATAGGAAATTAAATCAATTCTTTATACTTTTATTCTATGTAAAATATAATAAATAAATTTCATGACGTAATATTATGTTTGTTTAATACAGTTTCGTTTTACCGTTTTTGTCTCATGAATTTATAATTAGTTAACTGGTTCTGTTATAATTCTTTCAAAATAAATATTATGTAAAACAAATTCCTTTGTTTTGTTTTTGCTAATAAATTTTACTTTTTATTATATATAAGTTACTAGTATACCAAAATATATTTGTCAATAAAAAATATAACACATGTCTTGTAATATGAGTCAACCTAATAATATAATTTCATTCATAATACAGGATAACTTTCTTTTTTTTATTTTTGCAAAAATGATTGTGAAAGTATCAAATTATTAGAAATTTTTATTTCTCATCTAATCCCTTAATATGCTGTACATGTATACATCTTTCAGAGGACTGTTTTTTTTAGTTAATTAAAAATACAGAAATTGCTTGGTTATTTGTAACTCAGTACGGTGGGTTATGTACCTAGAACAGTAGGTTTCCACTTATGAAATATTTTTCCAGACCCTAGCCGGGAATGAGACTCAGGACCTCCACGTTGTAGGCTAGCGCGTTCGCCGTATTTATTTTAAAATAAATATCGTTGTACTATGTTCAACCTACTAATGAAATCAAAGTTCTTGTTCATGAAATTTGTTTTGTAAAATAACTTTTTTGTATTCGTGTACATTTATCTCAGTTTACATAAAAAATAAAGAAATTTGAATAAATGTCTTTCTAATCGGTTTCCACATTCAAGTGTATACAATTCCTTTTTTTTAATTCCTAATATGTGTACGTTGCAATCTGTTCAATTCAGAACAATAAGTAACCCCATGACCCAATGAGATGAGGATGATGTTGTATGACGTGTAAATGATTTTTTTTTTTAAATGATGATCAATTATTTTTTTTTAGTCTTGTACAGACCCAGGTCGACCACTCCTGAGAGAGTATGGTTAATTGAACCCCAACCATCAAAGTACACCGGCAACCACTGTCTAATATTCAAATCAGTATAAAACTACCTTTACTAGGATTTGAACCAGAAACCTTCGTCTCCGAAAATCAGCTGATTTTGGCGACGACTTTACCTCTTAGCCAACCCGGTGGGTAACAAGTCCTTTAAAAATATTAAACCAAAAAGTATTTTGTCCGAAATGTTTAAATCTTATTGTATAATTATGTGGGACCAGCTACAGAAAACTTTAAGTATTCTGCATTCAAAATATAAAAAAGATTTTGAATTTTAATTTACGTGGAAAAACAACACATATTTCTTGAGAATCGCTCATTTAGTTTTTGAGAAAAATGGTACAAAAATGTTTATACTTGGTGTAAGATAGATTTTTAGAACGCAAATAGTTTTATTTTTTAAATTCCTAATATGTGTACGTTGCAATCTGTTCAATTTAGAACAATAAGCAACCCCATGACCCAATGAGATGAGGATGATGTGTATGACGTGTAAATGAGGTGTAGTCTTGTACAGACCCAGGTCGACCACTCCTGAGGGAGTATGGTTAATTGAACCCCAACCATCAAAGTACACCGGTAACCACTGTCTAGGTTTTATTGAAACAATTATTTTGTTTAATAGGTCTTGGCTTTGTGCCTTGGGGTGGCGTGGGCCCAATACAATCAATACCAACAGACGACACCTGTACCAATTTTGAAGCAAATCAACAGACACAACGAAGATGGTTCATATAGCTATGGTTATGAAGGTGCAGATGGTAGCTTTAAAATTGAAACCAAACATCCTTCAGGAGAGGTAAGCTAATTATTTTCTTTTAAAATTAATATGAAATGGAAGATCCTGAATAAGGTAGCCCGAGAATAAATTTGAGAATGTGATAACGGAGTAACGTACATTATAACAGTAACATCTTCCTATTTATATACGACACGTTTGCTCCACGTTGATTTAGTGCAATTAACGTTTATGCCAAAATTTTTCCATTTCCTGTTAGATCTATAATTTCTTATAGTATTAATTTGCTTCTACATATCACTCTTCATCGTCTGTACTATCCTTAATCTGTATACAGTCGGACACAAAAAACATTTACAGCCAACCATTACTATTATATCAGCAGATATTTTCTACAGTTTAAATAATTTTAGTTGTGTGGACCGTTTACTCTTCAAAATGTTTAGTCTAGTAATTTTAGTATTTTCTTTAGTACAACACTAGGGTGATACCGGGTACTTAGAACAAACGTTTAAAACGCCTCTGGCCAAGGGATCTTCTTGGCCAACTGTAGGACTGTGGTGATGACTGCACGCTCCTTCAAGTAAAGATCATTAGCTTTTAGATCATTAGCTTTACATTTAGAAATTGTTATTTTAACATAATAACAGATACTAAATTTCAATTGAAAGTGTCAAAAAAAAACATTTGTCTGGTAAATGTACTACCATTAAGGTTTTAGCCAAATAATAAAGAAATAAGTACTGTAGTAAATTTTCGGATATGTCAAACAACCACACAGTTCTGATTCTGACGGTTAGTTTTAAAATAGGTTCCCAAAATTGATTTAATGGATGAAAAAAATATCAATTACAAAACTAATCCGATGCAAATTACTTCCCTTAATTGTACTTATTTAAACTTAATAATTAATTTCACAATCTAAATTTCCACTTATAGTATTTTTCGCAATGTTTTGTACAAACATTAAAATATATAAAATACTATAGGCCTACTACATGAAAATAATAAGACAAATATAATATGTAAGTAAACAATTAGTCTGCCGTCACCATAATGACAGTCAAAAACAAACTGACCAACATCGCATAGTAATTACAAAACTAATAAATATTTTAATCTAGCTAGCTGACCGATGCAAATTACTTCCCCCAAGTTTACTTATTTAATCTTAAGAATTAATTATTTTCATAAATGAAATTTTTACTTGCAGTATTTTTTCGCAATGTTTTTTACCAGTCTTTATGAAAATAATAAGACAAATAATATTTAAGTAAACAATTAGCCTACCATCACCATAACGACAGTCAAAAAACAAACTGAACAACATCGCCACCAGAATAGTAGCACCATAGAAATTAAAATTCAATAATTTTCTTATTTTTTTAGCAAAATTTTCATTTTTGAATTATTTTCAGAGTTCCGAAAGTGTTCTCTTTAAAACCATGTAAATAATTGTTTAGATATGTTCCGTAGAATGGATTTGAGAACAAATAAATTCTCCATCTAAAACACATTAGATATTTGGAGTTTTAGATCTAGGATAGAGAAGTTTTGAAAAATTTCTAAAAATATTTGGCTTAGTCGGTCACGCAGCTGTAATGGCAATCAAATACGTCTATTGAACATTTAATTTTTTAACAGAAATAGCAATAAATTTTTGTTTTAGAATTTCAATAATATTTTTACCAATATAATAATTTAATACGTCATAAATTTTAATAATTTTCCTGATAAATCCAATGCTGATGTGTTGGTAGAATGATGCTACAAGAAGTAAGTTTACATGAGTTTATGAGTCACTTGTTAAGATTATCAGTTAAGAATTTTTTTGTTAACCAAATTATATACCTACCGTAGATGTATGTTCTTAATTAGGTTTAAGAATTTGTTGTTTATGTCATCAGCCGAAAGGCTGGTTTGAACCTTTCGAGGTTTTACTAAGTAAAACGAGGAGTGAGGTGGTTTACAATTGCCTTCCTCACTGAATGGAAAAGTACGCTTATCAGCATACCGGGCCCTCTGAAAAGCACATATTTTCCACTCTGCAAATGACACCTTCACGTCATTCACCACAGGGTCTGGCTGTATAATAAAATTCATTATTTTCAGAGTAGATAACTCTGAATAGTGTCTTTTACTTCTCTATCTGTTCTGTTCTTAAATGATTCAGTCATTTAATTGGCCGACTATGTAATAAGAAACAGAACTATTTATTTTAGTCCTGCAACGAACAGATTAGGTGTAAATAATTTGACACTCCACCTGTCTGTTATGGGCAGTTAAGAATTTATTGAAGAACAAACACAATTGGATTTGTTTTCGCGTAATTGTAAAACTTTTCATTAAAAATTACAAAGAAGTATTTAGTAAAATATACATAATATATATAAAATAATATTTCTGAAAGAAATAAAATTTAAAATATATAATTTATTTCATTAATTTTTGCTTAATTTTTAGGTATTTGGAAAATACGGTTACGTAGACGATACAGGAAGTGTAAGAACAATTGAATACGGAGCAAGCCGAAGAGGTTTTGAACCAGCCGGTACTGGAATCAATGTTCCACCACCAACTCTGACAAATCCAAGTAATAACATTCCAGGAGCTTCCGATGACTACGACGATGGTCAATACCGTGAAGATCCTTCAATTTACCACAAGGACGCACGTTACAACAACCCAGCCCCAAGCAGATCTGCTGCACCAAGGTAATAATTCATTCATTAGAAATGTACCTTTTATAGTATAGTTACATCTTTTAAATGTATAGTTACTTTTATACGGATTTGAATACTAGACAGTGATTGCCGGTGTACTTTGATGGTTGGGTTTCAATTAACCATACTCTCTCAGGAGTGATCGACCTGAGTCTGTACAAGACTACACCTCATTTACACGTCCTACACATCATCCTCATCTCATTGGGTCATGGGGTTACTTATTGTTCTCAATTGAACAGATTGCAACGTACACATATTAGGAATTAAAAAAAAAAAAATGTATCTAACCCACCGGGTTGGTCTGGAGGTAAAGTCGTCACCAAAATCAGCTGTTTAACAGCTGATTTTTGGAGACGAAGGTTCCTGGTTCAAATCCTAGTGATGGTAGTTACTTTTATACGGATTTGAATGCTAGACAGTGGTTACCGGTGTACTTTGATGGTTGGGGTTCAATTAACTATACTCTCTCAGGAATGGTCGACCAGAGTCTGTACAAGACTACACCTCATTTACACGTCATACATATCATCCTCATCTCATTGGGTCATGGGGTTGCCCATTGTTCTGCATTGAACAGATTGCACTATAAGGAATAAAAAAATATAAAAATAAATAAATCTATCTATGTTAATAACGTTGTCAAATTAGTTTCTCTAATATATCTGTATTTTTTTTTAAGTTTTTGAGACCTTAGTAGATCACTTGAATTAAATAAATGTAGAGTCTTAGTTTCTGCATTGTTGCTGCAGTCTCATTTTTTCCCAGTAGTTTTTCTAATTCTGGGATCTTGCTAGTCTTGCGGTCTCTGAACAGGCTCTAGTGGATTTTTGGGGTTCTTCAAATCTGGTGTTAGAGGTGTGAAGAAGTTTGAGTTTTTCAGTTTTGTTTCTTAGGTCGAGTAGTGTAAGCCCAAGCTTGTCCATGTCTTCTTTAATCTCTGATATCCACCTAGACTTGTTTTTTTTCTTTAGTGATTTTTCCATTAACTGTCTTAATATCATGGCTTCTGGTGTTCTGAGTACTCGTCCGAAAAAAGATACCCTCTTTTTTCTCATCGTGTCTAACATGTTATCCGTTTGTTTATAGACTTCTTTATTTGGCAACAGTGTCCAAATTCCCTCTCTTTGGTGTTTTCTTCCTATGCACGTTTTTAGGATCCTCCTTTCGACTTTAAGTGCATTGTTTATTTTAGATTTGTTGGGTCTTAGTGAGAAAGGTGTATCACAACAATAAGTTGCACTAGGTTGTACTACTGTCTTGTAGTGTCTAATTTTTGTTCTTATGGGCATGGATTTCGTATTGTACGTGGAGTGTGTGAGATGTTGTGCTTTTTTCATTGCAGCTGTCCTGGAATCCCATGTTTTGTTCTCCTTGATCCTGTGCTCTATATCTATATTTATATTATAAAAATGTAAAGTTTGTTTTACGAGGAAATATTAGAAACTACCTAACGGATTTTAAACATTTTTCAATGATGGTAGCGTAGAGCGTCCTGGGTAGCGTAGACTATTTGCCATGAAAATCATTTTTGCTTTCTCTTGCCCTATATTAGTATATAGAGAAGGAAAATATTTTTGTCATGTCGATTTTTTGAAATCGTTTTTTACCGTATATACACGTTTTCAACCCCCTGAACTCAAAAAACCATGTTTTTAGCGATTGATCTGTGTGTCTGTATGTCTCACGAAATATATCTCAAACATAGAATATCGTACGAAGTTGAAACTTTTAATCTAAGTTAGGTCCCAAGCGAGGACCCAACACGAATATTTTCATCAAAATCTGTGAAAACATGTTTTTTTAAAGATTGCGTGCGGCCTTAGTATGCATTTTGCGATAAAAGTGTAATCATCAAAGTTATAAGAAAATTAAAAAACTTATAACTCTTATTTTTAGCATATTTCTCTTCAGAGGCTAGTTTATAGGCAATTATTGATTTTCGGTATGTTTACAGACGTTGATTTTTATTTTGCATCATTCACTCATGATTAAATTAGGTTATGTTTTTCATTTTACAATGTTTACTAGTCTGAAAGTGGAACCTCTATAAATATTCGCGGAACCGAAAAACTGATAGGAATGTAAGGCCTAGTTGTGATTAAACATATACGTTGTTTCATTATTGACATTGGCAAAAAAAAATCGTGTGAATATTTTACGTCAGATTTTTAAAATAAAATTTCAAGGTTTCACCGTTATTATTTTGCTGGCTGTATTGCGGTGAAATTGAAACTCATTAAGATAGTGCAATAATACGTACTACGTATTTGTGAACGTAAACAACGATAATATTAAAAGAATCGTTAGGGTAATAAAACAGTAATCAATCATAAAAATCTGGTGTGAAACACTCACACAACTTTCTCTTGCCAATGCAAATAATTAATAATAAACCTAACATTAGTAATAAAACATAAGAAATAAACAAAAAACTAACCTCAACAAACATAACCTTATTTTAATCATGAGTGAATGACGCAAAATGACAATCGAACTCAGTTTGGCTTAAAAATACGGAAAATCACGCTTTCACGCTAAACTAGGCTCTGTAGAGAAAAATGCTCTAAACAAAAGTTGTAGATCTTTTAATTTTCTATAAATTTAATTATATACACTTTTGTCGTAAAATGCATACTAAGGCCGAAATCTTAAAAAAATCAATTTTTCACACATTTTCGTGAGAAAAAAAAACAGAAAATCGCAAATTACCGCTAAACTAAGCGTTATACAAAAAATTGTAGGAAATAAAAGTTGTAGAATTTTCAATTCTCTACAACTTTTATTATATAAAGTTTTGCGCTTAAATGCATATTAAAGCTGTAATCTTAAAAAAACAACGTTTTTACGTGAAAACAGCCTCACCCAGGATTTCAGCAAACATGACGCCTATCCTATCTTGTAGAGAATAAAAAATTGAGTAAACCAGGCGATTTTAAAAAAAATCGTAGGACCAGTTTTTGAGAAAATCGCAAAAAAGTGAAAAATTACACGAATAAACTACCACTTCCGGTTGACCGATTTTGATGAAAATGTTCGTGTCGAGTCCGGTAGTGGTATGTAACTTAAGTTTCAAGTTTCAAGTTCGTACGATGTTCCGTTCTTGAGATATTCTGTTCACATACACACACACACACACAGACACACACACAGACCAATCGCTAAAAACATGTTTTTTGGGTTCAGGGGGTCTGAAAACGTATAGATCCGGTGAAAACTCGATTTCGAAAAATCGACATGAAAACAATACTTTCCTTCCTATATAATTTACATAGGCAAGAGAAAGTAAAAATACGAAAATTACTTACTTCAGTAATATAATAAATACTATAATTGCATCGTACTGCTATTTCTTTCATCCAGATACTTTAATGTTTTTACAATTACACGGTGTACACCTACTTATTTTAGTAAATCCATTATTCTGCGCATGCGCTAATTGTTACCTTAAATACCGGCTTTACAATAAAATTATTCTAGTTACCTCGACATTCTTGCTCGTACTTCATAATTAAATAAACCGCATTAATTACTTTACTTTTTTCTTCGTACGGCCAATTTTAGACAACGTGAGGTGACTTTAGATGTTTCTGGAAGCTCTTTTTGCAGCCCACATTCTTAACATTTGCTCACTGTAAGCTTTTCTCCTTCATTCTGTCATTTTGTTCGCCCAGTTTTCTGTTTTTGCTCTTCATAAAAGCCATTAAAGTTCGTAATTAGTTGTTGTCTGCATTTCGTTCTGTTTATTAAGTTTTCTCGATTTACTCCAGTTTTCTCAATACCCTCTGAATTATTTAAACCATTTTTTTTTAATACTTAATATGTGTACGTTGCAATCTGTTGCAATTCAGAACAATAAGCAACCCCATGACCCAATGAGATGAGGATGATGTGTATAACGTGTAAATGAAGTGTAGTCTTGTACAGACCCAGGCTGACCATTCCTGAGAGAGTATGGTTAATTGAATCCCAAATATCAAAGTACACCGGCAATCACTGTCTAGTATTCAGATCCGTATAAAGTAACTAACTTTACTAGAATTTGAACCAGGAACCTTCGTCTCCAAAATTAGCTGTTAAACAGCTGACTCACGGCGACGACTTTACCTCTAGACCAACCCTCCGCACCTTACATCTATTGTTTAGTGTTATAAAATTTGTTTGGTCAACCGGTTGTCACTAACCTATACAGGTCCGTAGAATTTTAGACTTTTTTTCTAATCGTTTCCATTAATTGTTCATTTTTCCTTGTGTAGTACTTCTCGGCCACGTAACTCATATAAGTCCATCTTGCGGAGGACCATTTTCTCAAATAACTCTGTTTTTCTTGGATGATCCTCTGTCATTCTAAGGCACTCTCTCGCGTAACACACACACACACACACACACACACACACACACACACACACACACACACACACACACACACACACACACACACACACACACACACACACAGGTTTTATCACAGTATCGTAACGTCTAATCTTGGCTTGTCTTGAGAGTGCTTTCTTCTTATACAAGTGGTGAGTTCCTTGAAGTGCACCAGTCATCTTCCTTCATCTGTTGTTGTTCGCTTCTTATTTACTGGTCTTTGGTTGGATTATCCCCCCGAAGTACCCCAATTTCCGTAACTATCCCAATTTTTCCGTATTGTGATTTTAAGTGACGCGGGACTGTTTTAATGTTCATTATGTATTTAGTTTTCTCGAAAGAATCTGCAGTCCTGTTATTTCCTTGTTCTTTTAACAAGTTGTTCGTTTTATTGTTGTTTTCGTGTTTCTAGGCAGGATTGCTAGGTTGTCTACAAATGATAACAAAAAATGTTGTTAAAAACCACCTTCATTACATAAAATATTTGATTTCTTTGTCTATGATTATAAAAATATTAGATTTTTTAACCTACATTTTTATAATTATTAATAAACAACAAATAGCTGCCTAAATCATTAAAACAATCAGATAAAATGTGAATTAGGACGTTAGAAACTGCCTTTAAAATAACTATTGTTAAGACATAAGTAGCCCATCTTCTTCTTTAGTAACCAATCGTTCCAGATGTCAGCTATCATAATGGCAATCCTCCCTCTGTCTGCAGATATGCGAAAAAGCTCTTTTGAAGTTCTTTCAAAACACTTTCTAAGATTTTTAGCCAAGATATGCGCTGGCGTCCCGGACCTCATCGTCCATCTGTTTTCCCCTGAATGATGAGCTGCAACAGAACGTACCTTTAATAATTTTGCATTATTTGTCTGAGATATTATAGCTTTCTAATTTTTATAATCTGTAGGAGTTCTTTATACTTGTTGAGCCCCCGTAGTATCTTTTTGTTTCTTACGCGTTTCATCCGCAATATTAGTAGAACTTAGACCCACATCTCAAAATTAAAGCAGTCGGGCATGCGCACTGATGCTTTTCTCCCTTTACCCCTCGTTGCAAACAAGGGCACACTCGTGACTCAAGTGACTATATCTTCTGCATAGCTTGTTCCACCTATCAGAGCTTTCTCTTTCAAGCGTTCCAAGTAACCTATAGAAGTGTCTATTAATTAATTCAATTATTTAACTAATATAGTGATTAATTTTTGTTTACAGCCCAGTTCAACAATACTACAAACCATCCCAAGCTGCAGCCCCTGCACCACAACAGAATTATTACAACCCTCCACAACAACAGAATTATTACAACCCTCCACAACAACAAAGGTATTTCAGTCCTCCAGCTCAACGCTTCGCCGGACATCCAGCAGCAAGCAATATCGATTACATTAGCGGATCATACTCCGTAAATTACAAAAAGTAAATAATATTTTTAATCAACGCCAATGACTGATTATTTTCCTCGAAAAAACAAAAACTGTTAAAACTTATTTTGATTTTTAATTAATTTAAATCAAAATTTTATGGAATCAAAATTTAAATTCAATAAAATACTATAATTACACGTACCTGTTTTTTTTTTTTGAAATTTCAAATATTATTAAATATTTTCATTGATAAATAATTATATACATGATTTTGTATCTAGTAAAAAATTTCAAGGCGTTCATTTATTTTTAAAATACAATTTAATTATAAGATTGTTAAAACATTCTATTGTAAATAATTTAAATACGGCTTTAGATGTTAATTTATTTGTACATAAATGTGATAACAATTTTTATTGTATATTATTAATTAATATTATATTTATGGGCAATTATACCAGTAAAATTTAATTACACATTACTTTGTTTGTAGGTGTAGAAAGGTTGTGTAGTTAACGTATCAAAATAGGCCTTCACGTACTGGTGCTATGTTTGTTTACCTATATTGTTATAATAATAGAAATAGAATAAATGTTTTATTGTAAGATAAAGCTCAATAAATGTTGAAATATTTTTTTTGTTCATTAGTCAAAAAATAAATTTTAATTATTAATAAAATTTAATTTATTTTAAAAAACGAGTTGTTTTGTTTTTTTATAAATTCATTTATTTAACGTCGCATCAACTACAAAGGTCATTAGCGACGACGTTGGGGTGTAACTATTGTACAATGGAAGATGAAATGATTTTTGTAACGTATGAAATATGCCGTGCCTGAGTGGGATTCGAACCCAGGACCGCATGATGAGAGGCGAGCACGTTACCAACTGCGCCAATGCGGCCGGCCAACGAGTTGTTTGTTTTTTATTTTTCATTGAGAAAAGTTTTGTAAAATATTATGTTAGAATGCATGAAGACAGAAGGAAAAATTTAATCTGTTTGGATGAAATAAACAAGGAAAATTTATCAATTGGCCAACTAATATTATAAATAATAATGTTGGTCGCCTCCGTGGCGTAGCGGTTAGCGCACTAGTCTATTAAGTGGAGGTTCCGGGTTTGATTCCCGCTTCTAGGGCCTGAATATTTTTTTATTTCCTATTGTGTATACTTTGCCAATAAAAGGCAGGTGGAATGTAAAATTATTTGCAATAGATCTGCTAGTTCCAATGCTACAAAAAATAGTTTTGTTTCGTATCAATTGGTCAGTTAATTATGAATAAAATATTTAAGAAAAGAAGAAGTAGAGGTGTAAAAGACACTAGTCACAGTTATCTCCTCTCATAGTAATGAATTTCATTATACAGCCAGACCTTGTGGTGAATAAAGTGAAGGGTCCTTGGAAGAGTGGAATGTAGATGCTTTCCGCAGGGCCTGGAATCCTAATAAGCATCTACATTCCACTCAATGAGGAAGGCAATTGTACGACCTAACCCTAGTTTTACTTAGTAAATGCACTAGAGGTACAAACCAGCCTTTCGGGTGATGACCTAAAAAGAACAATTTCTGTACGTATTCTATCTGTTGAACTTAGAACAACAATATGCAACCCCATGACCCAAAGAGATGAGAATAATGTGTCTATAAATGTGTCTGTAAATGAGGTGTAGTGTTGTACAGACTCAGGCCGACCATTCCTAATAGAGTAGACCCTATGAATAATTGAATCCCGACCATCGAAGTACCCTGTTAAATAACGTCTAGATTTCAGATATGTATAAAAGTAACTCTTTTTAATAGGATTTGAACCACAGAACCTTTGTCACTAACATCAGCTGATTCGTGGTGACGAATTTACCACTAGATCAACCCGGAGGGTTAAGTTATTACGTGCCAAAACCCACCGTTCCAGTTCCGTAACCCAGTGGAGTTGCTAATGACGAAGCTGTTGATGCGACTTTAAAAAAACTAAAACAATAAAAATGAACTGTTGTTTGTTTTTACGAGGTTTTCTCAGAAAATATGAAACCGATCTCAAAAATTGTCTCACTATTGAGAAGTTTAGAGCTTCCTTTAATTACATAGGTTACTAATAAAAAATGTCATTTTGAAATTTTGAAAACAGTTTTGATTGGTAAGATAAAATCCTATCAATAACGAGCAGGTGAAGTGTTAAATTATTTGCACTCAATCTGCTGGTTTCAGGGCTACAAAAAATAGTTCTTTTCCATATCACAGGATCAGCCGATTATATGACTGAAGCATTTAAAAAAAATGAGGTAGAAGTGTAAAAGACACTAGTCAGAGTTATTTCCTCTAAAAGGAATGAATTTCATTAAACAGTCAGACCCTGTGGTGAATGAAGTGAAGGTGTCATTTCCAGGGTGTAAGGTAGATGCTTTTCAGAGGGCGTGGCATGGTGATAAAGGTACTTATCCAATCAGTAAATGAGGCAATTTTAAACCACCTCACTCTTCGTTTTACTAGGTAAAGGTTTGACAGGTTCAAATCAGCCAACGGCTATCTATTCTATTTAATACCATCTACTGTATACAATATCTTGTATTAGCATGAAGGCCTATCAGTTACCATTTAATATAATCCTGCAATAGACATCATTGTTTAAAAACTACTTTATAGAATAGATGACAAAAAATCTGGTGTGAAACACTCACACAACTTTCTCTTGCCAATGCAAATAATCAACAATAAACCTAACACAATAGTTGTTGTTGTTTAGGTCATCAGCCGAAAAGCTGGTTTGAACCTGTAGAGGTTTTACTAAGTAAAATGAGGAGTGAGGTGGTTTACCATTGCCTTCTTCACTGAATAGAAAAGTATGCTTATCAGCATGCCGGGCCCTCTGTAAAGCATATATTTTCCACTCTGCAAATGACACCTTCACTTCATTCACCACAGGGTCTGGCTGTATAATGAAATCCATTACTTTCAGAGGAGATAACTCTGATTAGTGTCTTTTACACCTCAACCTCTTCTGTTCTTAAATGATTCAGTCATATAATTGGCTGACCATGTGATAAGAAACAAAACTATTTATTTTAGCCTAAAACATTACCTTTAACAACAACCTTTAACATTAGTTATAAAGCATTAGAAATAAACCAAAAACTAACCTCTAAAAGATAACCTTATTTTAATCATGAGTGAAAGACGCAAAATGAAAATCAACCTCATATCAGCTTAAAAATACGGAAAATCACTCTTTCACACTAAACTAGGTTCTGCAGAGAAAAATGCTTTAAATAAAAGTTTTAGATCTTTTTATTTCCTATAAAATTTATTATATATTTTTTTGTCGTGAAATGCATTCTAAGGCCGAAATCTTAAAAAATTGATTTTTCACACGTTTTCGTGAAACGTATGCTTATCAGGATCCCGACCCTCAGAAAATCAACTACTTTCCACCTTGCAAATGACATCTTCGCTTCATTCACTACAAGGTCTTAATGTATGACGAAATTCATTACTCTCAGAGAAGATGAATAGTGCCTTTTACACCTATACCTCTTCTGTTAGTAAATGCTTTAGTCATATAAATGGCTGACCATTTCGTAATCGTAATAAATAGAACCATATTTTTTTGTAGCCCTGGAACTAGCAGATCGAGTGCAAATAATTTAATAATCCATCTGCCTGTTATGAGAAATTATAATATAATAATAATATAAAAGAGGATAAAAGAGGTCAAGGAAGACATGGCGGAACTACGGATTACAGAACAAGACTTAAGGCAAAAACGAATAAATTGAAAATATTACACCAAAGTGAGACTAGATTTAAGGAAATAGAAATAAAGAGGAGAAAGGTGATTTATTCGGAAGCAGAACGGGAAAGAAGAGCCCAAGTGATGAAAGATTACTGGGCTAGGAGAAAAGCCTCCAAAAATTAATTGAGTGGTCTAATATGGCCGTAAAAGCAAAATAAATAAATAAATAATAATAATAATAATACTATGTTATTATTATTATGTGCGTATGGACCCTGATGGATCGCGCAAAACATTCCGACTCATTTTTGGGAATTTTTTCTCATTTTCCATACTTCCCTCATTCTTTCCCCATGTGTTTGCTTTCTCTCTTTTGTCCACTTTGTTCCTGTCTTCCTAAGGACCTCATTCTCTGACATCACATTCCACTCGTTTATCCTGTTTCTGAATGTGTTTCTGTCTCCAATACCTGTTGGGTCTATTTGTGCCTTATGTAAGTCTATTTTCACTTGTGTAATTCATGGTGTTGTTGAAAGGGGAGCAGACTGGTTTTAATAAAAAAATATTGATTTTTCAATTGTATCATATATTGATAGATCGTTTTCCCCTATTTAAATTGATATATAACACGACATTTGTTGCTTTTTCTATTGAGATAAATTATGTTTTTACGTTGATGGGGTAGGCTACATAGTGTTTATTTCGATATTTTTTCACGTTTTTCATTCTCGTAAATTGAGATTAATATAATCATGTTACTGCTCTAACATTACGGAGATCGCGTTTACATAAAAACGATAATTTCTAGAACGCGTAGGAATCAACCGTAGAGGAAATATTGGTGTGTTTCTGTTTGGAAGTTAATTCCAATTGGCAATAGGTGTTTCTGTTACGGTATTATGGTTTTACTATATCCGCATTTTCCGCATATTGTATTTTTTGACTTTAGGTACACTTATTTCAGGAACCATCCCACCTAGGAGTGTGAAATTTCACACACTACATTTTAGTACTAAGGTGTGTATTTACTCCAGAGGTATTTCAAAAATTTTGGAGTTTTTATTTTTTTGAGTGTGTTTTTCATAAAAATATTTGGGCACATTTGAACATTTTTTAGAGAACAAAAATCATTTTTAGATTGGATGAAGATAAATGAAAAAGCTCTAGTACAAATTTGTAAAAAGGTACTGTAGATAGGTGTGCCAAAGCTCAGCTTTGTAGCTTTAACGGTTTCTACAAAAAATCTACCAAGTTAGTATTGCAGGTATAGGGGTAACGAAAATGGTCTGCTCCCCTTAACTTTTTGTATGTAAGTAAGAATCTTGTTAGTGAGTCGTGTTGGGGGGAGTCTACTGATGTGTCCATAGAATTGCAGCCTTCTTTTCCGTATGTCTGCCGCTAGGTTAAACAGCTTCTCGGTTGTTTTTCTTGAGTGTAGCCTGTAGCCTTCTTCTGTTAATTTTGGACCTAGAATTTGCTTCATGATCTTCCGTTCTTCCTTCTGTATGTTTTCAATATCACCTTTGTTGTGGAATGTAAGGGTCTCACTTGCATATAATGTTGCTGGTTTAATGACTGAGCTGTAGTGCTTAATCTTCACCTTAATGGACATAGACGTACATTTCTTATTGTAAATGTCATGCGTCATGCCAAATGCCCCCTTCATTTTCTGCAGTCGAGTTTTCAGTGCAATCTTCTCTCCACCTATAGGTTCGAGGACCTCGCCTAAGTACGAGGGTTATTTTTTTTTAAACCTCCGATCGTGTTTCTAAGCAAGCAGAAGGTGGGCGGTGGTGTAATCTGCGCGTCAGGCGATTGCGCATCTCTCCTCCACACTGCCTGTGCCGGCCGCATCTTCACAGCGTAAGTTGTAGCTGAGATACGGGAGCTGAATCATGGCCGATACGATCGAATCTCCCGCCAAATGTGAGTTGCGAAGTGTGGTTCGCTTTTTGCAAGCGGAAGGGTGTAGTGCTGCTGAAATTCATTGCAGAATGAGCCTAGTGTATGGTGAAAAGTGTATGAGTGATGGTAGTGTACGGGAATGGTGCAGAAAATTTAAGGAAGGGCGAACTGATGTCCATGACGAAGGGGGTCAGGGACGCAAGTCCGTCGCCACTGCAGGCATTGTTGAGCGGATTGATCAAGTGGTCAGAGACAAACGAAGGTTCACAATAAGTGAACTTTCTGCCGAATTTCCGGACATTTCAAGGTCATCTCTATACAACATTGTGACAAATGTCCTACGTTACCGCAAACTTTGCGCTCGTTGGGTCCCGAAAATGCTTAGTGACGGCCACAAAACCCAGAGAATGGTGTCTGCCATACAGTTCCTTAGTCGTTACCATAATGAAGGGGAAGGGTTTTTAACCACCACCAAAGAGTTTTTTTTTTTTACCACCTCTTTCGAGAATTGAAGTCGTGGTTGGGCGGGCAACGCTTCGCTACCAACGAAGAACTTCAAGATGCTGTCCAGATGTTCCTGACCTCATTGGCGGCAAACTTCTTTGAAGAGGGTATCGAAAAGCTGGTGTCACGATACGACAAATGCCTCAATCGATTCGGCGATTATGTAGAGAAATAAGTAAGACTTTACTGTAATTTTAGTAATAAAATCATTTTTTAATCAAAATCTGTCTATTTTTTTTCCACCATCGGAGGTTGAAAAAAAATAACCCTCGTATTTAAAATGTTTGACTTTCATTATCTTTCCATATTTTGTGTTAAGGTTTTGAACATCTAATTTTGAGCAGACGAATTTTGTCTTTTCGAAGGAGATTTGTAAACCTACTTTCTCTGCACATTTCTTAAGAACCTCTATTTGTTTGATTGCTGTTTCTTTATCATCAGCAAGTATGGCAAGGTCATCAGCAAAAGTAAGGCATAAGATTTCTGTATCTTTTTTAGGCCGCCCGAGTCTTATCGGTATCCAGTGTTCTTGAATTTTCAGTGCTTTTTCCCATTCCCTCATAACTTTGTCCAAGACTAGGTTGATACAACTGGGTAGTAACTGATACTAGGTTTATCACTATAATTTTATATATTATTTATATATTTTTAAACTTTTATGATCACACGGAACCACTTAAAATCAATCTTTGGAGTTCTTTTTCTGAGCTGTTTTTCTCTTTTCCCAGTATCTTTTCATATATTCAGATCTTGCTTTTCTCTTCTCATCTGAATAAACCCTCCTTACTTTGTTTCCTCTATAAATTTAAATCCAGTATTTTTATCGTTAAGTATTTTGATTTTTGATTTCTGTGATCTTCGTATGTTATTTATAAATTCTGCATATATTATAAATTATATATTATTATAATTTATTATTGATATCATATTACTGATTAATTATTCTGCTATAGAACCCGGACATTTTCACTGTCATATTGCTATTTTCAAAAGTAAGTTGCCGGCCGCATTAGCGCAGTTGGTAACGTGCTCGCCTCTCATCATGCGGTCCTGGGTTCGAATCCCACTCAGGCACGGCATATTTTCATACGTTACAAAAAAATCATTTCATCCTCCATCGTACAAAAAGTTACACCCCAACGTCGTCGCTAATAACCGTTGCAGTTGATGCGACGTTAAATAAACGAATTAAAAAAAAAAAAAAGTAAGTTCTGAGTAAATGATGATGTGTACAACGGAAATATTTTCCTGACTCATTTTAATGTTAATTGGTTTCTTGATTTTTCATCTCTTATCGTAGGTTGAATATTATTATAGTTACCGCCCCACGCTTCATTTACTACGGTATTAAACAAACGGCCTGAAATCAAGCTAAACCGCTTTCTTAAGTTGCTAGGACAGAATAACATTACGCCTGACCATGGTTCTCTTCCCATTTATTTGACCTTCCGTAATTAAATTCAATAAGTTGTATTGTAGTTTGGATTTCTTATCCATGACCAAAATATTATAATTTATTTAGTTTCATTTTTGTATACACCTGTTTATTTAAATAAGGAGGAAGAAAATATTTATGTATCTATAACGTTGGAACAAAAATTAATACAGATTTCTTGAAATCTTAAAACTCAGTGAGGTAATTTTATTGAACTTGTGTGAATGAATTTTTAAGAAAAGTCCAATATATTTTTTCAAGATAGCTCAAAAAATATGTAGCCCTATTTCAGAGATTATTCTACTATAAATTAAATTACAATTAATTCTTTCAATACCAACTTCCGGAAAACAGGACGTCGATATATTTTTTACGTAGTTGTAACATCCGGTTTACCGGACGTCCGTAAGTTATGCATAAAGTGCCAACGTACAGATAACCGAACATTTCCAAAAAAAACTACGAGTATTAACACTTTCAGCCCTATGTGTATCAATTTTCCTCACGAAAGAGTTTTCTGTGGGCCCGCGTGAGCTAATATGATTCACAGTTAAGTTTCATCATCAGCCCGCCGTGTGTATCAATTTGATACACGGGTGACAGTTACGTATCTGCTTCGCATTTTCTGTCTATTTAAACGTATCAACAATTCCTACTGGGTTCTAACAATAGATTTCAGACCTTGGGTTGGAAAAATATTCACCAGGTAGCAGCACATTGTGCCCGTGGTTTTTGTGTTCTCACCAGCTGATTGTGCATAGTTTTGTTGTTGTTACAGTTAACCTGCAAGTAGCTTGGACCACTACCAAAACTGAAAAATACTTGTCTGGGGCTGAAAGTATTAAACAAACATTTATGGAATAATATATTTTGAAACCGCCTCCATGGCGTAGTGACTAGCGCGCTAGTCTACAAAATGAAAGGTCCCGGGTTTAATTCCCCGCTAGGGTCTAGAAATTTTAACATGTTAAAACCATCGTTAAGGTACCAAAACCGACAGTAGTTGCTAACGACCATGCTGTCGATGCGACTTTAAATAAACTAAAAAAAAATATTTTGAATATCTTTAGTGTTAGAACGATTTATTTTTTATGAACTCAATAAAAATTAATTTTTTTTTTATTCCTAATTTGTGTACGTTGCAATCTGTTCAATTTAGAACAATAAGCAACCCCATGACCCAATGAGATGAGGATGATGTGTATGACGTGTAAATGAGGTGTAGTCTTGTACTGACCCAGGCCGACCATTCCTGAGAGAGTATGGTTAATTAAACCCCAACGATCAAAGTACACCGGTAACCACTATCTAGTATTCAAATCCGTATAAAAGTAACTACCTCTACTAGGATTTGAACCAGGAACCTTCATTTTCGAAAATCAGCTGTTAAACAGCTGATTTTGGCGACGACTTTACCTCTAGACCAACTCGGTGGACTGTATATGAATATGAAACAAAAGAAAATTAATTTTTAACAGGAAATTTTATTGTTTGTAACGTTGAAATTTTGGTCGGCAATGGCAGGTTTACACCTACAAGTTTTGAAATAAAGGCTGGCACTTTTTGTACACCCTTATTTAAATTAAATGGCACTTAAGATCAAACTTGTAAATATTGTTTCGGCACTGAAATGGTTAAACTAAAACATGAAGCATATCGTAAGCTTCTACTTATCATTTCTTTACTTACTTACAAGGTAGGCTACACGGGATTCAATTCCACCGCTTCCCGCATGTGATATTGGAGTTATCAGGTTATAGGGATGTAGAACGTAAATGGTTTCAGTCTTATAGGTAGGTCTCTAGCTACTGGTATTTTTTCAATTTAAATTTGATATTTAAATTTTTACTTTCTCTTGCCTATATGAATATATAGGAAGGAAAGTATTGTTTTCATGTCGATTTTTAGAAATCGAGTTTTCACCGGATCTATACGTTTTCAGACCCCCTGAATCCAAAAAACATGTTTTTAGCGATTGGTCTGTGTGTGTGTCTGTGTGTCTGTGTGTAAGTCTGTGTGTCTGTGTGTCTGTGTGTGTGTGTGTGTGTGAACAGAATATCTCAAGAACGGAACATCGTACGAACTTGAAACATGAAACTTAAGTTACATACCACTACCGGACGCGACACGAACATTTTCATCAAAATCGGTCAACCGGAAGTAGTAGTTTATTCGTATAATTTTTCAGTTTTTTGCGATTTTCTCAAAAACTGGTCCTACGATTTTTTTTTAAATCGCCTATTTTACTCAATTTTTTATTCTCTACAAGATAGGGTAGGCGCCATGTCTGCTGAAATTCTCGGTGAGGCTGTTTTTACGTAAAAACGTTGTTTTTTTAAGATTACGGCTTTAATATAAATTTTAGCGCAAAAACTTATATAATAAAAGTTGTAGAGAATTTAGAAACCTACAACTTCTGTTTCAAACATTTTTTTGTATAACGCTTAGTTTAGCGGTAATTTGCAATTTTCTGTTTTTTTTCTCACGAAAACGTGAGAAAAATCGATTTTTTTAACATTTCGGTCTTAGTATGCATTTTACGACAAAAGTGTATATAATAAAAGTTATAGAAAATTAAAAGATCTAAAACTTTTGGTTAAAGAATTTTTCTCTACAGAGCCTAGTTTAGCGTGAAAGTGTGATTTTCCGTTTTTTTTAAGCCAAATTGAGTTCGATTTTCATTTTGCGTCTTCCACTCATGATTAAAATAAGGTTATGTTTTTGAGGTTAGTTGTTGTTTATTTTTAATATTTTATTAATAATGTTAGGTTTATTATTAATTATTTGCATTGGCAAGAGAAAGTTGTGTGAGTGTTTCACACCAGATTTTTTAAATTCTGATATTGTGGAGATACAAAACAGGGTAAACTCAGCAAACAAATTTATGTATGCCTGCAACAAATTACTATCTTCAAAGTCCCAGTCCCACAAAACAAAGTTTTGAAATAAATGACTATATAAAACAATCATATGTCCAGTTCTATTATATGGCTCTGAAACGTGGAGAATGACCAAGAAGGAAGAAAAAAAGCTGATAGTGTTTGAAAATAAAGTCCTGCGCAAGGTATATGGGCCCACATATGAACAAGGAGAATGGAGAAGAAAACACAACAAGGAAATTAGGGACCTCTACAGTAACCCAGACATTGTAAGCGAAATAAAATGTAGGAGAATGCGATGGGCTGGGCACGTGCTAAGAAGAGGAGAAGAGTCCAACTTGAAGAAAATATTAGACCCCAACCCCACAGGAAGGCGCCCCTGGGGAAGACCTAGACAAAGATGGTGGAAGCAGGTTAAGACCGACATGGAGAGACTTAGAGCTACAGAAAGAGATGCTGAAGATCGAGCGACATGGAGGCTTTTTGTTGGTGCGGCTAAATATCAACTCCGATATAGATGACCATGGGAGTAAGTAAGTAAGTAAGTAAGTAATCTGTAGAACCATAAAATTAAAAACAAAATAACGAATAACATAGAATTTTTACAAATTTCTTTCTACATTTTTTGCATATAACTAATTTTAGGAGCATCTGAGGAAGTCATAAAAATGCCAGTGTATGTGCATGTACAAAAAGAATAACTGGTAAAAATTTCTACATGGTAGTTTAATAGTTTCCGAGAAAAAATATGCCTAAATGTTAAAATCTAAATTTCTAGGAACAGACAAAAAACAAAATGTACACCAACATGCAACAATTGGTTAGAAAGCTGAACCGACGGTTTTGAGAATATTAAAAACAGTAGGTCTAATGCAGATATTTTAAAAAACTGAAATTCCCTTTACATTAAAACGAGAAGTATAAAATTACGAAAAACATTCGTTCTTGGTAACATGACCATTTTTCTAGATAAACCTGCTAAATGCTTAAGGGAAGCAGACTGATTTTAATAAAACAATATTGATTTTTAAATTTTAGAATATATTGATAGATCGTTTTTTCCTATTTAAATTGATATATAACACGGCATTCGTTACTTTTTCTGTTGAGAAAAAGTATGTTTTTACGTTGTTGGGGTACGTAGTGTTAATTTCGATATTTTTTTACGTTTTTCATTCTTGTAAATTGAGATTATTAAAATTATTTTACTGCTCTAAAATTACGGAGATCGCGTTCACATAAAAACAATAATTTCTAGAACGCCTAGGAATCAGCTGTAAAGCAAGATAAATATTGGTGTGTTTTTGTTTGGAAGTTAATTCCAATTAGCAATAGGTGTTTCTGTTACGGTATTATGCTTTTACTATTCGCATTTTCCACATATTGTATTTTTTGACTTTAGGTACACTTATTTCAGGAACCATCCTAACTAGGAGTGTGAAATTTTGCACACTACATTTTAGTACTAAAATGTGTATTTAGGCCTACTCCAGAGGTATTTCAAAAATTTTGGAGTTTTTATTTTTGGGTGTCTTTTTCATAAAAAAATGAGGGCTACATTTGAACATTTTTTGAGAATAAAAATCATTTTTAGATTGGATAAAGGCAAATGAAAAAGCTGTGGTACAAACTGGTAAAAAGGTACGGTAGATAGGTGTGCCAAAGCTCAGCTTTGTAGCTTTAACGGTTTCTACAAAAAATCTACCTAAGTTAGTATTGCAGGTATAGGGGTAACGAAAATGGTCTGCTCCCCTTTTTTATTAAAATAATTTTTTTACGTATTTTAATGTATTTCTGGTAGATCTAGGTCTGAAGTACTACTGAAAAATGTTGTTGTTTAGGTCATCAGCCGAAAGGCTGGTTTGAACCTGTAGAGGTTCTACTAAGTAAAACGAGGAGTGAGGTGGTTTACCATTGCCTTCCTCACTGAATGGAAAAGTTCACTTATCAGCATGCCGGGCCCTCTGAAAAGCACATATTTTCCACTCTGCAAATGACACCTTCACTTCATTCACCACAGGGTCTGGCTGTATAATGAAATTCATTACTTTCAAAGAAGATAACTCTGATTAGTGTCCTTTACACCTCTACCTCTTCTGTTCTTAAATGATTCAGTCATTTAATTAACTGAGCATGTAATAAGAAACAGAACTATTTATTTCAGCCCTGCAACTAACAGATTGAGTGTAAATAATTTGACACTCCACCTGTCTGTTATGGGCAGTACTGCAAAATATAAAACACTAAAAGTCGAAATTTTCAGTCACAACCATCGACAGTCTCACATTAATGCAGTGCATCATACCAAGAGATAATATTGGATAATTTACCATACAAATACTGTAAGCTACTCATTGTTCAATGACCTTCAATCTATTTCTCTCTTTCAAGGATAAACTTCGGAATCGTTTGACATTTTAATTTCAGAATAAAATTAAATACAGGTCTTTATTTTAACTTTATTTCATTTATTTTGATTCTAGAGGTAGAATATTTAAAAAAAATTATATATATATATATTTTTTAAATGTTTCACATACTCGGAAAATTATATGTGTAAACTGGAATTCAGTTTTATGTATGGGTAAACCAGGTTGGTGAACGTTTCGGATTCGTATTGGATTTAAGTACAAGTAACTTAGTCAGTTAGTCATGTGACTTGGCAAGCATTCAAAATTCAGAAAACTATTTATGTTTAAGTTTTTTATGTTAGTTAATAAAACAGGATTGGATTTTCAGCTATTGTTATTTATGTAGTAAATATATAACTAATATTATGACGTATCATGTAACAGGCGTTGCCAGCTGCTATTGTTATGCTCGCACTCTGTAAGCTATATGCGATTTTCAACTCAGGCTAATAATATCTGTTCTCTGTTAATATTTATTACAGTGTGGTTAACCGGGCTATCTTATTATGAATTTTCAAGCAACATTACAATTGAAGGGGTCGGTAGAAGACAGAGCTAACCCACATCAACATAAGTTTGCGCAATGTCATTTTAAAAGTTTACTGAAATCTACAAATCATGCTTTGGAAGTTTTTGTTAAACGTTTGTTTTTACTTTCTCTTGCCTATATGAATATATAGGAAGGAAAGTATTGTTTTCATGTCGATTTTTCGAAATCGAGTTTTCACCGGATCTATACGTTTTCAGACCCCCTGAACCCAAAAAACATGTTTTTAGCGATTGGTCTGTGTGTGTGTGTGTGTGTGTGTGTGTGTGTGTGTGTGTGTGTGTGTGTGTGTGTGTGTGTGTATGTGTGTGTGTGTGAACAGAATATCTCAAGAACGGAACATCGTACGAACTTGAAACTTGAAACTTAAGTTACATATCACTACCGGACCCGACACGAACATTTTCATCAAAATCGGTCAACCGGAAATAGTAGTTTATTCGTATATTTTTCACTTTTTTGCGATTTTCTCAAAAACTGGTCCTACGATTTTTTTAAAAATCGCCTGGTTTACTCAATTTTTTATTCTCTACAAGATAGAGTAGGCGCTATGTTTGCTGAAATTCTGCGTGAGGCTGTTTTTACGTAAAAACATTTTCTTTTTAAGATTGCGGCTTTAATATGCATTTTATCGCAAAACGTTATATGATAAAAGTTGTAGAAAATTTAAAACCCTACAACTTTTATTTCAAACATTTTTTTGTATAACGCTTAGTTTAGCGGTAATTTGCGATTTTCAGTTTTTTTCTCACGAAAACGTGAGAAAAAACAATTTTTTTAACATTTCGGCCTTAGTATGCATTTTACGACAAAAGTGTATATAATTAAATTTATAGAAAATTAAAAGATCTACAACTTTTATTTACAGCATTTTTCTCTACAGAGCCTAGTTTAGAGAGAAAGAGTGATTTTCCGTATTTCTAAGCCAAACTGAGGTTGATTTTCATTTTGCATCTTTCACTCATGATTAAAATTAGGTTATGTTTATTTCTAATGTTTTATTACTAATGTTAGGTTTATTGTTAATTATTTGCATTGGCAAGAGAAAGTTGTGTGAGTGTTTCACACCAGATTTTTTCTGTTAATCTAGGTTCTTGTGATCGTAAATGTAGCACCCTTTTTAAAATGTACAAAACATTTAATTTTTACAAAATATTTAAGAAAAATCTGGTGTGAAACACTCACACAACTTTCTCTTGCCAATGCAAATAATTAATAATAAACCTAACATTATTAATAAAATATTAGAAATAAACAACAACTAACCTCAAAAACATAACCTTATTTTAATCATGAGTGAATGACGCAAAATGACAATCGAACTCAGTTTGGCTTAAAAATACGGAAAATCACGCTTTCACGCTAAACTAGACTCTGTAGAGAAAAATGCTCTAAACCAAAGTTGTAGATCTTTTAATTTTCTATAAATTTAATTATATACACTTTTGTCGTAAAATGCATTCTAAGGCTGAAATCTTAAAAAAATCGATTTTTCTCACGTTTTCGTGAGAAAAAAAACAGAAAATCGCTAATTACCGCTAAACTAAGCGTTATACAAAAAATTGTTTGAAATAAAAGTTGTAGAATTTTACATTCTCTACAACTTTTATTATATAACGTTTTGCGCTAAAAAGCATATTAAAGCCGCAATCTTAAAAAGAAAAGGTTTTTACGTAAAAACAGCCTCAAGCAGAATTTCAGCAAACATAGCCCCTACCCTATATTGTAGAGCATAAAAAATGTAGTAAACCAGGCGATTTTAAAAAAAATCGTAGGACTAGTTTTTGAGAAAATCGCAAAAAAGTGAAAAATTATACGAATAAACTACTACTTCCGGTTGACCGATTTTGATGAAAATGTTTGTGTCGGGTCCGGTAGTGATATGTAACTTAAGTTTCAAGTTTCAAGTTCGTACAATGTTCCGTTCTTGAGATATTCTGTTCACACACACACACACACACACAGACACACACACACAGACACACACACAGACCAATCGCTAAAAACATGTTTTTTGGGTTCAGGGGGTCTGAAAACGTATAGATCCGGTGAAAACTCGATTTCGAAAAATCGACATGAAAACAATACTTTCCTTCCTATATATTCATATAGGCAAGAGAAAGTAAAAATATTGCTGCAAATTTTCTGGGTTAGCACTTTCTTCCGCCGACCCCTTCAATTTATTGTTTTTTGCTTTCCCTTGCCCTGTATAAACACATAGGGAAGCAAAGTATTGTTTCCATGTAAATTTTTCACCGGGAATACATATTTACAAGCTATCTGGATTTAAAAATCATGATTACAGAGATTGGATTGTGTGTGTGAACAAAATATCTCAAGAACGGAATATCGTAAGAAGTTGAAACGTAAAATTTAAGTTAGGTACTACAAGGGAATTCGGCACGAACATTTTTATTAAAGCTGGTCAACTGGAAGTAGCAGTTATTCGTGGAATTTTACACTTTTTTACGATTTGCTCAAAAATTACTCCTGCAATTATTTTTGAAAATCACCTCAATTACTACATTTTTTATGCTCTAGATAATAGAACTAACATGCATCTTTTTTTTTTTTTTTTGTTGGTTGTGGCTGTGATCAGTCACTTGTCGACCGACCTCATGCCAATAACTGTGCTCATTTGTCCATATATATTTCACATGTATGATTTAACGTTTATAACCACATGTGTTGTGTTCTGGTTTACTACCAGAACACAACCGTCGCGACTAGCGTCTCCCAGTCAGTGAGAGACATCACGCGAATAGTTGACATAGATTCGCTCCCTTACCGGAGGGCAGACAAGGACACAGTCCCTCGCCTAACCCAATCGGTTCTCCTTTCGTCCGAAAAACCAACCCCTCAACGGCGCTGCCCCCGGGGGCCACCGCGCGTCAAAAGCGTCAGCTGTCAAATGATCAAGTCGTTACGAACAGCAAAGTTAAACAACAACCGATACACCCTCCAATTACCCGAAAAAGCTAACTGAGTAACATCTCTAATTGCCTCAGGCAAAACGGTGACTATATCATCCCAGAGTTTACCCGATTCACCGTAATATAGTCCGCAATCGAAAAACATATGATCCAGGTTTTGGTCATGCCAGCCACAATCGCAGCTCCTGTCAGTCTTGATATTTTTGTTCGTCAGATGAGATGAACAACAAGTGTGACCCGATCGAATCCTAGAAATAAAGCATATAATATCTCTACTTTCCTCTGCTGATTTAAACCAAGGCTTGCCTAATATTTTTTCTAACATGCATCGTCGCGGCTTTGCACGCGAAAAATGGTGTAATCACTTTTATTTAAATAATGTCAAAACCAAAAAATTAAATCTACATTGAATAAAATAAAAGTCAAAATAAAATATCAAAGCAATTGATCACTCACTAATTAAAAGAAAATTAAAACAAATTAGAGAAACACGGAACTTCACTTTTATAAAATACTCAACAATACAAAATCGTATCTACATAATAAAATACAATAAAATTATCATGTGATGTTGTCACCAGCTGATCCTTAGCACCACGTCACTATTTGCTAAATTATATGACTTTATGTATACATATTCCTAATATGTGTACGTTGCAATCTGTTCAATTCAGAACAATAAGCAACCCCATGACCCAATGAGATGAGGATGATATGTATGACGTGTAAATGAGGTGTAGTCTTGTACAGACCCAGGTTGACCACTCCTGAGAGAGTATGGTTAATTGAACCCCAACCATCAAAGTACACCGGTAACCACTGTCTAGTATTCAAATCTGTATAAAAGTAACTACCTTTACTAGGATTTGAACTAGGAACCTTTGTCTCCGAAAATCAGCTGTTAAACAGCTGATTTTGGCGACGACTTTACCTCTAGACCAACCCGGTGGGTAAACTTTATATATGACAAATCTTTATTTGAATCACATCATCTGGTTTAAAAGCAGCAGGTTATCTAACCTCATAAAAGCCTTAATGTAGGACGTAAACATTATTTTTAACCCTTTAGGGCTAACTTTTCAAGACTTTCAATAGCCTAAAACCTGCACTGGTATCATAGTTACAACATAAAAAATACTGCATGAAAATTGGTTCAGTAATTTAGGAGATAAAGGGTAACACACACGCGTGCGCGCGCGCACACACACACACACACACACACACACACATACATCGAATTTTATATGTATAGATAAGTCCGCTAAAGTGCTTAAAGAAACTGTGTTCTCTTAGAAAAAATTGTTTCTTTTTAAGATTGCGGCCTTAATATGCATTTGAGAGCAAAAGTATCTATACAAATATGTAGAAAATTAAAACTTCTATAACTTTAATTCAAACATTTTTATGTACAATGCTTAGTTCAGTGGCAATTAGTAATTTTTTGTTTTTTCCATCAAAATCGTTTAAAAAATGGGACTTTTCTATATTGTACCGTTAGTATGCGTTTTACAATAAAATTTAGTGTGATAAATGTTATAGGAAATTGTAAAATCTAAATTTTTATTTCAGGTATTTTCTTCTGCAGAGCGTAGTTCAGCGTCAACTAGTTATTTTACGTATTTTCAAATTGATTAGAGGTTGATTTTCATTTTTCGTCATTCACTCATGATTAAAATTAGGTTATGTTTTCCATTTTACATTGTTCACTAAGATTAAACATAGGTTATATGTTTTATTATTTACATTAGCAATAAAAAGTCATGTGTGTGTTTTACACAAGACTATTTTAAATTTAATTAGTCAATCATTTAAGAGGAGACCGTACTTTGTATACCGCCAATGCTAAATTTGCTCTTTTTAGGTACATTTTTCACAGTATTGATTTATAAGATAGAAAAATGAAACTTGTACAAGTATCGGGTTTCTTAAGGTACTGAAATTTTTCAATTTAATCTGTTGGACCATAAAATAAAAAATCTGGTGTGAAACACTCACACAACTTTCTCTTGCCAATGCAAATAATTAACAATAAACCTAACATTAGTATTAAAATATTAGAAATGAACAAAAACTAACCTCAAAAACATAACCTTATTTTAATCATGAGTGGAAGACGCAAAATGAAAATCGAACTCAATTTGGCTTAAAAAAAACGGAAAATCACACTTTCACGCTAAACTAGGCTCTGTAGAGAAAAATTCTCTAAACAAAAGTTGTAGATCTTTTAATTTTCTATAACTTTTATTATATACACTTTTGTCGTAAAATGCATACTAAGACCGAAATGTTAAAAAAATCGATTTTTCTCACGTTTTCGTGAGAAAAAAACAGAAAATCGCAAATTACCGCTAAACTAAGCGTCATACAAAAAAATGTTTAAAACATAAGTTGTAGGTTTTTAAATTCTCTACAACTTTTATTATATAAGTTTTTGCGCTAAAATTTATATTAAAGCCGTAATCTTAAAAAAACAACGTTTTTACGTGAAAAGAGCCTCACTGAGAATTTCAGCAGACATGGCGCCTACCCTATCTTGTAGAAAATAAAAAATTGAGTAAAATAGGCGATTTTAAAAAAAATCGTAGGACCAGTTTTTGAGAAAATCGCAAAAAACTGAAAAATTATACGAATAAACTACTACTTCCGGTTGACCGATTTTGATGAAAATGTTCGTGTCGCGTCCGGTAGTGGTATGTAACTTAAGTTTCAAGTTTCAAGTTCGTACGATGTTCCGTTCTTGAGATATTCTGTTCACACACACACACACAGACACACACACAGACACACAGACACACAGACACACACACAGACCAATCGCTAAAAACATGTTTTTTGGGTTCAGGGGGTCTGAAAACGTATAGATCCGGTGAAAACTCGATTTCGAAAAATCGACATGAAAACAATACTTTCCTTCCTATATATTCATATAGGCAAGAGAAAGTAAAAACAAAATTTACACAAACGAGTAAATTTCCCATCACCAGTTGGTTTGAAAGCTGGACCAGCAGCTAAGAATATTAAAAACAATAATGAAGATATTTTAAAAACCTAAAATTTCCTTTGCTCTAAAACGACTGGTACAAAAATATGAATAATATTCGGTCTTGTTGACAAGATATTTTATTTTATAAACCTGGGAAAATCTTAATTTTTTCAATAACATAATTTTTTGACGTAACTTAATATTTTTTCTGGTAGATCTAGGTCTGAACATTTCCCGTTTGTTTATCCGTAATTCCAGTCCGTGTCCGAGGCTCGTTATTGAAATTTTTTGCGGTCTATGGTTTTCTGGATTGCGGCTGCACAGATGGACTTCTGGAGACGCAGTTGTCGTGTTTCGAGGATGGACCATATACGAAATGAAACAATCTGGCAGAGAGTAGGAAAACCAAGTAGGGTATTGGATGAAATTGGGAAAAAGGTATTGTTTTGGTATGGGCACTTGAGAAGGATGAGTGAGGGCAGATGGCCCAGTAGGATATGGAATTGGACCCCAACAGAGAGAAGGAAAAGAGGCCGTCCAACGAGACGGTGGATGGAGGAGGTGATGGAAGCAATGAGCAAGAGAGATCTGCAGGAGGGTGATTGGCTGGATCGGGAGGCTTGGCGATTGAAATGCGAAAGACGGCTTTAATTGCTGTAGAAATTCGAAAAAAAAAAAAAAAGATCTAGGTCTGAACTATTGAAAAACACAAAAACCGAAAATCGAAATTTTCAGTCAAAACCATCATACAGTCTCACCTTAACCGATCATGTAGGGAATTCATTTGATTTTGCAATTTTAAAGAAGGTGTGTTACAAATTATAAGAATAATATAGTACGAAACATTTAGTAATCGCGTAAGGTTAAAAAATTACGTACAAACTATTAAAATACGTAGCTTATAAATTGCAAAAAACACTAGAGTAAGAAAACATTATTTCTCAAATGGCTATTATTGAGAAAACTCAAGTTTTCCCAATAATGGCAACAAATGCGCCCATATATACACGCATAAAAAAACTAATAGACGTTATTGCGACAATTATTATTCGTTGTTTTTTTTTTGTCCATGAATCATGAACCACGAAGGTCAGAACACATTCTATGTAATTTAACTGCCTTTTTCCCGTTAGAAATACATTACTTCTCTACGCTGCAACGAACAATTGCAAGGTATACAAAAATCATTAAAACGTATACATAAAATTTTTGGTAGATTTCGTAAAAGAAAACGACAAAATAAAAAAATTATAAAACACATGCATAAATCTTTGCATTCTGATAGAAAAAGGTGTAGAAATATTGAATGGATATTTAAAAATAGGAAATTGTACGAAAATTCCTAATATAGGTGTGTGTACGGGTATTAGTCCTCCAAACGTTATGAATTAAACGGTTCATTAAAATTTATTCAACCGTATTAATATTTCGGAAATAGTCTACAGTATCTAATGAATGTATTTATTACACATTGCGTATTACATTGTGTTTTGTTTCACTTCCTCTTATATTTTTAAAAGGAACATTATTCAGTTAATTACCTAATATCTAGACTCGATTATGTAGAGTCTGTCTACGCTAAGAATACTCCGACATAGGCAACCAGCAACACAAGTGAGCATGCGCATTAATTAAAAATTTCCACAGCATGATCAAAAACAAAATTTTATACAACACTAATTTTTTTTTTTTTGACTTTATTTAAGAAAATAAACTACAACTGTGTAAGAAGTTAACACAACCAGCAGTTATAATGTCAATAGTTTTATATAAATGTCTTGATGTCACTTGTGTGAGGTAGTCGCCCAGCGGCAACCCCTCAGGACGATTCACAAAAGGTCTCTATTCCATTGCCTTTTCAGTCTTCTAAGTGGGTTGTGTGGTAGGTGAGGAGCGGACAATGACTGAATTTGTGGATTTGTGTGATAGTGTAGTTTGCTATGAAAACGTCTGTATAGTTTCTTTATTGTTTCGTCCACCGTTTCAATGTTAAGGTCTCTATGTAATGTTTTGTTACTAACGTATGTTGGACAGCCTGTGATGATGCGTAAAGTTTTGTTCTGGAATGTCTGAATACGTTTTATGTTAGATACTTTAGCTGATCCGTAGATCACAGAACCATAGGTCCAAATAGGACGAAGAAGTACCTTGTAACAGTTAAGTTTCTGAGTAATTAGAAGAGGAGATTTATGGTGAATAAGACTGTAGAGAAGTTTTAACCGCGCGTTAAGAGATTGCCTTTTGAGTCTAGTATGTGGATTCCATGTCAGTCTTCTGTCTAGTGTCAGTCCTAAGTATTTCACTGAGACAACACTAATTCGCACTAAGCTTAACATTATAATGAAAACACGTTCAATTCATCTGTTAGAAAATATTTAATAAATCGAACAATAGTTTATCATTAATAACAAAAACTTTTACTCTTGTTACTAGTAGTAGTGATTCACGATTGTTATACTGTCTTTGTGTATGTATTGTGTAAAGTCTTCGTGTAGTTGTATTAAATTCAGTTTTTGTGTATTCAGTTTCATTTTGTATGTGTATTCTATAAAATTGATTGTAAGTAGTGCTAAGTAAATGATTAAATTATTTATTTTAAGTAAATTATTAAGTTATTTATTGTATTACTTTATTATAATTAGTTTATTATTTGTTTTGTAAATCTTTTAGTGTAATAAATGTTTGGAATTGTAAACTTTAGTGTATTAATTATTTAATAACCTAGATCCCGAAACGGACCTTAGCGATAATGCCACAGTATTATTCACTGTACACTCTTTATAAGCTACATAAGAATTATCAATAATACTTTTAAAGGCAGTGCCTAACGTCCAAAGTCAAATCTTGGTTTTTTGTTGATTCAGTCAGCTGTTTGTTGTTTATTTACAGTCAAAATTTTAGGGTAAAAATATTTTATATTTTTATTTTCATGGACGAGTAAATCAAATATTAGTATTTATGAGAAAGGTGTTCTTTAATAACATTGTTTTTTTCTATTAATGTTTGTACAAAATGAGGAAAAATCTTCTATAATATTTAGGAAACCGAAAAAATATTTAAAACAGAATGCATTACAGTTTAATAATGATTGCCACTTTTTGGATAATTCAAATAAATTTTCCAGGTAATTAATAAAATGGAAAATATGTTTTCTTCAGATAATGTATTCTAACCGCAAATAACTGACGTCTTATCAAATTCCTGATTGTTATGTGTCCTTACACGTTGATTTTCTCCTACTCGTTCTGTTTTATACCAGTGGTTTTATTCTTGAACTAAGTTGTTTTACTAGACTTATTGTTTGGATGATCAGCTGAAAGACTGGTTTGAGCTCTAGAGGCTTTAGCAAGTAAAACGAGGAGTGAGGTGGGTTACCTTGCCTTCTTCACTGAATGGAACAAAATGCTTATCAGCACGCCGGGCCCTCTAAAAAGCATCTTCACTTTATTCACCACACGGTCTGGCTATAATGTGAAATTGATTACTTTCAGAGGAGATAACTGTGACTACTATCGGTTTCATAATTAGGCTATGTACACCCGAGTTTGAACCCAAAGCATCTCCTAAACTATGAGTTGGATTTCAACATACTACTTTAAATCAAAATTTAGCTCATTTTATTCTTTGTTGACCTATAAGAGCTTTATATTTTATTGCTTTGTCACCGCCACCCCTTCTAATTAATCATTTAATGTGTTGCCGGCCTTCAATACTTCTTCCGGCATTTGTCGGCGCGGTAGGCCCTTTAGCGGCGCACCGACAAACCTTTCGGCTCCGCACCGACAGAGGTCTTTGCCATCAAAGCCAAGCCAGTAGCCGCCTCCTACCACAGCGCTCTGGGCGACTATAAAAAGAGTGCTGCACTGAGCCGACCGATTCAATACCGATCAAGACTCCATGGGCTTCACTTCGAACCAGACAGCAGACAAGACGTCCACCACGGCACACGGCTGCCGCACTCCAGCGAAGACTAATCGACGACCCCGCAAGAGAGAAGATGATGCTTCCGCTCACCGACCCGTCACCGTAAGCTGTCGACTAGACCGTCATCGCCCGCTGACGCAAGCGATGCCCACAGCGGTCCCTCGACCGAGCCTTACGCCCACCGGACCCGACGAAGCAGCCATCGACGCACTACTGCGAGGGAAGAAGATAATGTCTCTGCTGGACGACAACACGCCGTGTCGCCCAGCTTCTCGTCGCAGCCAAGCGCTGCCTACGCCGGTCACCTTCGAGACCAGCACAACGGTCCTTCTCAGGACCAATTTAATAAGGTTTTAACCGGCCCTTCTCAGGGCCATCCACCTGAGCCACGGCTCTCGTCGCAGCCACGCGCTGCCTACACCGATCTCCTTCGAGACCGGCACAACGGTCCTTCTCTGGACCATTTCATTAAGGACCATTCATTCTCTACTTCTCTGGACCATTTCATTATTGTAACATAGTTGAAGTTATAGTAAGCTATCGTAACATAGTGAAGTTATAGTAAGCTATAGTAACATAGTTGAAGTTATAGTAAGCTATAGTAACACAGTTGAAGTTATAGTAAGCTATAGTAACATAGTTGAAGTTATAGTAAGCTATAGTAACATAGTTGAAGTTATAGTAAGCTATAGTAACATAGTTGAAGTTATAGTAAGCTATAACTTCTATAAGCTATAACATAATGAATTAAGAAGTGAGGGAAAACATGTATCTCTGAAGAAAATAAAATATCGCAAAACACTGAATGAAAAATTAAATGAATTTAATAAAATAGCAATAAGAAAGATAATGCACAGTTACTTTTATTTCAATGCGAACTTCCCGCATTTAACAAACCATAAAAAACTTTAGCGACGATTAGGAGCATTCAAATTTTTCTAAGACATTTCACCGTGTAAATTTACTACTGTAAATTTTTTCGAATATCAGTTAAATTTTAAAATATAATATTTTATTTTATAGCTATAATTTAAAATTGAAATGGAATGTATAATAATTATTATTTAATATGATTAAATTAAACAAAGATACGTAGCGAATTCTTTTGTGTTTTAAGAAAAAAAAATGTTAAAAACTAGTTCTAAGTACAATAATATAACATAATTGTACTATATATGATATATAATGAACAGCCAAAAAGAAAACAAATTAAATATATCACTCACCTCAGAGTATTACATTTATTCAAGATCTTTCGTCTCTCTCGGAGACATCATCAGGATTAGAATACACACACTAAACACGTTGTTGTTTAGGTTATCAGCCGAAAGGCTGGTTTGAACCTGTAGAGGTTTTACTAAGTAAATCGAGGAGTGAGGTGGTTTACCATTGCCTTCCTCACTGAATGGAAAAGTGCACTTACCAGCATGCCGGGACCTCTGAAAAGCACATATTTTCCACTCTGCAAATGACACCTTCACTTCATTCACCACAGGGTCTGGCTGTATAATGAAATTCATTACTTTCAGAGGAGATAACTCTGATTAGTGTCTTTTACACCTCTACCTCTTCTGTTCTTAAATGATTCAGTCATTTAATTGGCTGACCATGTGACAAGAAACAGAACTATTTATTTTAGCCCTGCAACTAACAGATTGAGTGTAAATAATTTGACACTCTACCTGTCTGTTATGGGCAGAACACTAAACACATAAAACATAAAACATAAAACCAATTATGGTCGAAGAGCACGTCAATTATTTCCTATAAACCGTGCTGCCGCACGCGGTTATCGGCCGAATTAATTGTACTATAATATACCATACTAATGTTATATTAGTATGGGTCGCGCTAACCAATGTTCAATTTATAGTTAAATGGTTTTTACTCTAGGCCTACTTAAAATTAATTAAATCTCTGTTGATAATTATTTCATTATTTCAGCCTGCATTTCAGCAAAATATTTTGGTTTTCGAAAGCACCATTTTTCAAACTTAACTAGGAAAGGTTCAGGTTCACCAATTCCAGGTCTAAAAACTAAAGGAGAACATTTCGCTGCAGATGGAGAATTACGGTATATGGTAAATCTTTTGTACATGTATATTTTTACTGGTTGGTGTGTGTGTGTGTGTGTGTGTGTGTGTTTGTGTGTGCGCGCGACAAGAACAAAAGTAAGTTAAGTGTTACTATGAGGGTCATTCGTAAAGTAAGGTCCGTTTTTGTATAAAAAATTAACCACAACAGATTAGATCAAAAACCTTGTTTTATTTAATTTCTGACGTCTCAATCTATTTTTCTACAGAGTTTCCATTTTTTTAAACATTTATCATAACGTTCTACAAGCTTTTGAATACCAGTGTCGTAGAACTCTGCCGCCTGCGAATATAACCAGTCATGAACAGCTTCTTTCACCTCGTCATCTGAGTTGAAGCGCTTACCGCCGAGAAACTTTTACTTTTCTACTCACGTTCGAGAATTCCAATGCTAATGACGAAATTGTGAATCGCCGATTTTCACGAATCTTTTCTTCAATGGCTTTGACCAAATCTTCCGTGATCACTGATGGTCAGCCAGGTCGAGGTTCATCATGGACATAATTGTCCCTTCCCTCCTTGAAAGCTCTCACCCACTTGCACACTTTACTGTCACTCATTGCATTAGGGCCATACACTTTACTTATTTGTCGATGAATATCTACTGCACAAACGTTCCTTGCTGTCAAAAACGAATCACTGACCGTATTTCGCAGTCGGCGGGATGATCAATTGTCGTAAACATCTTAAAGATGCACAGTAAATAAATAGCACACAACAAAGATACTACTGCAAATAGCGTCGTTTCGTACGCAAGGCATGCTGGGAGTCGTCGCGCATGCGCATTGCGCTATTCACTCGCCGTGTGGCTAGTTACCGCGATTCGGACCTTACTTGACGAATGACCCTCGTATAAGGGCACCCGACACGAACATTTTAATTAAAATCGATCATCCGGAAGTAGGAGTTTATTTGTTCAATTTTTTATTTTTAATGATTTTCTCAAAAACCGCTTTTACAATTTTTTTTAAATTGCTTGATTCACAAACTTTTCTATGTTCTACAAGATAGTGTAAACGCAGTGTCTGCTGAAATTCTTAAGAGCCTGTGCTCTTATGATAAATATATATTTTTAAGATTACGACCTTCATATGCATTTGCAGAGCTAAAGTTTACGCAAATAAAGTAGAAAATTACAAAACCTAAAACTTTTGTTTGAAACATTTTTTTCTACAACGCTTAGTTCAGCGTCAGTTAGTGATTTTCTGTACTTTTTTCATTAAAATTGGTGAAAAACTAGGATTTTTAATATTGCGGCCTGAGTATCTGTATAACGACAAAAGTATTTTATAATCAAAGTTATAGAAAATTAAAAAACCTATAATTTTAATTTAAAACATTTTTTTCTACAGAGCTAAGTTTAGAGTTAACTAGTGATTTTACCTTTTTTTTTAAAGTTTTAAAGAGGTTTATTTTCATTTTGCGTAAATCATTCACGATAAAAATTATGTTTTTTTTTGTTACACATTCTTTACTCATTATTAAACGAAAGTTATATTATTCGTTATTTACATTGGCAAGAAAGTGTTGTGAACGTTTCACACCCGAGCTTTTTATGCCTTTTCAAAAGGTTAGTGGAAATTCGTGTTGAGTAATTTCGTTTGTATATATAGGATAATTTAGATATCTTAAAACACTCATGAAATTACGTAATCTAAATTGAACAATTTATTGCAGGTCTCCCTTCAGATGATTTTACATAACGCAGGGGTTCATTTTTGTGGAGGTTCAATACTTTCTGAAAGATACATCTTAACAGCAGCTCATTGCGTGTGTGGGAAGGAGTACGGAGAAGTATATTAGTACTAGTCTAATCTCTCCTTTTTAAAACAATAAAGTTAAAGTTTACAGTGGTGGCTTGTGCCTTTAAAATGTGATGAAGAGTTGAAAAAAACTGTGTTCTTGTTGTTGAGATCGTGAGCAGAAAGGCTGGTTTTGAACCTTTAGAAACTTTACTAAGTAAAACGAGGAATGAAGTGGTTTACAATTGCCTTCTTCTTGAGAGTAAGGATAAGCTTATCAACATACCAGGCTCTCTGGAAAGCATTTACTTTCCACCCTGCAAATGATACCTTCACTTCATTCACTACAGGTTCTTGCTGTATAGAGAAATGAAATTCATTACTCTTAGAAAAGTTAACTCTGACTAGAGTCTTTTACACCTCTACCTTTTCTGTTCTTAAACCCATCAGTCATGCAATTGGCTGACCATGTAATAAAAAACACAACTATTTTTTTTATAGCCCTGGAACTAGCAGATCGAGTGCAAATAATTTAACACTCCGCCTACCTCTTATGGGCATCGAGATAAACTAGTAAACAAAAATCCGTTTCATGAGACGACGCATCTCATTGCAGGTGGTATTTTTAAAAGCCTTACCTTTAACCATTAATGATTTCTGTATTCTACTCTTTAACACATGCAGTGCTCGAGAGACACCTAGCGGGTTCTGTTTTGTTATCATTTTAAGTAATTCCTGAGGGCCACCGCCTGTCGGATATCAGTTTGTTGCTATTCTATAGCCCTCAGAAAAGGTTGTTCTTTATAACCGTGCGATCGTTTTTGAATTATCGTCATACGATCTTCTACCCCGTACAGTATAATGGTTCAGTATTTTTAACGGGTTTTCAGGGTACAATAATTATAGCCGTTAATTTAGTAGGCTATATTTGCAGGTATCGATTAAAAATACCTACACTTTTAGATTTACTTTAAAAGAATATTACTTCCAGTTTAAAATTACATAAGAAATCACGCGTAAATCGTAAAGGTAAATTTTAACAAAAAAACAGCTTCTAAAATTTCTTTTAAAAATCACCTCATTTATGTTCATTTTTATGCTCTACAAGACAAGGGTAAGCACCATTCTTCTTCTTCTTAGCGTGCCTGTCCGGTTCGAACGCTGGCTGTCATCATGGCTATCTTGGTCTTGTCATCTGCAATGCGGAACAGTTGGGCCGAGCTTTTCCCATACCAGTCTCTCAGGTTAGCAAGCCAGGGTATTCTTCTTCGGCCTGGCTGTCTTCTACCATCCAATCTTCCCTGCAGGATGCGCTGCAACAGTTCGTATCTACCGTGGTTCCTCATAATATGACCGAGGTATTGCAACTTGCGACACTTAATGGTGTTTATTACCTCTGGTTCCTTGTTCATCCGACGCAGTACCTCAATGTTGGTCACCCTATCTGTCCATGGTATCCTCAGCATTCTTCTGTACACCCAAAGTTCGAAGGCTTCAAGTTTAGTAGTGGTCGCCCTCGTCAACGTCCAAGACTCCACTCCGTACAGAAGAACGGAAAACACGTAACACCGCAAGAGTCGCAACTTAGTGCCCATAGTGAGATCATGACTCTTAAACGCCGAACTCATTGCGTTGAAAACACTCCTTGCCTTACCAATACGGCACTTGATCTCTTGTGAGTTTTCCCAGGCTTCATTGATAATAGTGCCCAAATACGGATACCATGCTACACGCTCAATTCTTGCATGTTTTATATATAGGTCTACACCAGTCATCGGTCCCCTGCTAATTACCATTAATTTGGTTTTCATGATGTTGATGTCCATATCTGCTGAAATTCTTGGAGAGGCTCTCAGAAAATGTTTTTTTAACTGTAAGCTTATGTACTCGTACTTTAAGAAGTGGACATACTCGTGAGGATAGTGTTGTAAACTTTTACATGCGTTTTTATTAAAACAACTAACTTAAGTGTTTAAGTTTTTTAACTCGCCAATAAGTGATTTTATGTATTTCTTTTATCAACAGAAAATCACTAATTGACGCTTTTTTAAGATTGTGGCCTAATTTAATTTTTCGACTTTTTTTAGATTGGCCTAATACTAATTTTTCGACTTAAGTTAATCAAAGTGATCGAAAATTGAAAATCCTACAACTTTTACTTCCAGCATTTATTTCTACAGAACCTACTTCAGCGTCAATTAGTGAATTTCCATATTTTTAAGTAAACAGAAGTTGATTTTCATTTTGCGTCATTCACTCATGATTAAAATTAGGTCATGTTTTTAATTTTACTTTGTTTACTAATGAATAAATAGGTTATATCTTTCATTATTTACATTAGCAAGGGAAAGTCTTGCGAATTCTTCACAGTACATTTCTTTTTAGTAATTGGCTATGTAAAAGCAGACAAATATTTAAAGTTCTGTAGTAAGATGAATAACGGTTTTTTTACAGGGTACCTGGTCACCGTATTTATATTATAGCGGGAAACATATATTTACTTAAGTATGGTGGCGAGTGGAGTTATGTGGAAAAAGCAACGTGTCATCCTGAGTTTAGTTTCGATACGGCACTTAATGATGTAGCAGTTTTGAAGGTAATTAATTCTTTGTGATGAGAAACTCGTCAAATATTAATTTGTTTACAATATTTACAACAAAGAGGCCTATAGGATCAAAACGACCAATCTCCATTCAGGGTAATTTTTGGCAAACTGCAAAAAACTGTACCTATAAGAAAACTGATTTTTTTTGGTTTCAACAATGTATTATATATTTGTTGTACCAATTTTAGAAATGTAATTACAAAGTTTTAGCTTGTTTACTTTTCTAGTTACATAAAAAATTAACAAATAATTTTGGAGACTGGTTGTTCTGATACTCACGACTGGACATATGTCATTCGACACATGTTTAACCTCAAAAACTAAGAAACTAGTAGACATGACTGCTGCTCTCTGATTGGTCACTTTGGAGATTGGCAATTATGATTCCAACTTTATGATGGAAATTGGTTGTTTTGATTCAAACTGTACTTTTACATATGTAAAAACACAGTTTTAAAGGCTATTTTGATCTAATTTGATTTTACCACCAAAAAGAACACATTTTCTTTCATATGGCACTGCTATCTCAATTTCGGTCAAAAGTGGAGATTGGTCATTTTGATCCTATAGGTCTCATTGTAATGTAAGTAAATAATATAAATCAATCAGTAGTGTGTTTGCAAACTATTTCAGCCTCAATTGAGGCTGAAATACTATTGGTGTTTAAGTCAACAGCCTAAAGGCTGGTTTGAAACTCTAGAATCTTTACTAAATAAAACGAGGAGTGAGGTGATTTACAATGCCTTCCTCACTAAGTAGAAATATGTGCTTAGCAGCGTGCCAAGCCCTCTGAAAAGCATCTACTTTCCACTCTAAAAATGACACGTTCACTTCATTCACTACAGTATCCGGCTGTATAATAAAATTCATCACTTTCAAAGGAGATAACTGTGACTAGTGTTTTTTTACACCTGTACCTCTTCTGTTCTTAAATAATTCAGTTATATAATTTGCTGACCAAATGGTAAAAAACAGAACTATTATTTGTTGCCCTAGAACTAGCAGATATAATGCTGGAATACTATAATTACTATCAGCATATTATACTATAATTTATGTTGGCACAAAAACGACTAGCATTCCACAAATATTGGGTGCGGTACTAGGCCAACTGAAAACATCAGTTTATTAAAGATGATATTTGTAAAAATAAATAGTTAATATTATGCTGTGTATTTGTGAGTTTGCTAGTAGGTTAAGGAAAGACTACTTTGTATCCCGCCAATGTTAAATTTGCTATTTTTTGGTACATTTTTCATAGGATTGGTAAAAGATAGGAAAATAAAACTTTACAAACTATAAGTGTCGGGTTTCTTCTCGAGCTACTAATATTTTTTGAATTTAATCTTTATACCATATCATTTTTTTTAAATTACAATTTTTTTTTTGTAATCCCTAATGTGTGTACGTTGCAATCTGTTCAATTCAGAACAATAAGCAACCCAATGACCCAATGAGATGAGGATGATGTGTAAATGAGGTGTAGTCTTGTACAAACTCAGGTCGATCATTCCTGAGAGAGTATGGTTAATTGAAACCCAACCATCAAAGTACACCGGTAGCCACTGTCTAGTATTCAAATCCGTATAAACGTAACTACCTTTACTAGGATTCGAACCAGGAATCTTCGTCTCCGAAAATCAGCTGTTAAACAGCTGATTTTGGTGACGACTTTACCTCTAGACCAACCCGGTGGGATAATTACGAATAACATAAAATTTTTACAACTTGTTTTCTACGTGTTTTGCGTACTACAAATTTTTGGAGCACCTGAGGAAGTCATAAAAATGTCGGTAAATGTGGCTATATAAGATAATTGACTGGTAAAAATTTCAGCTTGGTAGGTTTATTTGTTTCTGAGAAAAATGTACCTTAATGTTAAAAACCTAAATTTACGGGAAAAGGTAAGAAACAAGAAGGCACTAATCAAAAGTAATATGTACACAAACAAGTAAATTTCCCATCAACAGTTGTTTAGAAAACTGAACCAACAGCTGAGCGTATTAAAAACTGTGATGCAGGTATTTTAAAAACTAAAATTCTCTTGCACTAAAACGAGTAGTATAAAATTATGAAAAATATTCGTTTTTCTTAACATGATAGTTTTTCTGTGTAAACCTGATAAAAACTTAAATTTTTCATACAAAACTTTTTTTGACGTAATTTAATGTTTTTCTGGTTGATCTAGGCCTAAATTATTGTAAAACATAAAAAACAAAAAAATCTAAATTTTGAGTTGAAACCATCGTGCAATCTCCCCTTAAAATGTCCTCCGGCCAGGCTACGAACCCTGCGCGAAGTAAGACCAGTTGTGGGGCTGCCACCTTAGAGCATCTGGCCGGGCCCTGAGATTCATTCGGAGACCCAACTAGTGATAGTTTTTCCGTTAGGTTCTTCCGTTAGGAAAATTTCCTCATCCGCCATCGAGACTGTTGAATGTTGGCATCCATTACTCCTCGTACCGGTAGGTTTGTGCTCGTAAGCTAAATGGGACAAGCGGTCCTCCGTTATCCGTTCTAATTGGCTGCACCAGTATATCTTGTAAGTTTTCAGTCTCTCATCTCAGCTTGTAATGCCCATCTCATCAAGTATTTTCTCATTCCTTGGTTTATCCTCCCAGGTACAGCCCTTCACCACTCTCAGAAACCTCATTTCCACTCCCTGCAACTTATTTCGTTCCCGCTTCGAAAGTGCTTACACCTCTTTTTATATATAATATTACAGGTTTCGCCGTCATTTTACACAACATGAAACGTGTTTCTTTTCTAGTCCTGTGCTTCAACGTTTCATGTATTAGGCCTATCCGACAATATTTTGTAACCTATTTAGTTTATTCGTCACGCCCTGCTTGATTGTGAAAGATCACAAATATTTAAAATTCTCCCATTAATTTATTTTTAAGCATTCGGGCCAACCTAATCAGTCAGTTAGTAGGAAGTCCCTATCATTTGTTAAGTAACACTGGTTGGGGAAGCAGCTTTGTATGGTTACCGGGGGTCACTGTTCAAATGTATGCCTAATTCACGTCAAATATACAGCAAAAAGCATCAATAAAATTGGGTGGTGTACAAAAATGTACAGTTCCTGAAAACAAAATTAAAATTAAAATTTTAATTTTTACCTCACTGAGAAGTTTTATAAAAACACCATTTTTCTATATTTTGAGGAAACATTGTCACATTTTAATTTGCGCAAATGTTGTTGAACGTAATCACAGACTAAAATTTCAAAGGAAAAATGAAAAATATTCTGACAAGACCAGAAATATTTAATGAATAATTCGCTACAGATAAAATAGTTACCTACCTGTGTATTTAAAAATTTGTCTGTTAAATCGTTTACAGCTCAGAAGCAAACTTATCTTACTGGGGTACGTTTCAAAGATCGAAGTTGCAAAAAATATTCCTAACGATCGTACTGGTTGTATTTTTAGTGGATGGGGAACAAATGTAAGTTTTCTTAATCCGATTGTATACCTGTAGTTCAATTTAAAAGTTGTATTTTTTTTAAATAACATTTTAAGGTTAGTTGTTAAAAGAAATTAGAGTTGTTAATCTGTTCATTACTTGTTGATTTGAGTAATGTTTTTTTTATCATCAGTCTCTCGACTGGTTTGATACATTTCCCTGTTCTATCTTGCGCAAGTCGTTTCATATCTACATACCTACAACACCCTAAATCTTTTGTAATTTAATCTAAATATTCCAACCTTTGCCTTCCCCTAATTCACTCCCTCCATTACTATATAGCAATACCTGGATGTCTTAAGATATACCCCACTAGCCTATCCCTTTTTCTGGTAAGATGTTTCCAAAGACTTCTTTCATCATTTCGCCTAAGAACCTTTAAATTACTTATTTTTTCCACCTAATTATCTAATCTTCAAAATTGTCCAATAATATCACATTTCAAAAGCTTCTATCCTCTGTCTTTCTACAGCCCCTATCACTCACGTTTCGCTCCCGCTTAATGCTAAACTCCGAACATAGTGCTTTCAGAAATTTTTCCTAGTCTGTAAATCAATGTTTATAGTCAGTAAGCTGTTTTTTATTTCAAAGGCTTTTCTAGCTTGAACAATCTTACTTTTGATCCCATGCGCTTTTACTACCACCTTTGTTAATTTACTCCCTAGATAGCACAATTCCCAAACTTCCTGTATGTTTTCGTTGCTTACGTTTAAATGTCCTATCTTTTCTAAAAACAAAAAAAAAAGACTTTTGCTACTGCACAACACTTTCGTTTTGTTCTTTTAATTTTCATGAAGTAATCCTTTGTCATGATCTCATCCATTCCATTTAGGATATCTTCTAGTCTTTCGTTGTTACGATATCATCGGCGTATCTCAGCATTTTTATTGTTCCTCCTTGAATTTTTATTCACGCATCAAATGTTTTTTTCACTTTATTTATAAATACAAAGTAAAAAGTAGTGGTGACAATGATCATCTTTGTCGTACACCTTTTCTCACACCAGCTTCTTTTTAGTACATCTGAATTCTCAGAACAGCTGTTTGATTTTTAAACAGACCGTAGACAAATTTCCTTTCTTTGTATTTAATTCCCAGCCTTTTCAAAGTTTTAAACACTTTACTCCAGTCCACATTTTAAAATTATTTTATATACGTCTACAAATGGCATATAAAAGTTTTAGTTTTCTTTATTATTTTTCTCAATAATCAATCTCAGAGCCAATATTGCATCTCGAGTACCCATTCTCCTCCTAAATCCAAATTGGACATTTTCCAACATTTCTTCTACTCGATGTTCTATTCTCCTGTATATAATTGCTGTTAGTATTTTGGATGCATGGCATGTTAGGCTGATAGTTCTATAACGTTCACACTTAAGTAATTTAATGAACAATAACATTGGAACGATCAATTTTAATTCAGCATTAAGAACACTCTTGCAAATATCGGCATAACTCTTCTGCTCTTAAATGCTTCAGTCATATAATTGGCTGATCATGTGATAAGAAACAGAACTATTTTTTGTAGCCCTGGAACTAGCAGATGGAGTGCAAATACTGTAATTTAACACTTTACCTACCTGTAGTAGGCAAATAAACAGGCCGTAGTCTACTTTCTAAATTATTTTCTTATTAAAAATTTTAGTAAAAAAGCTTTTTATGGTTATAGGAAACTTCCGTATCAAAACGCTTAAAAATACACTCTGTTCATATAAACAACATAAATACCTGTATACGGAATTATACACATGCAAAGGTTAAATACAAACTTGATCGGGATAAAAATATATGTGCGTCAACTGCTGGAGAACCTACTTGTCAGGTATTGTATGACATTTAAATATTATTTTTTTGTAGCTTATACCGTTGTGACGTAAAAATAATAACAATGAAAATTATGGTAATTTCCATCAATTAGGAAAAACCCAATATTCTGGTGTACGGGAAAGCCCATTTTTAGAATTTGAGAGGCGTTCAAAAAGTTCCCGGAATTGCTTTGCCGTTGCCGAACTACATCACGATTTACTGTAAATGCTCTGGGTATAGTAGTCCAGTCTAATTAACATTTGAGTTAGGAAAAATTCGCATAGAGCTGAAAATTGGTATAGACGTTGAATAAGTCATTACCAATGAAATGTCAAAAGTCCCCATCGATCCTATGTGTGCAAAAAGTTTTATTCAAGGTCAAAGGTTGCAAATTCCGGTTTTTCCCATTTTTCTCTGAAACCGGAAGTATTATCGTAAAAATAGGTTAGACAAAAGTTGCAGATCATACAATTCTCTACAACAATAAAATTGTTTCAATAATTTCTTTCGTACGAATCACCATTCGCGAAATATCGCGATTTTGAAAGTTAAAAAACTTATATCCTTCATAATATGCACACATTCCGCACCACCTATGAGGTAATGTACTTGGCGCATTTTTTATAGCGTGGTTTCCCCAGTAGGCATACTCCACGATTTAGTATGATGAAAAAATTTTGATTAGTATACAGATGGTATCCTATTGTTTAACAGAATGGCACTATTGTTAATGTTCAAAGTGGTACAGGATGATTTCTTGTTATTTATTTTTTTAGGTATGCGACCCTTTACACTCGGACAATGACGTAGCGGGCAGATGTTACTCAAGGATACGGAAAAAGGGAATTAGGGACTGACATTATAGTCTGATATTTGAAAAGAGTCATTTAATTTTGTGAAAGTTAAAGTTCGTGAGTAATACAAACCAATAGACTGTTGTTGTTACTTATATTAAACGTCCCATGACGTATACAGGCTGCATATAACGAAGAATATAAGTTTTTTAACTTTTAAAATCGCGATATCTCGCGAATGGTGATTCGTACGAAAAAGATTATTGAGACAATTGATTATTGAGACAATTATTGTAGAGAATTGTATGATCTACAACTTTTGTCTAACCTATTTTTACGATAATACTTCCGGTTTCAGAGAAAAATGGGAAAAACCAGAATTTGCGACCTTTGACCTTGAATAAAATTTTTTGCACACATAGGATCGATGTGGACTTTTGACATTTCATTGGTAATGACTTATTCAACGTCTATTCCAATTTTCAGTTCTATGCGAATTTTTCCTAACTTACAGGTTTTTTTGTCTATTTAACTGGATTATAGTATATAAGTTATGTTTGTCGTACTGAAATTAAAGCAGTCGCTCATGCGCACTGTTACTTTTCCCCCTTTACCCTACGTTGCAAACAATGGCAAACTCGTAACTCGAATGACTATAATCGCTAATGACTGCAGATGTTCATGCAACTTAAAAAAATCTTTAAGTATGCATAGTAAGTGTGTGTGTGTGTGTGTGTGTGTGTGTGTGTGTGTGTGAGAGAGAGAGAGAGTGTGTGTGTATGTGTGTGTGTGGGTGTGTGTGACCAACAATCCGTAATGAGGTGTTTCCCGAAATTAAACACAAAACTTCATATCTAATACAAACCTACTTTATTTAAATATACACTGCACAAAAATAACTTAATATTCATAAATGTAACAATGAAAAAATTTAAAAAAGGAAGAAAACAAAATTTAATGCAATTTTAAAAAACAATTATGGTAGTTTTTTTGATATTTTTGATCCTAAAATCTTCTTCTTCTTCTTTATCTGCCCCTTCTGCCTCTCAGCGTAGGGTGTGCCATTGCCTCGATCCATCCTCTCCAGATACCTCGGTCCATCATCATATTCCTCATCTGCTGCCAGTCTTTTCCTCGAGCCTCTCCCAACCGCTCCATGTACTCTTGATAGCTCTGTCGTGGTCTGCCCCTCGGTCGGCGTCCTTCTGGTTTTGCTTCCAGGAATTGTTTTATTTTCTTATCTTATTTTTCCTAGCCAGAGCTATCTTCTCTCTATAATCATTATCACCATTCCATGTCCCAAATCTAGTATTACAGCATTTCCGTTTATTATTCCGAGTATCCAGTCCTGTTCCGAGGCTTTGTGTTGTGCTTTGAATCCGTTTTTAACCAACGTGTGGGGGATTAGCCCAACACGCTGGGTTGGAGTACTTCTTAGTCTGGCTCCTACCCTTTGACCTGTCCGGCTTGGGTGGCCCTACCAGTAGTTACACTACCGCCGGCATAGCTCGCAGGGTCATAGGAACACGCTAGCCCCTCCACCAACGACAAGGTCTTGTACTCCCCAGGAGAGGGATCCTAAAATCGTGAAAACAATTTTTTAAGGAAGGTAGATTCGTGTTAGAAACGGATTCCAGACTTTACAATGCATTAATAACATTTATAAAACCAACCAAATTTTCTATTTTCGTTAGTTATTACTGCATTTTCGTTACAATCGACTTCGTTATAACCGAATTTTACTTTATTATTATCCTTGGCGATGTCTATTCAAATTTTGGGTGCTGACTAATAAATATATATTTATTTATTGTTCTATTAAAATATTTTCCTCTAAATTCACTTAAAAACAGACCCCTTTCAAAAAATTTTCAATCTTCCATCTTTACACAAGAATTTTTTTGTAGCCTTTCTCCTCTCATAAATTTACCTCTGTAGGGTTTGCCATATTTTAAATAAGTAAATAATATGAAATGTTTTTGTTGTATTTGGCGTGCAGGGTGATTCCGGCGGCCCTTTGGTGTTTGATAATAAAGTGATTGGCATTGTGTCTTGGGGTAACTACTGTACAAAGAAAAGATTTTCAACCGTCTACACGAATGCTGTCTATTACCGTGACTGGATCTACGCAGTAGCCAGTTCAATGAGGAATCTACAATTTAATTTTACAACAACTATAATTTTACAATTTATTAAAATTTGTATACATCAAAGTTACTTGTATCAATATTACAATTCTTAATCATTCGTATTTTTATTTACATTCGTTGCTTTTCCTTGGAATTAATAACTAGCCAATTTGTTAAAACAAGGGAGTTTTGCTCAAAATAGGCTCAAATAGGCCCAAAGTAGGGTGTTAAATTATTTGAAGGGGTTGGCAGAAGAAAGTACTAACCCACGAAATTTCCAGCATGATTTTTTGTTAACAAAACCGTTTAAGTGGAAGTGCGCCTCATCACTGAAAATGATTTTGTTTGCGAAGGTGTCATCATCCTGCCGTTTTCTCAATACCCAGTCAACAAACTGTCGTCTCTTCTGGTGGTCTGCCACTTTCAAATGTTGCGTCAACTGAATTTTATACGGGTGATATTGGAGATCGTACCGAAGAAATCTCCGTACAGAAGAACATCTTAAACCCAATTGTTGAGAACGGCGACGTATTGATTTTGCTGGGCTAACAGCCACACTGTCACGAACCAACGCAACGTTCTGCTCAGTTCGGCCAGAACGACGACGTCCAGAACTTTTAAGGTCGACTGTTGAACCCGTCTCAAAAAACTTTGTCGTGAGCCTGCGAACTGTTGATTCATTCGGTGCTTCATTACGTCCTAGAGTACCGCGAAGTCGCCTGACAGTAGCCGCATAACTCTCTCCACTCTGGTAAAATGTTTTGACGATTAACACTCGTTGCGCAATAGTAAACTTCTCCATGGTTAGACAGAGACTGCGAGAGTATTACACTGCGAACAAGAGAAACTACAACTGAATCGTCAATCGGAATGTTCTCCGAAATAGAAATGAGGTCAAACAATGTTGCCAACCGATAAACAAAAATTTACCAGCCGTTTAAAAACCGGCGCTCTTTTTGAATCACCCTATAATTTTTAATTATTTACATTGGAACGAGAAAGTCTGAGTGTTTCACACAGAATTTTTTAGTTGTCACATTTTCTGGGATTATGATGGAATGATTTGTTAAACTACAATTAAATTAAATAATGAATGAATTATTAATTGACAGCCAAATTTTATAAGATAATTAGTCTATACATAAATTAAATGGCAAAATACTTAGCCAAATATTAATTATTGTTATTAATATTATTTGTGAAGGCAAATGTATTGTTTGTTAATTGACCGATGTTAATGACAAGTGTAATTTTGAAGGTTGGTCTGTTCTTAATATTGAACTATTACAAATCCTTCCTGAACTAATGGAAGGTTTAAATTTATTTTGTCTCCTATGAACTTGTAATACAATAAGTCACCATCGTTCACTAAATTATACATGTATTACTTTCTCTTGCCTATATGAATATAAAGGAAGGAAAGTATTGTTTTCATGTCGATTTTTCGAAATCGAGTTTTCACCGGATCTATACGTTTTCAGACCCCCTGAACGCAAAAAACATGTTTTTAGCGATTGGTCTGTGTGTGTGTGTGTGTGTGTGTGTGTGTGTGTGTGTGTGTGTGTGTGTGTGTGTGTGTGTGTGTGTGTGTGTGTGTGTGTGTGTGTGTGTGTGTGTGTGTGTGTGTGTGTGTGTGTGTGAACAGAATATCTCAAGAACGGAACATCGTACGAACTTGAAACTTGAAACTTAAGTTACATACCACTACCGGACGCGACACGAACATTTTCATCAAAATCGGTCAACCGGAAGTAGTAGTTTATTCGTATAATTTTTCAGTTTTTTGCGATTTTCTCAAAAACTGGTCCTACGATTTTTTTTAAAATCGCCTATTTTACTCAATGTTTTATTCTCTACAAGATAGGGTAGGCGCCATGTTTGCTGAAATTCTCGGTGAGGCTGTTTTCACGTAAAAACGTTGTTTTTTTAAGATTACGGCTTTAATATAAATTTTAGCGCAAAAACTTATATAATAAAAGTTGTAGAGAATTTAAAAACCTACAACTTTTATTTCAAACATTTTATTGTATAACGCTTAGTTTAGCGGTAATTTGCGATTTTCTGTTTTTTTTCTCACGAAAACGTGAGAAAATTCGATTTTTTTAACATTTTGGTCTTAGTATGCATTTTACGACAATAGTGTATATAATTAAATTTATAGAAAATTAAAAGATCTACAACTTTTGTTTTGAGCATTTTTCTCTACAGAGCCTAGTTTAGCGTGAAAGCGTGATTTTCCGTATTTTTAAGCCAAACTGAGTTCGATTGTCATTTTGTGTCATTCACTCATGATTAAAATAAGGTTATGTTTTTGAGGTTAGTTTTTGTTCATTTCTAATGTTTTAATACTAATGTTAGGTTTATTGTTAATTATTTGCATTGGCAAGAGAAAGTTGTGTGAGTGTTTCACACCAGATTTTTTTTTAATTATTTTAATACGTAGGGGCGTAGGCTAACCTAATACAAAACCTTGTGTAAGCTGAGATACACAATAAATTCCTTCACGTTCGATTCGTCTATTTTTATGTAGCCTACAGTTACGGACAGAATGATTAAGCATTATTAGTTTGCTTTTTTCACTTTATAAGATATTTTGTACTAGCAAACACTGCTTGTTTATCTTCATACTCATAAATATTTTACAAACCCCCGACGGAAAAAGAGTGTTGTTATTTATGACCAACACGTATCATCTGTGTATCTATCGTGTATCATCTTAGCTTCCAAACGGATGAACAGATTTTTTTGATTTTCTTATTCCTAATTTATGTACGTTGCAATCTGTTCAATTCAGAACAATAAGCAACCCCATGACCCAATGAGATGAGGATGATGTGTATGACGTTTAAATGAGGTGTACAGACCCAGGCCGACCATTCCTGAAAGAGTATGGTTAATTAAACCCCAACCATCAAAGTACACCGGTAACCACAGTCTAGTATTCAAATCCGTATAAAAGTAACTACCTATACCAGGATTTGAACCAGGAACCTTCGTCTCCGAAAATGAACAGATTTGATTGTTTTTTTTGTTTAAAAAGTTACTTGGTAGAAAGAGTTCTTAGCTACGATTCAATTAAAAAATAAGCGTATTCCTAATAAAATAATATAACCTCAAAACTAGTAGGTAATATATAAAGTTGAAAAAGCATGGAATAAAAATTAGCGATTTAAAAAACCTTTAAAAAATTATAGCCAATATACCAGGTGTCCCGCGAAGAGATTGCTATTTTTGAATTAATATGTCGGAACGTATGTTTAGTGAAAGTTATAAACAATGTAAAATTAAAAAATATGACCTGATTTTAAACATGAGTGAATTACGCAAAATGAAAATAAACCTATGTAGAAGTTAAATATAAGTTAAAAGGAAAATCACTAATTGACGCTAAATTTAGCTTCATAGAAAAAATGTTTGAAAAGTTGTACGTATTTTATTTTCCTATAACTTTAATATTTTATAATACATATTTTCCTTAAATGCATTATCAAGGTCTCAATTATTTTTTAAATCTAATGTTTTTACCAATTTTGGTGAGGAAAAATACAAAACCACTAATTGACTATAAAAGAATCGGTTTTTTATTACTTTATTTATTTTGCAACTGTAACAAGAACAACAACTACCAAAAAAGTTCACAACTAAATTAGCAAAAAAGAAATTAAAAAAAAATTCCAACCGCCTAAATGACTTTGAGGAGGAAACCACCCAGCTATAGCTCCCCAGTTAACGATAAATATGTTCGTTTAAGTTATACGAGTAGTTTTGTGTACGTCATAATGTTTCAGTTGCGTTAATGTATCACGTCTCTACTCCATCGGAAGTGTTACAGGACAAATATTAGAATTAAGAAATGTAGATTTTGTCATCATCATCATAAGCATCACGGTTTAGGCCTTGTAGTCCTGTTCCGTTCTCAAGCTAGCAAATCTTTAAGTTACTTGCAATGACCATCTTTTCTTTGGTCTTTCTATGTTACGTCGCCCAACCGGTTGGTAATTAAGGATAATCTTCGGTGCTCGCTCATCTGCCATTCTTAGCACATGCTCATACCAGCTCTGCCTATAACCAGTGATCGCATCCGTTACACACAGCATCCCAAGCTCATTTCGTATATCCTCATTCCTCTTATGGTCCAGCAAACTGTACCCCGCTAGGGGCCTCAACAGTCGCATTTCTGCCGCTACGATTCTAGTTAATTGCTGAGTGGTTAACGTCCAGCTTTCAGATTCATATAACAGGACTGGCAGCACTAGTGTTTTATAAAACTTCAAAACCGTTTCTCTCCTTACTTTTCCCACCAAAGTTTTCCTTACTGTATAGATAAGGCGCTGAAATTTTTGTAATTTAAGTTCTACGTCTCTTGATTGTATGTACGATACTTCACTTCCGAGGAATAAAAATGTCTTCACCTGCTCCAATATTTCTCCATTGATAACAATCTTGCTTCTAAAATGATCTGTGCCCTTAAAACCCATCACTTTTGTTTTTTGTGAAGAGACCTGCAGACCAAATCCCTGGGCAATCATGTTAAATGCGTACAGGCATCGTTGAAGGTTATCTTCTGAGTCAGCAAACATCACCAGGTCATCTGCAAAAGCTAATATCTGCAAGGGCATCTGTCCAAAAACAGCTTTCTGTTCCATCACGCAGTACCATTGTCTCATGACGTCGTCAATGAATAGGTTAAATAAAACGGGTGATAACGGGCACCCCTGTCGAACTCCTTGAGATATTCCTACCACTCGTTGACCTTTGGTCATTCTTATAACTGTGCCCGTATACATACTCTGCACTACTCTAATCAGATGTAAAGGTAATCCCTTCCCTCTCAGTACTTCCCACAAGCGGGGCCGATAGACTTTATCAAACGCCTTCTGCAAATCTATAAAAGCCAGAAACGTAGGAATATTAAACTCTCTATTTTTCTCCATCAACTGAGACAAGGCAAAGATTTGTAGAATTTGTAATTTTTTAAAACTTTAATTGTACGCACTTTTGCCCTGAACTGCACATAATGAATACCCGCAATCTTAAAAAAAACTTTTTTACTTCCAGAGTACAGCCTCCCGAAGAATTTTAACAAACTCACCGCTTACCCTAACTTGTAGAAAATAAAAAATTATAGTTCGTAAGGGATTTTTAAGAAAATGTAGTAGCCGATTTTGAGAAAATCGCAAAATAGTGAAAAATTGCACGAATTAACTATTTTGCCGTTTGACCTATTTCGATAAAATGTTCGTGTCGGATCCTTTAGTTTTACATAATTAATTTCCGAGTTTCAACTTCGTACGCTACTCCGTTTATAGACAAACCAATCGCTAAAAACATGTTTTTTTTTTCAATTCAGAAACCTTGAAAACATGTACATATTTCCGGTGTTTGTGTGTGAGTGAACTAAATATCTCAAGAACAGAACATTGTACGATGTTGAAACTTGAAACTTAAAGTTAGAAACCATTTTAGGAGACCCGACAAAAACATTCATCAAATTCGGTCAACCGGAAGTTGTCGTTTGTTCCTGTAATTTTTATATATTCGCAAATTTCTCAAAGATGACGATTACGATTGTTTTAAATCGTCTCATTTTCTACATTGTTATGTTGTACAAGATTAATGTAAGCGGAATGTCTTCTGAATTTGCGGGAAAGCTGTGATCTCATGTTTTTTTTTTAATTGTAAGTATCAGTATTTTAGAGAAAATACCTATAGGACTTTAATAGAAAATCAATAAACATACAACTTTTATTTCAAAACGTTGTAGAAAATTAAAAGCCTACTATACTTTTATTTCAAACATATTTTTCCTTAGTTTGGGTCAATTATTGATTTTCCGTACGTTATATATTTAATTTTACATTGACATGTGTTAAATTACTTGCACTCAGTGGCGGATCCAAAGAGGGGCTAGGGGGGGCTATAGCCCCCCCCTTGGGTATCCAATTTACACTAGATAAAATGGGTAATTTGTTTTGTTCGGTTGCCGAACATGAGAGGAATCCGCACGCCCGACCAAGGTCATTCTAATGGCTTCAAAATCCTTTTATTTTTAGTCAATATTCTTGAGTCAAACCATAGTTTTTTGCCTCTAAACTCTGGTCAATAAAGAGTTAAAAACGGCCTAAAAATGTGTCATTTTACACTTAAGTTTTGACAATTCCCCGGACCCCCCGCCTTGCTGGGGGGTGTTCCATACCCACCAGACCCCCCGGTGCTTTCACCCACCCAAACGCCTAGCCCCCCCTTTGGCCTATCCTGGATCCGCCACTGCTTGCACTCAATCTGTTAGTTCTAGAGCTACAAAAAAGTAGTTCTGTTTCTTATCACACGGTCAATAATTAAATGACTAAAGTATTTAAAAACACAAGAGGTGTAAATAGATGTAAAGGCCACTAGTTACAGTTATCGTCTCTGAAAGTAATAAATTTCACTATACAAGCAAACCTTGTGGTGAGTTAAGTGAAGGTGTCATTTGCAAGGTGAAAAGTAAATGTTTTTAGAGAACCTGATATGCTGATAAGCATACTTTTGAATTCAGTGAGGAAGGCAATTTTAAACCATCTAACTCATTGTTTAAGGGGAGCAGACCATTTTTCATTATCCCTATACCTGCAATACTAACTGAGGTAGATTTTTTGCAAGAACCGTTAAAGCTACACAGCTGAGCTTTGGCACACCTGTCTATCTATAGTATCTTTTTACAAATTTGTACCAGAGCTTTTTCATTTATCTTTATCCAATCTAAAAATGATTTTTATTCTCAAAAAATTATCAAATGTAGCCCACATTTTTTTAATTAAAAAGACACCCAAAAAATAAAAACTCCAAAATTTTTTAAATACCTCTGGAGTAAATACACACCTTAGTACTAAAATGTTGTGTGTGAAATTTCACACTCCTAGGTGGGATGGTTCCTGAAATAAGTGTACCTAAAGTCAAAAAATACAATATGCGGAAAATGCGGGTATAGTAAAAGCTTAAAACTGTAACAGAAACACCTATTGCCAATTGGAATTAACTTCCAAACAAAAACACACCAATATTTATCTTGCTTTACAGCTGATTCCTATGCGTTCTAGAAATTATTGTTTTTATGTGAATGCGATCTCCGTAATGTTAGAGCAGTAACATTATTATATTAATCTCAATTTACAAGAATGAAAACGTGAATAAATAAATATCGAAATAAACACTACGTATCCCATCAATGTAAAAACATAATTTTTCTCAACAGAAAAAGCAACGTATGTCGTGTTATATATCAATGAAAAAGGGGTAAAACGATCTATCAATATATGGTAAAATTGAAAAATCAATATTTTTGATAAAATCAGTCTTCTCTCCTTAAATTAATTGCGCTTGATAAGTTAGTTCTAGGGCTACAAAAAGTAGTTATTTCTCTTATCACATGGTCAGCCAATTATATTACTGAAGCATTTAAGAATACAGGTAAAACAATAGCATTTAAGGTAAAGGTGTAAAATAAACTAGTCACAGTTATCTCCTCTGAAAGTAATGATTTTATCGAACAGCCAGAGCCTGTGGTAAATAAACTGAAAGTGTCTTTTACAGGGTGGGAAGTAGATGATTTTCAGAGAGCCTGGAATGCTGATAAGTACTTTCCCACTCAGTGAGGAAATTTGTAGTCAACCTTCTCACTCTTCGTTTTACTTAGTACAACCTCTGAAGGTTTAATCCAGCCCTTCGGCTGATCACCTAAACAACTACAACAATTGTTTACTCATGATTAAACATAGGGTATTTTCCATTATTTTCATTATTGCTAATGAAAAGTTTTTTTTTGAAATTTATTGTGATTAGTCTAAGACTAACAAACAATTTTGTTCTAACTTAATTGATCTAAGTACTTAATCTAAGCATTTACCAACTAATAGTTCTTAGTTTATGTTCAATATTCTGACACACTATTTATAAAATTTACTAATCATTGATATTTAACAAAACACTTCCAAACATTATATACAAGCAACTTGGTCAGCCAATTTAATGACTGAATCATTTAAAAACAGAAGAGGTAGAGGTGTAAAAGACACTAATTAGAGTTATCTCCTCTGAAAGTAATGAATTTCATTATACAGTCAGACCCTGTGGTGAATGAAGTGAAAGTGTCATTTGCAGACTGAAAAATATGTGCTTTTCAGAGGGCTCGGCATGCTGATAAGCATACTTTTCCACTCAGTGAGGAAGGCGTAGGTAAACCACCACACTCCTTGTTTTACTTAGTAAAACCTCTACAGTTCAAACCAGCCTTTCGGCTGATGACCTAACCAACCAACCCACAAGCAACTATTAACTAACAAATTAATAACTTTTTACTGTTCATTACACCAGTTCAAATGGTTTTACAAGAGAAAGTCTCCTATTCAGATTTGCGTTGTCGAGTCACTGTATAGCTTCGACATTCAGATGGTGAAGATGTCTGTCTTCATGACTTTTGGCAAATTTCTGAATTACTTCGTTTATGGAATCCACTACCAAGTCCCGGTACAGGTCGTCCAATGAAAAGTGGTGTATGTTTTTCACACCAGATTGTAACCCTTTAGAGGTCTTTGGTAAGTACAGTAGAGTACCGATTTTCCGTGGATCGTTTAACCGGGGTTTGGATTAACCGTGCGATCACTAGAATTTTTTATTTTTTTTTTTTTTGGTTTAACGTGCGACTGTTTTGCAAATTGCTGCTAATGCAGACGGTGAAGGATGAAATTAAATTTTTGTAACGTATGAAAAAATGCCATGCCCGAGTTGGATTCAAACCCAAGACCGCGTGATGATAGGCGAGCACGTTACCAACAACGCCAACGCGGCCGGCTAGAAAAATTAATTATGTATGTACTGTATAACTTTTACAAATTAAAATCTTTCAACTCCCGACATTTTCGTCATTGTAATTATCACAATTATTGTGATTTACTACGATAATATTGTTCGATTACGACAACAATGAGCAGGTACACTAATGTAGACATAAACTAATTTCGTATCGTAGTAAAATGAAACAAAGTAAAATAAAAGATTTTTTGTGATATTTTTTGTTACGTAGTTTAAGGTAAGATTTATATAAATTTATGTACTAGTAAATATTTTTATTTCAATACAATTTGTTTATATATTTCCGATATCCGATACATGTATTAGCATCTATTAATCAATAGAATAAAATATACGCGTAACTGGTGGTTTTGTTTATGACGTAGGTGGTCACGACCGATTGGGTTGTATTATCCGTATTTTTTGGTTATCCGGTATAGTTATCCCCCCAATTACCACGGATAATCGGTATTATACTGTATACTTACCAAAGACACCACTAGCGATAAGATCAATTTATTTAAGAATAAGCTATGCAGTTGAACCTTATTGGCATTTTATAGTTTTATAGATGTTCTCTGGTAAGTAGGCTATCCAAATTTTGAAATTAGTGAGCAGCGACCATTTGCTTCATGAGTTACACGAATGTGGCTAAGATTCATACCAGCATACACAACCGTGTTGTTTTGTTGTTACTTTTGTACAGTGCTTAGAAAACGCGAGTTTTTTTTTAGGAAAGCAAGCATGCTAATAAAAAGTTGAGATAAGTTATTCTACACATTTTTACTTTCTCTTGCCTATACGAATATATAGGAAGGAAAGTATTGTTTTCATGTCGATTTTTCGAAACCGAGTTTTCACCGGATCTATACGTTTTCAGACCCCCTGAACCCAAAAAACATGTTTTTAGCGATTGGTCTGTGTGTGTGTCTGTGTGTGTGTGTGTGTGTGTGTGTGTGTGAACAGAATATCTCAAGAACGGAACATCGTACGAACTTGAAACTTGAAACTTAAGTTACATACCACTACCGTACGCGACACGAACATTTTCATCAAAATCGGTCAACCGGAAGTAGTAGTTTATTCGTATAATTTTTCAGTTTTTTGCGATTTTCTCAAAAACTGATCCTACGATTTCTTTTAAAATCGCCTATTTTACTCAATTTTTTATTCTCTACAAGATAGGGTAGGCGCCATGTTTGCTGAAATTCTCGGTGAGGCTGTTTTCACGTAAAAACGTTGTTTTTTTAAGATTACGGCTTTAATATAAATTTTAGCGCAAAAACTTATATAATAAAAGTTGTAGAGAATTTAAAATCCTACAACTTTTGTTTCAAACATTATTTTGTATAACGCTTAGTTTAGCGGTAATTTGCGATTTTCTGTTTTTTTTCTCACGAAAACGTGAGAAAAATCGATTTTTTTAACATTTCGGTCTTAGTATGCATTTTACGACAAAAGTGTACATAATTAAATTTATAGAAAATTAAAAGATCTACAACTTTTGTTTAGAGCATTTTTCTCTACAGAGCCTAGTTTAGCGTGAAAGCGTGATTTTCCGTATTTTTAAGCCAAACTGAGTTCGATTGTCATTTTGCGTCATTCACTCATGATTAAAATAAGGTTATGTTTTTGAGGTTAGTTTTTGTTCATTTCTAATGTTTTAATACTAATGTTAGGTTTATTGTTAATTATTTGCATTGGCAAGAGAAAGTTGTGTGAGTGTTTCACACCAGATTTTTCTGTAATATAGGACTACAAGTTGTTTTAATAAGCATTCTTACCATTAAACATTATGTGATTCCCATTTCAATAAACATTCCTTGGTAAGTATACTTACCAGGGCTTGACATCAAAACAAATAAATATCATACTTTTCTGGCTCTAGAAATATATTATTGAAGTCCCTATAATATAAGAAAATTTAACATTTTACAACATGTATACTTTCCCCCGTAGTACTGCCCTATAAAGGGTTAGTACTCGTATATGGGCACTCAAATAGGTCCATATACTAATCGCTCTTTTCAGGGGAAACAATCACTAAAAGCAATATTTATCTAAATTTGAATAGTACTCATATTTATAATCTACGTACGTAATCATGATAGTATTTCTTATGAATCAGTTAGTTGTTTAAATCAAATTTAAGGAAGTATTCCTCTTAATGATTATATAGTTAAACTTAGTATCCTGTATTGGAGCAATACTTATATTAATATGGAAAGAATGCGAGGCCAGCTGGCTTCCTGCTCACCACGCCCTCAGCTTCAACACAACTATCTTGCTTACTCTCAACTCACCAAATCGATAAATATCAAGAAATAACAAAGAAATTAATCTTATTCATTTTTATCTATGTAATATATCCAAAGAAAACTTTTGCACTTCGAGAACCTCATATTTAGAAGCTACTTTCGAAGGATTTTCATATTCATGTTCTTAGAAAATAAGTAATCATTATTATTGTCTCAAACAAACTTTGTCATTTGATATTTGAGAATATTACAACGAAGTTTATGACTCACACAATCAAAAATGATATTTTGTAGACATATTGGAATAATATAGGAGTACAGTATTATCCTAGTACCAAATTAAGGGGATACGGACTTTTGCAGATGACTCATGTTACATTTGCTAATTCTAAGTATACCCAAAACGGGTAGGTGGAGTGTTAAATTATTTGCATTCGATCTCCTAGTTCAAGGGCTCCAAATAATAGTAATAAGAATAGTTGGTTATTTATGTATTTTAGCATAGTCAGTCAATTATATCACTAAAGTATTTAAGAACAGAAGACATAGAGGTGTAAAAGGCATACTTATCAGCATACCAGGCACTCTAAAAAGCACATATTTTTCACCCTGCAATGACACCGTCACTGCATTCACCACAGGGTCTGGCTGTATATTGAAATTCATTACTTTCAGAGAAGATATCTTTGACTAGTATCTTTTGCACCTCTACTTCCTCTGTTCTTAAATACTTCAGTCATGTAATTAGTTAATCATGCGATAAGAAACACAATTATAGGGTGATTCAAAAAAAGCGCCGGTTTTGATATATCAAATTAAGAGATTTATTTTATTGAAAAACTGAAAATAAATACATCAACAAGTTCATCTTACCTTCCGATTTCATGTATGAAAAATGATGTCATGCATGTGTCCTCCTCTACTGCGCTGGCACACATCAACTCTGTCCATGAAATTGGATATTACTGCACGACAAGTTTCGACTTCCATTTGCCCGATAACCCGTCGAATTTCCTCCTTCAAGTCATTGATGTTTCGGGGTTTATTGGCATACACCAATGACTTCAGATGACCCCAAAGATGAAAGTCACAAGGCGTCAAGTCACACGACCTTGGTGGCCATTGATGGTCGGAATTACGAGAATAATGCGATCCTGGAACCGTTCACGGAGCAACAACATTGTTTCTCGTGCAGCAACTGAATTTTATACGGGTGATATTGGAGATCGTACCGAAGAATTCTCCGTACAGAAGAACATCGTAAACCCAATTGTTGAGAACGGCGACGTATTGATTTTGCTGGGCTAACAGCCACACTGTCACGAACCAACGCAACGTACTGTTCAGTTCGGCCAGAACGACGACGTCCAGAACTTTTAAGGTCGACTGTTGAACCTGTCTCAAAAAACTTTTTCATGAGCCTGCGAACTTTTGATTCATTCGGTGCTTCATTACGCCCTAGAGTACCGCGAAGTCGCCTGACAGTAGCCGCATAACTCTCTCCACTCTGGTAAAATGCTTTGACGATTAACACTCGTTGTGCAATAGTAAACTTCTCCATGGTTAGACTTAGACTGCGAGAGTACTACACTGCGAACAAGAGAAACTACAACTGAATCGTCAATCGGAATTTTCTCCGAAATAGAAATGAGGTCTAACAATGTTGCCAACCGATAAACAAAAATTTACCAGCCGTTTAAAAACCGGCGCTCTTTTTGAATCACCCGTTACTTTTGGTACTCCTGGAATAAGCAGATCGAATGCAAATAATTTAACACTCCACCTGCCTGTTATAGGCAAGTTGTAGAACCTATGGATGGTAATTAATCTACTCGCGTTGGTGCACTAATCTATACTAATAAAATAAAGAAGAAACGTCTGTTTGTTTGTTTGTACGAGGTAATCCCAGCTGCTGTGAAGCTTCGCTTCGCTGCTGTGAAGCGAAGCGAGCGGGGGTTGCTAGTAAATAATGTAAGCGGTATGTCCATACCGGTTTTGGTACTTGCTTATGAAGAAGCAATTTGAGGGTCATCAAAATAAATAAATAAAAGAATAGCGAAAAATAAATTGCAAGGTCTGAAAATAAGTAAAAAAACTTAAGCTCTAAATTATTCTGCATTTTAAAATTGCAACTAAGTTAAAAGATGAAGATGCAACTTGCTACTTGCTTGTTACAAAATAAAACAAATGGACGACTATTATAGTGAATGCCACCAAAGAAGTCCGTTATGTTTGAAGAGCTCTCTTTCAAAAACAACAAAAAGCAAAAAATATTGCTACAGCAAATTAAAGCCTGTTCTTTCCTTCGTTCATTTGTTTGACTTAAATTTTTACTTTCTCTTGCCTATATGAATATATAGGAAGGAAAGTATTGTTTTCATGTCGATTTTTCGAAATCGAGTTTTCACCGGATCTATACGTTTTCAGACCCCCTGAACCCAAAAAACATGTTTTTAGCGATTGGTGTGTGTGTGTGTGTGTGCGCGCGCGCGCGCGCGCGCGTGTGTGTGTGTGTGTGCGTGTGTGTGTGAACAGAATATCTCAAGAACGGATTATCGTACGAACTTGAAACTTGAAACTTAAGTTACGTACCACTACCGAACTCGACACGAACATTTTCATCAAAATCGGTCAACCGGAAGTGGTAGTTTATTCGTGTAATTTTTCACTTTTTTGCGATTTTCTCAAAAACTGGTCCTACGATTTTTTTTTAAAATCGCCTGGTTTACTCAATTTTTTATTCTCTACAAGATAGGGTAGGCGTCATGTTTGCTGAAATTCTGGGTGAGGCTGTTTTCACGTAAAAACGTTGTTTTTTTTAAGATTACAGCTTTAATATGCATTTTAGCGCAAAACTTTATATAATAAAAGTTGTAGAGAATTTAAAATTCTACAACTTTTATTTCCAACAATTTTTTGTATAACGCTTAGTTTAGCGGTAATTTGCGATTTTCTGTTTTTTTTCTCACGAAAATGTGTGAAAAATTGATTTTTTTAAGATTTCGGCCTTAGTATGCATTTTACGACAAAAGTGTATATAATTTAATTTATAGAAAATTAAAAGATCTACAACTTTTGTTTAGAGCATTTTTCTCTACAGAGCCTAGTTTAGAGAGAAAGAGTGATTTTCCGTATTTCTAAGCCAAACTGAGGTTGATTTTCATTTTGCATCATTCACTCATGATTAAAATAAGGTTATGTTTTTGAGGTTAGTTTTTTGTTTATTTCTAATATTTTATTATTAATGTTAGGTTTATTGTTAATTATTTGCATTGGCAAGAGAAAGTTGTGTGAGTGTTTCACACCAGATAATTTTATTTAAAGATTTGTCGGAGACACAGTAGTTTACGCATAAGAAGTACTCAATTTTTAGCCGGTTTTCTGTTAATCTGCTTTTTAAAAGTCTGTCTGTTACTTCATCTAAGCTTTACATAAAGATTCGTGGTTAAAATTCCTTAAAGACCACGGTTTTTTTTTGTACAATGTCAATATTGTAAGAGTAAAATGTAATATTCCGTTTTAATGTAGCGGTCATTTTTTTAAAAGTGCTAATAATTTAGCTCCACGTAATGATAGAGAAATGATTTTTCAATTGAACCATGCATTTTTACAACCGTATTGTGCTAATTATAGCATATTTCATTTATAATTACAAATAAAATATAAATGAACGTCTGATATAACTAGAAAAGTTTGGTCTTTTCTGTCATTCTCCTTCCCCAGCATAATTTTTCACATTTTATGAATGTTTCGTATGCAATCTTACAGTAATTTTAACGATAGAAACGGTAAAAATATTTAAAAAAATCATGTATCAATATTCTTTCAAGTTCAGTTCAAATATAGGTAAGGCAAATACATTGATTGTTTTTTCTCAATATTGTTACTGTATGTAACAATGAATTATAAACTCATTGAGTAGATGACATCATTAAAAAAATTAATCTAACATAATTAAATTAAATATTATTAAATAATTAAATAATTTTTAATAAATAATTTAAGGTTACTTGAAAACGGAAAAAAGTTAACGCTAACTTGAAAAATGTTGATATAGGCCTATATTTTTTAAAATATTTTTCCTTGTTTTATCGTTAAAAATATTGTTAGAATACCTACATGCGAAATATCCACAAAATTTGTAAAATTATGTCCGGGGGGGGGGGGAATAACAGAAATACCCGAAAATTCTAATAAATTGGTTGAGGGGGAAAATGGTTTTCACAGCGGAATTTCTTTGTGGGGTGCACTATAATGTGACCGAATTTTTTTTTTTTAGCTTTATTTGTTATTGAGAACTGTACATTATTGACAACTACCCAAATTCGATGATTGTATTTATGAAGTGGATTAGGCATGAATTTGAACAGGGACCCCCAGTAGAGTTTGTTCATGTATGGCTGTCAGCTGGTAACCATACAAAGTCGCTTGCCCAACCGGTGTTACTTAACAAAAATAATAGCGACTTACTACCAGCTGACTGACTGGGTTGGCCCGAAGGCCAACCGTATTTTAATTAAAATTCTGTAAAACATTTCAATTGAAAAAATTTAACAATTTATAATTTTTAATAGGTAACAAACAGTATTTCTATACAAAACGAAAATTGTCGCAAGATCATAACTGTACGAGTAAGTGCGATAGGTCGTTATTGGTTAATTTCTAGTTAGCGTAACGGTCGGCAAGGACGCCGACAGTAGGCGCCACACCCTCACAAGGTCAAGTCAAGGGCAACGAGTTCCAAGTCGTACGAATTTTGATTAGCTATGTCTAATAATACAGACGGTACTTAAATATAAAGCCAATGTTGGGAAATTTCATATAAAATACCATCGTTGACGTTTATTCTTAATATATAAATTCAGAACTGTGAATTCTGTTATTATTATAACTATAGTTCGATTCACGAAGGAAAACACCTGTCTTTAAAGAGCAATATCTTTTGAATCGTTGTACATATAAAAACAATTATTACGATACATCAAATTAAATGTTTAATTGTTGGTTTTTAACAACTTCATTCTCGTATAAAACAAATTAATAATGAAAAATTCTATAACATTTTCCAGTCTGTTGTTAATATGTAACAGTCAGTACAAAAATTATTTCCGTATCATTAATGGTAGCCGAAATAACAATTTTTTTTTAAAAAATCTGGTGTGAAACACTCACACAACTTTCTCTTGCCAATGCAAATAATTAATAATAAACCTAACATTATTAATAAAATATTAGAAATAAACAAAAACTAACCTCAAAAACATAACCTTATTTTAATCACGAGTGAATGACGCAAAATGACAATCGAACTCAGTTTGGCTTAAAAATACGGAAAATCACGCTTTCACGCTAAACTAGGCTCTGTAGAGAAAAATGCTCTAAACAAAAGTTGTAGATCTTTTAATTTTCTATAACGTTTATTATATACACTTTTGTCGTAAAATGCATACTAAGACCGAAATGTTAAAAAAATTGATTTTTCTCACGTTTTCGTGAGAAAAAAAACAGAAAATCGCAAATTACCGCTAAACTAAGCGTTATACAAAAAAATGTTTGAAACAAAAGTTGTAGGTTTTTAAATTCTCTACAACTTTTATTATATAAGTTTTTGCGCTGAAATTTATATTAAAGCCGTAATCTTAAAAAAACCACGTTTTTACGTGAAAACAGCCTCACCGAGAATTTCAGCAAACATGGCGCCTACCCTATCTTGTAGAGAATAAAAAATTGAGTAAAATAGGCGATTTTAAAAAAAATCGTAGGACCAGTTTTTGAGAAAATCGCAAAAAACTGAAAAATTATACGAATAAACTACTACTTCCGGTTGACCGATTTTGATGAAAATGTTCGTGTCGCGTCCGGTAGTGGTATGTAACTGAAGTTTCAAGTTTCAAGTTCGTACGATGTTCCGTTCTTGAGATATTCTGTTCACACACACACACACAGACACACACACACACACACACAGACACACAGACACACACACAGACCAATCGCTAAAAACATGTTTTTTGGGTTCAGGGGGTCTGAAAACGTATAGATCCGGTTAAAACTCGATTTCGAAAAATCGACATGAAAACAATACTTTCCTTCCTATATATTCATATAGGCAAGAGAAAGTAAAAACGGCCGCCATTTTAAAACCAGTCGCCCAGAAATGAAACAAAAGTATGCATTATACTTAGAAACCTTTATTTCATAATACTTTATAGCCCTGTACCTTTTAAAGTACGCGTAAACAAAGTAATACTGCCTTGAAGTTGAGTATATTGGAAAAGTGGTTAAAAACAGGGGAGGGCTACTTTTCAACCGTTATTCGTTATACTTAATACATTATTATATTCGAAAATGTTAATGTGTATATTGTAACGAACAATAAAACAAGATTTAATGTGATGCATCGTAATAATTGTTTTTTCATATAACGGTTAAAAAGATATTGCTGTAAAATGACAGGTGTTTTCTTTCGTGAATCGGACTGTAGGCAATACATATTATTTATTTCTTGAAATTACAATTATTAAAATTATTATTACAATTTAATTTATCTTTATTTGAGGGTTGGGGAAAATTTATGGGTTGTGCATCCAAGAAGTTATGTTTCCCCTCAGTTTTTTTTATCGTTAAATTTATCTACATTATACAAATAATAAAAATCATCTCTATTCCACGTATTATAATAGACTACAACATATTGGCAAAATACACTGATCAGTATAAAAATGAAAGGAATCTGTTCCTGTGTTGGGTTTCTTTGAAAAGAGCGCTTTTCTAAGCATGGCTTCCTTTCGTTTCGCTCACATTTTCTAAACACAGACGATCTCGCAATAATGGCAGATCTAGTGAAATGGCAATAAAACGGATAGAAACTTTAAGGGAATGCGCAGAAAGTGTTGGCTTACAAATATCATTCGAAAAGACAGTGTTTACTACTGAAAATTTAGAAATTTCAAAATTACGAACCAAACATGGAGAAATTAACAGGGTACCATACTTTAAATATCTAGGAGAAGTTATCACTGAAAAATACTCACAACAGGAGAGAATACATAAAGCTCGTAGAGGTCTAGGATTGGTGCAAAACCTTTATAATAAAAAATGTTTATCTCTAAATACCAAAATTAAACATTACAATACAGTAATCAAACCAACAATTTTATATGCCAGTGAGACCTTGACACTTAACAGGAAAACAGACATGGAAAGCTTAAAGAAAGAAGAAAGAAAAATAATTAGGAAAATTCTTGGACCTAGATGGACCGAAAACGGGTACAGTTTACAGAGAACGTCTAAAATTGAAGAATATTCCAACATAGAGACAGACAGGAGGAAAAGACGCCTTCAATTTTATGGCCACATAATGAGGCTTCCTGACAATAGACTCACAAAGAGAATAGTAAAATATGTATCATCACATGGAATTGGGGAGGAATGGATACAAAGTGTTAAAAAAGAAAGAACACACACACACACAGACCAATCGCTAAAAACATGTTTTTTGGGTTCAGGGGGTCTGAAAACGTGTAAATCCGGAGAAAACTCGATTTCGAAAAATCGACATGAAAACAATACTTTCCTTCCTATATATTCATATAGGCAAGAGAAAGTAAATTATTTACAATATTATTTTCATATCGATTTTTCAAAATCAAGTTTCCACGGGAAAGACAGTTTTTCAGGCTCTCTGAACCTGAAAAAACATGTTTTTAACTGGTCTGTATGTGTACCTGTTGTCTGTGGGTATGTGAAAAAAATATTTAAAAAAATTAAAAAACCATTAAAAATTACAAATTTTAACTTATGTTAGGTACTACTAGAGTATCCGACAAAAACATTTACTTCAAAATCGGTCAACCAGAAGTAGTAGTTTTCCGTGCGATTTTTCACTTTTTTGCAATTTTCCCAAAAACGGCTCTTTTAAATAACCACCTCATTAACTAAATTGTTTATGCTTTACAAGATGAAGTAAGTTCCATATCTGCTGAAATTCTTGGTGACTGTGCTCTTGTAATTTTGTAAAAGAGACTGCCTTTTCAACTCGGTTGGGAAAAAAGAAAAAGTTGTAGTTTACTTTGCTCTTAGAATTGCCATGTTCAAGGATTGAAGAAACCTACCTTCCGGTGGTTGACCTAGACAACGTACCACCTACGTACTTCCGTAGATTGGTTACAAAATTTAATGCATAATAATATGGTCAATTTTATAAAAAATATTTTCATTGAAAACTAGAAATTTTTGAATAGGAACACGTACATTTTATTTGTCACGTACAGTCGTAAAATGTAGGTGGAATATTGAAAAAACGTACTGCTTAATAAATACTGTTACCTGAAATAAAGAAAACCCAAATAAATCTTATTTCCTGTTATAAATTTCTGGAACAATAAAAATGCGGTGTCTGATTTTTATGTATAAAGTTTAGACCTAAATAAAAATACCATGAAATATTGTTAATCATATTGTACTACAAATTTTATTTCTTTTTTTGTATGTTTAGTTACCATTATCCTATTAGAGATACGTCGGAATTTCTCATGTATAACATGGACTATTACTTTCTCAAGATTTTATCATACTGAATGAAAAATGATAGTAGTTGTGACTGATTATTGCCCGTGGCTTTCTACGAAAAAATCTGGTGTGAACACTCACACAACTTTCTCTTGCCAATGAAAATAATTAACAATAAACCTAACATTAGTAATAAAACATTAGATATAAACAAAAAACTAACCTCAAAAAACATAACCTTATTTTAATCATGAGTGAAAGACGCAAAACGAAAAACAACCTCAGTTGGCTTAAAAATATGGAAAATCACTCTTTCACGCTAAACTAGGCTCTGTAGAGAAAAATGCTTTAAATAAAAGTTGTAGATCTTTTAATTTCCTATAAAATTAGTTATATACACTTTTGTCGTAAAATGCATACTAAGGCCGTAGTGATTTTCCGTATTTTTAAGTTCTACAGAGATTGATTGGTAAGCACGACCATCAAAATTTGAAAAAAAATCGATTTTTCAAATTTGGCGCTATACGATTGTACATTAATTTCTGTACAATTTGATATAAATATCTTGATTATACGATTAAAATTACGGGAGATATTAATATTTTTGTAAAACCATGTTTAAAGGTGTAATATGTTTACTGCGAGTCGGAGGACTGTCAATTATTTTCCCCATTAGTTATTATCTTAAAGTCCTTATAACCTATTCTATCATTTTGTTTTTCAATGTTGGTCACAAGTAATCGTGGTGTTTACTTTTAAAATTGGTGTCTATGATTCTTTGCTACAATTTAATGATGGTTTTTGCGGGACATTAAAAGTTCTAGAACAGTTAAAGTTAAAATATAGTGAAAAAAATGTTACGTCAGTGTTGCGGAATCTAGACAAGTTATGAGTAAAGACAACTGAAATTTCAGTGATGGAGCTTGTAAAGAAGAAAAGAAAAATCAGTAGACAAAACAAGAAGAAGCAAGGAGATTTGAAACAGGAATTAGATCCTGATTATGGTGCTGGACTGTTCTGAAAGTGAGCGAGTGTTTTATTTTTTTTCTAATTGGATTTACCGAAAATTGATTTTTTTTTTTGCACTTATGTTCCTTTTTCTCCAAAACTATCGAAGACAGGAGAACCAAATTTTTAATGGAGGTTCTTAGGTATAAGATACACATACCCTACCAGAATAGTATGTGTACTGACATAATTATAATTATAAAAAAAAAATTATCGTTAAAAATTGTCCGTTTTCCTGCACCTAGGTGTCATTAAAAAAAAACTAAAATCTCATAGAAATGCATGAAACTGGTAGGGGTGATGTAGAAAGATGTAAGGAATAACCTGGTAAAAAAATTGTTAAAATCGGTCCAATAGTTTTAGAGAAAAAGGAACATAAACTTCGTTAAATTAACATTGTCCAACATAGGTGGTCGCGCTTACCTTAATTTTGCTTTATTCACTCATAATAAAATTTAGGAATGTTTTCCATTTAACATTATTGTTTACTCATAATTAAACACAGGCTGCAATGTTCGTTCTCTACATTAGAAAGAAAATGTCGTATGAATGTATCAGACGAAATTTTTTCTTCTGTTGTATTAATGGGTTCTAATTCCTACGTTTAATGTACGGTAATGCAAAAATGAAAAATATATATTCAAAAATTTAAAACTTATGACCTTTACTGGTTCAGATAAAAAATGATCCGATTTTTCTTGTACTATAAAGCTGGTACGTACAGCTAATGAAATCAGTTTCTTAATGAGATTATTATTTTCGTATAATTTACTAATTCGTAGACAAAATTAACCACGTATAGACTAACCAAATCTCATAATTACTAATTAAATTAAAAATAATCCTTTCTCTAATTTATTATGTAATGTTAATTCATTAAAACGACACACTTTCTTTTTTAAACGAACTTGACAAATTTGTCAAAGTTAAAAGTGAGTGGAATTGAGTAATCGTACATTATCTAGGCTACGTAACAAAACATATCCTGATTTAATTTCCTATTTAATATTTTTAGGTATAATTTTATTTAACTAATTATTTATATTTATTTTTGTCATTGTTATACAGTTTAATTTGATCTACTTTAATCTATTAGAATTCTTTGCAGTACTTAGTGGAGATGTTTATTGAAATTGTATATTTACACTGATAGAATAGATTTTGCCTATAACAGGCAGGTGGGATGGTAAATTATTTGCTAGTCGATCTGCTAGTTCCAGAGCTACAAAAAAAGTTGTGTTTCTTATCACATAGTCAACCAGTTATATGACTGAAGAATTTCACAACAAAAGAGGTAGAAGTGTGAAAGATACACCAGTCACAGTTATCTCCTCTCAAGAGTAATCAATTTCATTATACAGTCAGACCCTGTGGTGAATGTAGTGAAAGTGGCAATTGCAGGGTGGAAAGTAGATGCTTTTCGGAGGGACTGGCATGCTGATAAGTATACTTTTCCACTCAGTGAACAAGGCATTGGTAAAAAACCTCTTTCCTAATTTTACTTAATAAAGTTTTAAGAGGTTCAAAACAGCCTTTCAGCTGATGACCTAAACAAGAGAATAAACTACCGCAGAGTTTTTGTTTAAGTCATCAGCTGAAAGAATGGTTTGAACTTCTACAGCAGCGATTCCCAAACTTGTTTTACCACGACCCCTTCTGTTTAAAAGAAAACTTTCTACGCCCCCTTACACAATTTTATGTGGTAATGACAAAAAAACAAGTATTATATTGAATAACCATACATTTATTATTTATTGTTTTTTATGAGATTCGGCCTACAAGTTGCAATTCAAATTGAACAAATAAGAAATAAAATAAATCAGTGAGATGGATTACTTTTGCATTTTTTTTACAAGATTTCCTGTTTTTGGTTGATTATTTGAAAGTGAACAATGTAAATCAAGCAACATCAAGTTTCTTCCGATACTTTGTCTTTGTTGCAACAACAAGCGCTGAAAACGCTTTTTCCCATAAATAGGTGCTTGAAAAAGGAAAATACAGTCACAGCGCTTACTGAGATATACGGGATTTATTTTTTAATAGATACTTAAACTCGACTCGTGAATCGCAGCAGCTCTGAATGTGCGGACGGAAACTCTATCTTGAGATCCCGCCCCCTTGACTTGTCTCACACCTGGCTTGGAAGGGGCGTCCCCCACTTTGGAACCATTTCTCTACAGACTTTACTAAGTAAAAACGAGGAAAGCGGTGTTTTGCTATTGCGTTCCTTACTGAGTGGAAAGGTATGCTAATCAAATGCCGGTTATTAATGATAAAGTGAAAATTCCATCTTTGTAAACTCTTAATTCTGCAATTTAATTGAAATTAATTAAATTAACATTACTCTTGTAAACTAGTTTTTTTTTTGCTTTATTTAAAATAGTAAGTTACGAAAGCAAAATGTATATTGGAATTTTGTTTGAAACATAATGAAATCTTAGAGAAAACATGAAATTTTGTTTTATTTATTTATTTCATTTATTAAAACAACCATTCGTCCTTTAAAAGTATAAAGTTACGTCTTTTTAAATATTCCTATTAGTAGGTTATATTTTTTATTCATTATTTACATTGGCAAGAGAAAGTCGAGTGAGGTATTTACACTAGTTTTTTTTTATTAGTGTCAATCAGTTATAATAATGGAGTTGTTAAAAATATCCGAAAGTTTATTAATAAAGTTTATTAATCACTTATATAACCAACAAGTTTTAGAGCAACTTTAATTCAAAAACAAAAAAGTAAATAGAATAGTATCATAATATTATTATACCTCTACTACCACAGAATTCATTAAATTAAATATTTAAGAAAATTATGAATCTAGAACAGTTGTTGTTTGTTTACATATCAAGTTTGTACTTATAAAAGCTACCTGCAGTGTACAGTAAAAGCTTTATTTTATTTTATTTTATTTTTAATTTATTTATTTAACGTCGCATCAACTACAATGGTCATTAGCGACGACGTTGGGGAGTAACTATTGTACAATGGAGGATGAAATGATTTTTTGTAACGTTTGAAAATATGCTGAGCCTGAGTGGGATTCGAACCCAGGACCGCATGATGAGAGGCGAGCACGTAACCAACTGCGCCAATGGGGCCGACAAGCTTTATTTTATTTTCTCGTATAAAGAAAATTTTAGACCACTTAAAGTGACTTTATTTTATGTTTAAAATTAAAGTTTTTGAGATTAGTTTTTTGTTTATTTGTAATGTTTTATTACTAATGTTAAGTTATATTGTTCATTATTGGCATTGGCAAGAGAAAGTTGTGTGAGTATTTTATACCAGATTTTTTTTAGTTTATTTAAAGTCGCATCGACAGTTTGGTCATTAGCTACTACTGCGGGTTTTCTTGGCACTGTAACAGTGGTTTTTAACGTGTTAAAATTTCTAGAACATATCCGGGAACCGAACCCGCGTACCGACTAGCGCGCTAGTCATTACGCCATGAAGGCGATCACTTTTATTACTTTCTCTTGCCTATATGAATATATAGGAAGGAAAGTATTGTTTTCATGTCGATTTTTCGAAATCGAGTTTTCACCGGATCTATACGTTTTCAGACCCCCTGAACCCAAAAAACATGTTTTTAGCGATTGGTCTGTGTGTGTGTGTGTGTGTGTGTGTGTGTGTGTCTGTGTGTGTGTGTGTGTGTGTCTGTGTGTGAACAGAATATCTCAAGAACGGAACATCGTACGAACTTGAAACTTGAAACTTAAGTTACATACCACTACCGGACGCGACACGAACATTTTCATCAAAATCGGTCAACCGGAAGTAGTAGTTTATTCGTATAATTTTTCAGTTTTTTGCGATTTTCTCAAAAACTGGTGCTACGATTTTTTTTAAAATCGCCTATTTTACTCAATTTTTTATTCTCTACAAGATAGGGTAGGCGCCATGTTTGCTGAAATTCTCGGTGAGGCTGTTTTCACGTAAAAACGTTGTTTTTTTAAGATTACGGCTTTAATATAAATTTTAATGCAAAAACTTATATAATAAAAGTTGTAGAGAATTTAAAAACCTACAACTTTTATTTCAAACATTTTTTTGTATAACGCTTAGTTTAGCGGTAATTTGCGATTTTCTGTTTTTTTTCTCACGAAAACGTGAGAAAAATCGATTTTTTTAACATTTCGGTCTTAGTATGCATTTTACGACAAAAGTGTATATAATTAAATTTATAGAAAATTAAAAGATCTACAACTTTTGTTTAGAGCATTTTTCTCTACAGAGCCCAGTTTAGCGTGAAAGCGTGATTTTCCGTATTTTTAAGCCAAACTGAGTTCGATTGTCATTTTGCGTCATTCACTCATGATTAAAATAAGGTTATGTTTTTGAGGTTAGTTTTTGTTCATTTCTAATGTTTTAATACTAATGTTAGGTTTATTGTTAATTATTTGCATTGGCAAGAGAAAGTTGTGTGAGTGTTTCACACCAGATTTTTTTTATTAATTATGTAATTTTATTTTAACCCACCGTTTGTTGCTACGAGTCAGCTGTTTAGAGCTCGTTTTTGGAGACAAAGGTTCAAATCCTACCTGGTTCAAATCCTAGTAAAGGTAGTTACTTTTATACAGATTTGAATACTAGGTAGTGGTTACTGGTGTACTTTGGTAGTTGGGGTTCAATTAACCATAATATCTCAGGAATGGTCAGCCTGCGTTAGTACAATAGTTAATAGGTTACCAGAAGTCATACCTAATGGCAGAGCTTTGTTGTTTGCTGATGATACTTCAGTAATCAGTAACAGTTTACTGGTAGATGCTCTTGAAGTAAATACACATGTTAACATAGAGTCCGTAGTACAGTTCTTGAATCAAATGTTATTAACAGTTAATGGGAAAAAGTGTCAGTACTTACAGTTCAAAAATAAACATAACGTTAAAGAAAGTAGAGAAGTGGATGTATTTATTCAGAATAATAGTTTAGAGCATGTAGAAACAGTGAAGTTCCTGGGCGTATCTCTAGATAGATCTTTGTCTTGGGACTTCTATACCAATCAAGTTTGTAGTAAAATATCATCTGGGGTATTTGCACTAAAACAAATTGCTAGATTAAATAATAAAAAATTACTAATGGCAGCTTATCATGGCCTCATTCTGTCTCATATCCGTTATGGTATTTTAGTATGGGGTAATTCTAGCATGGGTAATATGAATAGGGTTTTTAAAATTCAAAAGAAAGCTATTAGGTGTATGGTGGGAGCTAACCAGCTAACCTCATGCAGGCCACTATTTAAGGAGCTTAAATTGCTTACAGTTCCCTCCCTCTACATTTTTGAGGTGATTATGTATGTTAGGCAAAATAATTTTATCCAGAATTTTGATGTTCACAATCATAACACGAGAAACAGGAATGATTATTATTCGGCTAATCACTCCACAAAATTGTTTGAACAAAAACCTACTTATGCAGGGAGAAAATTCATGAATAAATTACCCCAATCTTTAAAGTGTTGTGAGGATTTGAATTCCTTTGAAAAAAATCTGAAAAATTACTTGATCGGTGAAACTTTTTGTAGCGTACAAGAATTTCTTTCTTGATAGTAGTGATACATTGTGTGATTCTTATATGTATTTCAGGTGTTATATCTGACGACATGCCCTATTATACTCCTCCTGGAGTCTCCAGGGCGCAAAAAAAAACAATATTACATTTTCATTCACACGTCATACATACGCTATCATCCTCATCAGATTGGGTCATGTAGTTGCTTAAATTGAACATATTAGGACGTTCACATATTGCAACGTAAACACATTAGGGTAGAAAAATGTATTGTCTTCTTTAAGCAATAACTTAAACTCTTTTCGATTAAATAATTTATATAAAAGTTAATAGTACGAATATAATTTTTTACTTTCTCTTGCCTATATGAATATATAGAAAAGAAAGTATTGTTTTCATGTCGATTTTTCGAAATCGAGTTTTCACCGGATCTATACGTTTTCAGACCCCCTGAACCCAAAAAACATGTTTTTAGCGATTGGTCTGTGTGTGTGTCTGTGTGTGTCTGTGTGTGAACAGAATATCTCAAGAACGGAACATCGTACGATTTTGAAACTTGAAACTTAAGTTACATACCACTACCGGACGCGACACGAAAATTTTCATCAAAATCGGTCAACCGGAAGTAGTAGTTTATTCGTATAATTTTTCAGTTTTTTGCGATTTTCTCAAAAACTGGTCCTACGATTTTTTTTAAAATCGCCTATTTTACTCAATTTTTTATTCTCTACAAGATGGGGTAGGCGCCATGTTTGCTGAAATTCTCGGTGAGGCTGTTTTCACGTAAAAACGTTGTTTTTTTAAGATTACGGCTTTAATATAAATTTTAGCGCAAAAATGTATATAATAAAAGTTGTAGAGAATTTAAAAACCTACAACTTTTATTTCTAACATTTTATTGTATAACGCTTAGTTTAGCGGTAATTTGCGATTTTCTGTTTTTTTCTCACGAAAACGTGAGAAAATTCGATTTTTTTAAGATTTCGGTCTTAGTATGCATTTTACGACAAAAGTGTATATAATTAAATTTATAGAAAATTATAAGATCTACAACTTTTGTTTAGAGCATTTTTCTCTACAGAGCCTAGTTTAGCGTGAAAGCGTGATTTTCCGTATTTTTAAGCCAAACTGAGTTCGATTGTCATTTTGCGTCATTCACTCATGATTAAAATAAGGTTATGTTTTTGAGGTTAGTTTTTGTTCATTTCTAATGTTTTAATACTAATGTTAGGTTTATTGTTAATTATTTGCATTGGCAAGAGAAAGTTGTGTGAGTGTTTCACACCAGATTTTTAAATAGAATATTAATATTCTGTATACGACCATATTAATACGAAAAAAATTATGGATTTAAAATATGTATGTCAACAAGAAATTTCTAAAGATGATCCAAGGTAAAATTTAAAATAAAATAATATAAAAACAAAACAAGCTCTTAAGTAATAAAACAATTTATAATCTAGAATAATATTTACCATCCGATCACGGTTGTCTTAAAATGAGGTTATCATTCGTTGTAGGCTTAATTGGCATGGATTCTTTTTAATAATTATTAAATTATTAATATTGAATTTTATAGAATATTACCCTCAATCTGTTAGTTCCATGGCTACAAATAAAACTTGTGTTACCAAATGGAATGTTTATCTCTTTTACTAGGATTTATATATGACAATCAATTAAAACTTGATATGTTTGAGCCCTGCTCATCTGCATTTTTTCCTGTTAAATAACTGTTTTTTTTTATAATTATTGATTTAACTCTTTATAGGTTTTTGGTAGGTATACTTACCACTGGCAATAAGGTCAATTTTTTTAACACGTTGACTGCTACGTGACCCAAAAATATGTGTCACACTTGTCTTTAAAAATGGGCCACGTGCATCAAAAATGAGTCAAAGTACGTGAGTGATTTTTAAGCCGTGTTTTGTGGTTTCAAAAGCCACAGCTTCAGAGAGTGACATTATGTATACTTAAGACTGTTTAAATAGTTGGTATTTTTCAAATAATAGGATATTTCGTATAGGGTAGTTTTCCTTGTTGTCCTGTACTAGAATGTTGCTATTATTTTTCATTTTATTATTTATTTTGCTTATTTCGGTTGAAAGAAATAGTCTAGAATACTTTACAACTAAACCCAATTATGTTTATTACATTTTTTATTGTGACGCAAAAATGAGTCACATGGCTCTGAAATGTAAAATCATTCCAGCAGGCCATGTGACCCAAAAGTGTGTCACAACTTAATTTTACAAAAGAAAATAGCTGTTATTATTTTAATTAATAAATGAAGTAAAATAAGAAGAAAAATCTGGTGTGAAACACTCACACAACTTTCTCTTGCCAATGCAAATAATTAATAATAAACCTAACATTAGTAATAAAACATGAAAAATAAACAAAAAACTAACCTCAACAAACATAACCTTATTTTAATCATGAGTGAATGATGCAAAATGAAAATCAACCTCAGTTTGGCTTAGAAATACGGAAAATCACTCTTTCTCTCTAAACTAGGCTCTGTAGAGAAAAATGCTCTAAATAAAAGTTGTAGATCTTTTAATTTTCTATAAATTTAATTATATACAGATTTGTCGTAAAATGCATACTAAGGCCGAAATCTTAAAAAAATCAATTTTTCACACATTTTCGTGAGAAAAAAACAGAAAATCGCAAATTACCGCTAAACTAAGCGTTATACAAAAAATTGTTGGAAATAAAAGTTGTAGAATTTTTAATTCTCTACAACTTTTATGATATAAAGTTTTGCGCTTAAATGCATATTAAAGCTGTAATCTTAAAAAAACAACGTTTTTACGTGAAAACAGCCTCACCCAGAATTTCAGCAAACATGACGCCTACCCTATCTTGTAGAGAATAAAAAATTGAGTAAACCAGGCGATTTTAAAAAAAATCGTAGGACCAGTTTTTGAGAAAATCGCAAAATTATACGAATAAACTACTACTTCCGGTTGACCGATTTTGATGAAAATGTTCGTGTCGCGTCCGGTAGTGGTATGTAACTTAAGTTTCAAGTTTCAAGTTCGTACGATGTTCCGTTCTTGAGATATTCTGTTCACACACAGACACACACACACACACAGACACACACACAGACCAATAGCTAAAAACATGTTTTTTGGGTTCAGGGGGTCTGAAAACGTATAGATCCGGTGAAAACTCGACTTCGAAAAATCGACATGAAAACAATACTTTCCTTCCTATATATTTATATAGGCAAGAGAAAGTAAAAAAGAATAAAATGTGAAAAATAAAACAAAAGTACGATGGCCCCGCTGTAAGTGTCACAAAATTTAGTGCGGCAGTCAACGTGTTAAAGAATAAGCTATGCAGTTGAACCTTATTGGTATTTTATGGTGTTAGAGAGATGTTCTCTGATAAGAGTAGGCTATCCACATATTGAAATTAGCGCGCAACGACCATTTTCTTCGTGAGTGAACGAATGTGGTAAGGAAGGATTCATACCAGCGTACGCTACCGCTTTGTTTTGTTGTTACTTTAGTATAGTGCTTAGAAAATTCCAGTTTTTTACGGGAAAACAAGCATTTATGGTGATAGAAAGTTAAGATAAGTTATTCGATACATTTTTCTGTTATATAGGGCTACAAGGTGTTTCAATAAGCATTTTTACCACTAAATATTATGTGATTCCCATTTCAATAAACATTCCTTGGTAAGTATACACTTACCAGGACTTGACATAAAAAAAGAAATATCTTACTGTTCTGGCACTAGAAATACATTATTCAAGTTCCTGTTGTTGTTTGTTTAGGTCAACAGCCGAAAGGCTGGTTTGAACCTGTAGAGGTTTTACTAAGTAAAACGAGGAGTGAGGTGGTTTACCATTGCCTTCCTCGCTGAGTGGAAAATTACGCTTATCAGCATGCCGGGCCCTCTGAAAAGCACATATTTTCCACTCTGTAAATGACAACTTCACTTCATTCACCACAGGGTCTGGCTGTACAATGAAATTCATTACTTTCAGAGAAGACAACTCTGATTAGTGTCTTTTACACCTCTACCTCTTCTGTTCTCAAATGATTCAGTCATTTAATTGACTGACCATGTGATAAGAAACAGAACTATTTATTTTAGCCCTGCAACGAACAGATTGAGTGTAAATAATTTGACACTCCACCTATCTGTTATGGGCACAAGTTCCTATAAAACAAAATTTAACGTTTTACAACATATATATTTTTCCCCGTAGTAGGCCTACTGCCCTCTAAAGTCTAAAGGGTTAACTAGGCCTATTTTTCCTATTTAACAATTTAAAAGAAGCCTTTGTAGGATTCTTATCAAATTTTTTAGAATGATTTATTTATTTTTAAAATAACAGAAGTTTAGGTTGTAGGTATAATTAGGAAGGGTCTATGCTTTATTTTGCCTACTATAATGGTAGGCTCTATTTTGTAGTTGTTGTTGTTTAGGTCAACAGCCGAAAGGCTGGTTTGAACCTCTAGAGGTTTTACTAAGTAAAAACCAGGAGTGAGGTGGTTTACCATTGCCTTCCTCACTGAGTTGAAAGAGTATGCTTATCAGCACGCCAGGCCCTCCGAAAAGCACTCACTTTCCACCCTGCAAATGACACCTTCACTTCATTCACCATAGGGTCTGGCTGCATAGTGAAATTCATTACTCTCAGAGGAGATAACTCTGACTAGTGTCTTTTACACCTCTACCTCTTCTGTTCTTAAATAGTTCAGTCATATAAGTAGCTGACTATGTGATAAGAAACAGAACTATTTTTTTTAGCCCTGAACCGAACAGATAGAGTGCAGTTAAAATAACACTCCACCTGCTCGTTTTGGGCATATTTTGTAGTTATTAGGTATTTATTTTAAAGTTACACTCTAGGAAAACAGCGAGTTAAATTTTATTTATTTTGAAATTACTAATCCTAGGAGACGACCATCCATAATTCACGTCAAGATTATCCTCAGTTTGTTGTTTATTTATATTTTTATTTCTTTTAAATTTTGTATGATTATTTTTTGTGATATACTGTAAATCAGTTATGTTTTAAATAAAGGCATTGTATTATTATTATTATTATTATTATTATTATTATTATTATTATTATTATTATTATTATTATTACTTATCACATGGTCAGCCAATTATGACTAAATCACTTAAGAACAGAAGAGGTAGCCACGAATAAATTACTACTTCCGGTAACCTATATTGATGAAACAATAGGCCGGGTCCTATAGTGGTATTTAAATTAAGTTTTAAATTACAACTTTACACGATATTCCGTTCTGTGATACTTTACCCACACAGAAACACAGACCAATCGCTGAAAACATGTTTTTTGGAGTTTAGAGGGCCTGAAAACGTGTACTGTACATCCGGAGAAAAATTCGACATGAGGAAAGATACTCTCTTTTCGTACATTTATTCATATAGGGCAAGAGAAATTAAAAGTTTTAATTATTAATTTATTTGATGCGTAATTTTAAGGGGGGAAGATACCAAAAAAAAATTTTCTTCCCTTGTTACTGATAAACTTAACTTTTTGGTTATACATAGACACTTACTTCAAAAAGCCTTCTTGAAATTTTTGGCCCAAAATTTCATCCCCCAGCCGCCAAAAGGTTGGTGGGGTTGAAAAAAAAGCCATGTACTGGAAACAAAATATCTTTTGAACCACTTATGTGATTTACTTAATTGTTTTTTTTTATTGAAAGCTAAAAACAAGCTCTGTGATAAGGTGCATCAGTTATACTTTGGTATTTACAGAAAAAATAATGTAAACAAAAAATTAAAATTAATAGATTTTCACGATCATTACAAGCAAAAAAATAAAAAAAACTGTGGAATCCATGCAAGACTTCTATACACCATGTCATAGAGAACAAAATTCTGAACAAAGCAAAACAAGATTTATGTTTCTATGAGCTCTACAACTAAAGTTATTTTGTTTCCAGCAAACATTTGAGTTGAAAAAACAAATTTCCGGTAAAACATTGAGTAACTAAGTAATAACCAAAAATTATCACGTAAACACACAAAACGTACCATACACGATCAGAGCCACTAAACTCAATGGTGTTTAGTGCTGGTTTGCGTGGCTAAAAAGTGAATTAGGCCTACATAAAGAAAAGAGCAAATTTTAAATAAAAAAATCTGGTGTGAAACACTCACACAACTTTCTCTTGCCAATGCAAATAATTAACAATAAACCTAACATTAGTATTAAAACATTAGAAATGAACAAAAACTAACCTCAAAAACATAACCTTATTTTAATCATGAGTGAATGACGCAAAATGACAATCGAACTCAGTTTGGCTTAAAAATACGGAAAATCACGCTTTCACGCTAAACTAGGCTCTGTAGAGAAAAATGCTCTAAACAAAAGTTGTAGATCTTTTAATTTTCTATAAATTTAATTATATACACTTTTGTCGTAAAATGCATACTAAGACCGAAATGTTAAAAAATCAATTTTTCTCACGTTTTCGTGAGAAAAAAAACAGAAAATTGCAAATTACCGCTAAACTAAGCGTTATACAAAAAAATGTTTGAAACAAAAGTTGTAGGTTTTTAAATTCTCTACAACTTTTATTATATAAGTTTCTGCGCTAAAATTTATATTAAAGCCGTAATCTTAAAAAAACAACGTTTTTACGTGAAAACAGCCTCACCGAGAATTTCAGCAAACATGGCGCCTACCCTATCTTGTAGAGAATAAAAAATTGAGTAAAATAGGCGATTTTAAAAAAAATCGTAGGACCAGTTTTTGAGAAAATCGCAAAAAACTGAAAAATTATACGAATAAACTACTACTTCCGGTTGACCGATTTTGATGAAAATGTTCGTGTCGCGTCCGGTAGTGGTATGTAACTTAAGTTTCAAGTTTCAAGTTCGTACGATGTTCCGTTCTTGAGATATTCTGTTCACACACACACACACAGACACACAGACACACACACAGACCAATCGCTAAAAACATGTTTTTTGGGTTCAGGGGTTCTGAAAACGTATAGATCCGGTGAAAACTCGATTTCGAAAAATCGACATGAAAACAATACTTTCCTTCCTATATATTCATATAGGCAAGAGAAAGTAAAAAATATAAAAAATCGCGATGTTATCTTTTTCCGTTGCTGAGATACAAAACGTTCATAAGCCTAATTTTTTACAAAGAAGAAGAAAATTGTGTGTTGACATATGGTCGTATTTAAATTTTTTATTTTTTTAAGTAAGCAATTATTTTTTTTCTTTTAATTTCTAATGTGTGTACGTTGCGATCTGTTCAATTTAGAACAATAAGCAACCCCATGACCCAATGATATGAAGATGATGTGTATGACGTGTAATGAGGTGTAGTCTTGTACAGACCCAGGCCGACTATTCCTGAGAGAGTATGGTTAATTGAACCCCAACCATCAAAGTACACCGTTAACCACTCTGTCTACTATTCAAATCCGTATAAAAGTAAGTATCTTTACTAGGATTTGAACCAGGAACCTTCGTCTCCGACAATCACTGTTAAACAGCTGACCGCGGTGACGACTTTACCTCTAGACCAACCCGGTGGGTCATGTAATTAATTGACACAAAATAAATATATATTATTATTCAGGAACGATTAGAGAACAAAATAAGCTAATAAAAAATAATTAAGTTTTTCTTTAAATTGATGGTAGGTCTATCTTCTCCTTTAAAATATTTAAGTATAGGATATTTGTTTAGAATATAAATCAAGTAACTACATTTTTATGTGATAAAATACCGAAGTGTATGTTTAATTAATGGATTTCAATTAAACATTAATTAATAGTTTTGTTAATGACTTATTCATCTGTTATTAATACTCGTATAAATTACTTTAAGATTAATAAGAACAAGTATTGTAGTATGTTTTTAATTTATAAATGCAGGTTTCGTTCGTAGCAAGAGGTCAGTTACAACGAAGATGGTCATAAAAGACAGGTTCAGGTGAATAAAACTAAATCAGGTGGTGTGCTGGAGCTAAAGTTGTACCCGTTTCTAAACAGAATACGAAAGTGAAACCATTGTAGAGGTTATAGTTTACCAATAGGCTGGCCTATATAATCACTTGTCCCATAACAAATTATACTGTACTTTTAAACGCACAACACGCTTGCATACTAACACACACACACACACTATCCACACTGGTCACACTGATTTCTGTTTCAAAAGAATCACTTGTGTAATACTTTCACTTAGCCCACTACGATAATGCGTAATTAGAAATTCATTCGTCTTTCCTTTTCAAGAACAAACGATATTATTGCGTTAATGATAAATCGAACTTATACACCAAGGTCCACCCTCAGAATCACACTAAATATACGAACGAATTATAAACAATATATTTATCTGAATTCTAGAAGAGGTGGCTAAATCGGTTTTTTTACTTTCTCCTCTCCTAGTATATATAGGGAAGTTCCATCGATATATATAGGATAGATCCCGGGATACAAAAAATAACTTTGTTTCTTATCACATGGTCAACCAATTAAATGACTGAAGCATTTAACAACAGAAGAGCTACAGGTGTAAAAGACACTAATTAGAGTTATCTGCTCTGAAAGTAGTGAATTTGGAGATTTATTTTCCATTTCATATTTGTTAAACAGCAGCAAGCGTTCGATATGGTACCGGTGCTAAACCACTTTTCAGTTTTGAAGGGATTTTATATATAGATGGGAGTTCACTTGATTTCTAGCGTAAGGAATTCGGGTGGAGGAGGATTGTTTGTACGATTCCCCTCCCTCCTCCTATAACCTAGTAGTATTAATAATACCATTAGTACGCGCTCTTCTAACAAATATTACTCATAAACCATTTTGAATAACTACTCTAGTACCAGGCCCCCTTGCCCCCTTCCACTTCATCCCCCTCGCACTAGCAAACAACTCAGCTCCCGACTATGAGTAGTCTCTACGTACAATTAAAGATGCATAGCCTACAGAGACCAACGGAATGTTGTAAGGATTTCCAATAGGATCTCTGTATCATGTATTACGTAAAGGAGTGAGACAGGGATGTTGTCTCACGCCTACATTGTTTAAGTTGTATTTCGAGAATGTTGTGTGTAAATGGAAAACAAATGTGGATGTATGGGTAGATGGTGAGTGCATACACTGTTTGCAAATGGCCGGTGAACAGATGCTAATGGTGGGTGACAGCTATGATATTACTTGTTTAGGTGATCAGCCAAAAAGCTGGTTTGAACCTCTAGAGGTTTAATTAAGTAAAACGAGGAGTGAGATGGTTTACCGTGGCCTTCCTCACTGAGTTAAAACGTATATTTATCAGCAGCCAGACCCTCTGAAAAGCATTTATTTTCCACCCTGAAAATGACATCTTTACTTCATTCACCACAGGGTCTGGCTGTATATTGAAATTTATTACTTTCAGAGGAAATAACACTGATTAGTGTCTTTAACACCTCTACCTCTTCTGTTCTTAAATGATTCACTCATTTAATTGGCTGAATGTGATAAGACACGTAACTATTTTTTTTAGCCCTGCAACTAACAGATTGAGTGGATATTGCTTCTATGATGAGAAAACTTACTGAAACATATGAGGAAAACGAATTGAAAATAAATTAAAAGAAAACAAAATACTTGGTGGTATTGGGAGGGTCCGAAGATTCGCAAATTAATGGACGTGTAATTCACAAGTATGAGGAGTACAAGCCTTGAAGAGTCTAATTACGAAGGAACGTAATTCAAAGAAAATATATATGGAAAGGTTTACAAAAGTTAGAAAGAATATTGAAAAAAACCGGATAAAATCGAGACAACTTAATGAATACAATTAATTACGAATTTTAAGGGCTTCTATGAAGAGCAAAACTAGAACATCGGATGGAGAGAAAACGAGAAAAACCTAAAGTAAACCAATTCAGAGAATGTGGGCTGCAAAAAGAGCTTCCAGAAACGTCTAAAGTCACCTCACAAGATCTAAAATTGGCCCCATACGAGAAAAAAATTAATTTTTAATTATTGAAAAAATTATTATTATAGTAAATATATTTAATAAATCTAGTCTTGTTCAACAATGCTGGAAGAATTTTAAGAGCTTCTATGAAGAGCAAAACCAGAACAACGGATGGAGAGAAAAACGAGAAAAGCCTACAGTAAACCAATTCAGAGAATGTGGGCTGCAAAAAGAGTTTCAAGAATCATCTAAAGTCACCTCACGAGATCTAAAATTGACCCTATACGAAAAAAAATTAATTTTTAATTATTGAGAAAATAATTATTATAATAAATATATTTAATAAATCTAGTCTTGTACAACAATGTTGGAAGAATTTTAAGGGCTTCTATGAAGAGCAAAACCAGAACAACGGATGAAGAGAAAAACGAGAAAAGCCTACAGTAAACCAATTCAGAGAATGTGGGCTGCAAAAAGAGCTTCAAGAAACATCTAAAGTCATCTCACGAGATCTAAAATTGACCCCATACGAGAAAAAAATTAATTTTTAATTATTAAGAAAATAATTATTATAATAAATATATTTAATAAATCTAGTCTTGTACAACAATGTTGGAAGAATTTTATTTAATTTCATAATAGATTGTTTTCCATAGGAGATGAGTTGTTGGCCGTGGTCTACTTTGATTGTAGTATTAATTTAGTGCTCGGATGAGATGAGTTCTCTTGCTGTGCTTATTTTTTGCTATTTAAAGCAGTTAACATTCAGTGACATGATAATTTGAAGCTACAGTACAGATGCATTAAAATAATAAGAAAATTTAGGTTGATTTTACAATTTCATTCAAATTATTTTTTAACACAAGTATATACAAAATACACAGTATACAGTATAGTATTTATACAAAAATCGTGTTTTGCTAGACTTACATTTCTATTAGCAGGACAAAACAATAGTACAATTTTAATAAAATTAGGCTACATTAAATAAATTAATAGGCGTAATTGGCCGGCCCGTGGTGTAGTGGTCAGTGCAACTGGCTACCATGCCGGGGTCCCGGGTTCAATTCCCGGTCAGGTCTGGCATTTTTTCATCTGTAAATCGCCACATATCATTGCCTACGCACAAGCCCAAGGCTTATGTAGGCATCATCACTCAATAAAAAAAAAGAAATTTATAGAATAAATATTTAAAAAATATATAATAATAAGAATTTATACAATAATACCCTAGGTTCTTCCCGGATCTAGGTATAATAAATACTAAACAAATTTCCATTAAATTTGACCCTAACAATATTATTTATTGACACAATTAATAATTGTTACAACTAAATAATCTTGTTGTGTTGTTGAGGTCAACAGCTGAAAGGCTGGTTCGAACCTCTAGAGGGGTTTTATGAAATAAAACGAGGAGTGAGGTGGTTTACAATTGCCTTCTTCACTGTGTACAAAAGTAGGCTATGCTTATGAACATGCCAGGCCCTCAGAAAAGCATCTACTTCCCACCCTGCAAATGATACGTTCACTTCATTCACCACAGGGTCTGGGTGCATAATGAAATTCATTATTCTTAAAGAAGATAACTCTGAATGGTGTCTTTTACATCACTATCTCTTCTGTTCTTAAATGTTTCACTGATATAATTGGCTGATCAATTGATAAGAAACAGAACTATTTTATGTAGACCTGCAACTAGCAGATCGAATGAAAATTATTTAAACTTTACCTCCCGGTGTTGTTGTTTAGGTCATCAGCGGAAAGGCTGTTTTGAACCCCTAGAGATTTTACTAAGTAAAAGAAGGATTGAGGTGGTTTACCTTGCCTTCCTCAATGAGTGGAAAAGTACGCTTATCAGTATGCCAGGCTTTCTGAAAATCATTTACTTTCCACTGTGCAAATGACACCTTTACTTCATTCATTAATGGGTCTGGCTGAATAATGAAATGCACTACTATCAGAGGAGATAACCCTGACTACAGTCGATTTTTTTATTACAGATCCTCACTGAGTGGAAAAGTACGCTTATCAGTATGCCAGGCTCACTAAAAATCATTTACTTTCCACTCCGCAAATGACACCTTTACTTCATTCATCAATGGGTCTGGCTGAATAATAAAATGCATTACTATCAGAGGAACCCTGACTACAGTCGATTTTTTTATCACAGATAATATCCGAGTTTGGAGCTTTGTTTCTTCTAAACCGTGTTTTTTAATATTGCAATGTCACAATGAGAAGAGAATAAGAGGTGGTTTTTTTGCTTCAACAGTTTGGATGCTTTTAGAAGCTTATAACTCAAATACCGCTCGACCGATTTATTCCAGATTCCGCCGAGATGTAACGTTTTATGATTTTATTGTATGTAAGAAATTTCACACTTGTAGCGTTTCTGAAATTTGAGTTATTAGTAAAGCTCTGAACTTCTGTTAACTCCGTAACCGCTCCATAATTCGGCAATTTCAAAAAATCATTTTATTCGGTTAAAAAAATGAACACAAATTTATTAATATTATAGAACAGCAATAATCCAGTTTTTTGATAGAGTTTTTTAAATATTTTAATCTGAAATCTTAAATAAAAAGGTTGAGCGGTATTTGAGTTATAAGCCTCTAAATGCATCCGATCTTTAGCAGCAAAAAAAAACTGGCTATTTTTTTCTTCTCATCGTGACATCGCAATATTAAAAAAACTAAAATATGAAATTAACATGTTACAACACAGATTGAAATCAGCTAAATTTTGGTGTACAGTATGCTGAAATTAAACCAGCGGTTTGAAAAAAATAAGGCTCCAAACTCGGATATATACCTACAATAAGGTTATCGACAGTAGTTTCTTTCACACCTCTTTATACCTCATTTGTTCTTAAATGCTTCAGTCATATCATTGGCTGACCATGAGATAAGAAACCGAACTTTTTTAGTAGTCCTGCAACTAACAGATCGAGTGCAAATAATTTAACGATCCAACTCTCTGTTATGGGCACGAATATTAAATATTGACTTATTATTTATTATTCTAGTTTCTGTATAAAAGAACACATTGTAACTTCGCTGATTTGATAACAAAAAACACATAAATAAAATTAAACACAATTTTCACTTTCTGGAGCACCGTTAGTGGATGATGTCATCCAATAAGCCTTCGTTAAATATTTAATTTATTTAATAGACGAAATATCAAAATCATTTTGGCTAGTTTTCATTGAAAAGTTACAAAAATTATATTAAATAAGTAAGAAAAAGTTGGTTATTACGACTGCATTTAATTGTGGCAAATTATGTACCTATAAAAAAATAAAAATAAATCAAAATATGCAAGCTTTGTTACTAAGGCATACGCTATGCATTTCTTTTTAAGTTCAAGGCAAGAAGTTCAAGGTAATAATAGACCAATTATGTTATAATTTTGCCGTATTAAAACAAGCAATTAACTTCAACAATAATGAACTGTAATCATCTTAATCTACAGTTCAAAAAGTCTAAAATATGTTTTAGAAGTTCACTTTATACAATATTATACACATTTAACCTATTGGTATTGATCACAATGGTATCCAATGAAAGGACCATTGTTGACCGCCTTTGTGGCGCATTAGATAATCGCTATTTATATAGGGTGATTCAAAAAGAGCGCCGGTTTTGATATATCAAATTAAGAGATTTATTTTATTGAAAAACTGAAAATAAATACATCAACAAGTTCATCTTACCTTCCGATTTCATGTATGAAAAATTATGTCATGCATGTGTCCTCCTCTACTGCGCTGGCACGCATCAACTCTGTCCATGAAATTGGATATCACTGCACGACAAGTTTTGACTTCCATTTGCCCGATAACCCGTCGAATTAAACCCCACAAACGGCAGTTCTGTTTATGAACAAAACCGTTTAAGTGGAAGTGCGCCTCATCACTGAAAATGATTTTGTTTGCGAAGGTGTCATCATCCTGCCGTTTTCTCAATACCCAGTCAACAAACTGTCGTCTCTTCTGGAGGTCTACCACTTTCAAATGTTGCGTCAACTGAATTTTATACGGGTGATATTGGAGATCGTACCAAAGAATTCTCCGTACAGAAGAACATCGTAAACCCAATTGTTGAGGACGGCGACGTATTGATTTTGCTGGGCTAACAGCCACACGGTCACGAACCAACGCAACGTTCTGCTCAGTTCGGCCAGAACGACGACGTCCAGAACTTTTAAGGTCGACTGTTGAACCCGTCTCAAAAAACTTTTTCATGAGCCTGCGAACTGTTGATTCATTCGGTGCTTCATTACGTCCCAGAGTACCGCGAAGTCGCCTGACAGTAGCCGCATAACTCTCTCCACTCTGGTAAAATGTTTTGACGATTAACACTCGTTGTGCAATAGTAAACTTCTCCATGGTTAGACACAGACTGCGAGAGTACTACACTGCGAACAAGAGAAACTACAACTGAATCGTCAATCGGAATGTTCTCCGAAATAGAAATGAGGTCTAACAATGTTGCCAACCGATAAACAAAAATTTACCAGCCGTTTAAAAACCGGCGCTCTTTTTGAATGACCCCTTATTACAGTATAGAAGTTCCTGCCCCGATTGTTTTAAAGTTTACCTTGTTGTTGTTTAGGTCATCAGCCTGTAGACTGGTTTGAACCTCTAGAGGTTTTACTAAGTAAAACGAGGAGTGAGGTGGTTTACAATTGCCTTCCTCACTGAGTGAGAAAGTACGTTTACCAGCATGCCAGGCCCTCTGAAAAGCACATTTTCCACTCTGCAAATGACACCTTCACTTCATTCTCCACAGGGTCTGGCTGTATAATGGAATTCATTACTTTCAGAGGAGATATCTCTGATTAGTATCTTTTACACCTCTACCTCTTCTTTTCTTAAATGATTCAGTCATTTAATTGGCTGACCATGTGATAAGAAACAGAACTATTTATTTTAGCCCTGCAACGAACAGATTGAATGTTAATAATTTGAAACTCCACCTGTCTGTTATGGGCGTAAAAGTTTACCTATTTAACCTATTGCTCATAACAGGCAGGTGGTGGAGTGTAAAACTATAGGTATCAGACAAGCTAATGGCCCATAGCCGAGCGAGTGAGAGGGAAATATGTGGCATAACTACGCATGCAACAACTTTACTACTAGATCAAACCAGGTGTTTACACAATGTTATTGTTTAGTTCTTCAACCAAAAGGCTGATTTGAACCTCTACAGGTTTAACTAAAAGTAAAACGAGCAGTGAGGTGTTTTACAATTGCCTTTCTCACTGAGTAGAAGAGTATGCTTATCAGCATGCCAGGCCCACTGAAAAGCAACTATTTTCCACCCTAAAAATGACACCTTCACTTCATTCACCACAGGATCTGGCTGTATAATGAAATTAATGACTCTGAGAAGAGATAAATGTGACTAGGGTCTTTTACACCTGTACCTCTTCTGTTCTTAAATGTTTCAGTCATATAATTGAATGACCATATAATAAGACAGAGAGAATAATTTTTTGTAGTCCTGGAACTAGCAGATCGAGTGCGAATAACTTAACACTCCGCATACCTGTTATAGGAAAAACACAAACAATAATTCAAAAAAATGTATTTTGAAGCCTATATATTACAAAAAATACTGCTTAAAATATTTTTAAAGTCGTCGCTGAAATCAGCTGTTTAACAGCTGATTTTTGGAGACGAAGGTTCCTGGTTCAAATCCTAGTAAAGGTAGTTACTTTTATACGGATTTGAATAGACAGTGGTTACCGGTGTACTTTGATGATTGGGGTTCAATTAACCATACTCTCTCAGGAATGGTCGGCCTGAGTTTGTACAAGACTACACCTCATTTACACGACATACATTTCATCCTCACCTTATTGGGTCATGGGGTTGCTTATTGTTCTGAATTGAACAGATTGTAACGTACACACATTAGGGATTTTAAAAAAATATATATTTTAAAATTAATTTGTAGACATAAATTTAATAATGACAAACAGAAGAAAAGTCATAATTATGAAATATCAATATAATTTATATTTTATTTCAAGATTACTGACCTTAAAATATCTACTCACTAACAAATAACAGGGAAATGAACACAATAGTAGAAGATATATAATTTACTAAACATATTACAAAAAAAAAACATTTGTATAAATATATGATTGACTAGTGACCCTGTATCCTTGATGCCATATTCTCGGCATCAAAAAAACTATCGTAATCATATTCCGGAATTTAACAACAATAAACTGTAACGTATTGTTCTCATATGACATTTCTATTTTGCTAAAAATAATACATAAATTTTATTCCACTTCTACATAAAGTTTAACACGTTGACTGCTACGTGACCCAAAAATATGTGTCATACTTATCTTTAAAAATGGGCCACGTGCATCAAAAATGAGTCACAGTACATGAGTGATATTTAAGCCGTGTTTTGTGGTTTCAAAAGCCACAGCTTCAGAGAGTGACATTATGTATACTTAAGACTGTTTAAATAGTTGGTATTTTTCAAATAATAGGATATTTTGTATAGGGTAGTTTTCCTTGTTGTCCTGTACTAGAATGATGCTATTATTTTAAATTTTATTATTTCTTTTGCTTATTTTGGTTAAAAGAAATAGTCTAGAATACTTTGCAACTAAACCCAATTATATTAATTACTGTTTTTATTGTAACGCAAAAATGGGTCACATGGCTCTGAAATGTAAAATCATTCCAGCAGGCCATGTGGCCCAAAAGTGTGTCACAACTTAATTTTACAAACAAAAATTGCTGTTATTATTTTAATTAATAAATGAAGTAAAATAAGAAAAAAAGGAATAAAATGTGAAAAATAAAAAAAGTACGATGGCCCCGCTGTAAGTGTCACAAAATTTAGTGCGGCAGTCAACGTGTTAAACAGGGTACCAGTTTAACTACGAGAATCTGAAAGATTTACAAAAAGTATTGTTAATTATAGCCTACACAAGAGAAAGTAAAAAATGTATTTTGAAGCCTACATATTACAAAAAATACTGCTTAAAATATTTTAAAATTAATTTTTAGACATAAATTTAATAATGGCAAACAGAAGAAAAGTCATAATTATGGAATATCAATATAATTTGTATTTTATTTCAAGATTACTGACCTTAAAACATCTACAGCCAGCACCTACTTGGTGCTGGCTGACAGTCTTGAAAGTCTGCAACGATTGATAGACAGGATAGCACAATGAATTTAGAGGTTTGGACTCAATATCAACGTTCTGAAAACAAAGTTCATGATAATTAGCAGAGAGCATGTCCACAACTTTACTCTTGCAACAAAAATGAGGTATCTAAGATGTTATGTTTTTTTATGTCCCTCTGCGGTATAGAGTCCTGGACTTTGGATAATGCTATCACAAGGAAACTGGAAACATTTAAGATATGACTGTTGAGGGTCACACAGATTGCTCGGATGACAAGTATAGAGTTCTCAGAAGAATGACATGGTAGTCATTTCCACCATTAAGTGCAGGAAACTCCAATATTTGGGGCATATCATGCAGAATGAATCACGACATTCGTTTCTAGAATGACATGGTAGTCATTTCCACGATTAAGCGCAGGAAACTCCAATATTTGGGGCATATCATACAGAATGACTCACGACATTCGTTTCTAGAATGACATGGTAGTCATTTCCACCATTAAGTGTAGGAACTACAATATTTGGGGCATATCATGCAGAATGACTCACGACATTCGTTTCTATTATCCATTCTGCAGGGAAAAGTATATGGAAAGCGTGGACTTGGCAGATGAAGAAAATTGTGGCTTTGAAATCTGAGAACTTTGTTCGGAAAAAGCTCAGAAAAGCTATTTCCAGTACAAAGAACAGAGTGAAAATTTCTGTGATAGTCGCCAACATTCGGAACGGATAACTAAATAAATACGCATGTGAAATACATTCAGGAAGGTTATTCGAGTTCACTCCAAGTCGAACTGACTTTTATTACTAACTTACATTTAGTTTGAAGAGATTATAATTATTAAGACATGCAAGTTGTTTAGACTAATGTAAAACACATTACAAACGTTATAACTAAGCTGTCACACATTTATTTTAAAAATAAAATTATAGTAATTTAAATACCGATTCTATATTTAAAATATCACTTGAATTTTTCACTTTCACCTTCTCCTTTGGTGCTTTTACATCACATTTAATAGAGACACAAGAAACTGAAGAAAAATTTACCAACCATTAAACTAAATGTAATACGGAAAAAGATTAAACCATAATCTTATAACAGATTTATTGTTCCAGTTAATATTTTTATAGTTAAAAACTAATGACCAGAAATTGTAACGAGCAACAATATCCGTTTTATTTATTTTTTTTACAAAAAGGAAATGTTGTAAGTTGCTTATTTAAGATTTACAAGAAGTGTAAAACAATGGAGAAAGAATTATTTTTGTTACAAATTAATAAATGATAAGATAACAGAAGCCATCTTGGTAAATAAGGGAGTTCGACAGGGCTGCAGTATGTCGCCGACTTTATTTAACATATATATAGACGACATGTTGCAAACATGGAAAATAGGCATTAATTCAGGAATACAACTCTCAGAACAGATGAAGCTCAATCACATGATCTATGCAGATGACTTGGTATTAATACAACAAAGCGAAGACGAGTAACAGAAAGCGGTTTTTATGTTAGACAAAATGTCTGAGAAATATAATTTGAAAATATCGCAGACAAAAACTAAAACTATGGCATTTAAAGGAAAATACACCGTAAGAACTAAAATAGAATTAGGAGGAAGAGTGCTTGAACAAGTCTCTCATTTAAAATATCTTGGTAATGATGTTTCGTATGACTTTGACAAAGATGTGCTTTACAAACTATCTAAATTTCAAAGCATTTGTGGCAATATACATAAACATCTGAAACGGAAAACAAGAAAAGATACGAGACTTAAGTTTTACGATACAATTGCTGTCCCTACTTTGATGTATGGCAGTGAGTCCTGGATACATACAAAAAAGGTAGACAGCAAAATCCAGGCTGCAGAAATGAGATTCTTACGAAGTGTATATGGATGCAGCCGAAGAGATAGGCTACGAAATGAAGAAATTAGAAAAACACTGAATGCTTTACCGTTGCCAGACAAAATCAAGCAGAACAGGAGCAGATGCTGCAGCCATTTGAATCGCATGCCAGACGAGAGAATACCAAAAGCCGCCAGAAACTACAAACCTACAGGAAGAAGAGATATAGGACGACCGAGGAACAGATAGGTACCGGAACAGGTTCAAGAAACCTAATCCTTGGAAGTGAAGAAGAAGAAGAAATTAATAAATAACGGGTGGCGCTTATAAAAGTAGCCCCGTAAATAAAGTGCAACACAATTGAAATGAAATCTGTTTGTTTACAAATACCAATAATTATTTTATTATTACTTTCTCTTGCCTATATGAATATATAGGAAGGAAAGTATTGTTTTCATGTCGATTTTTCGAAATCGAGTTTTCACCGGATCTATACGTTTTCAGACCCCCTGAACCCAAAAAACATGTTTTTAGCGATTGGTCTGTGTGTGTGTCTGTGTGTGTGTGTCAGTGTGTCTGTGTGTGAACAGAATATCTCAAGAACGGAACATCGTACGAACTTGAAACTTGAAACTTAAGTTACATACCACTACCGGACGCGACACGAACATTTTCATCAAAATCGGTCAACCGGAAGTAGTAGTTTATTCGTATAATTTTTCAGTTTTTTGCGATTTTCTCAAAAACTGGTCCTACGATTTTTTTTAAAATCGCCTATTTTACTCAATTTTTTATTCTCTACAAGATAGGGTAGGCGCCATGTTTGCTGAAATTCTCGGTGAGGCTGTTTTCACGTAAAAACGTTGTTTTTTTAAGATTACGGCTTTAATATAAATTTTAGCGCAAAAATTTATATAATAAAAGTTTTAGAGAATTTAAAAACCTACAACTTCTGTTTCAAACATTTTTTTGTATAACGCTTAGTTTAGCGGTAATTTGCGATTTTCTTTTTTTTTCTCACGAAAACGTGAGAAAAATCGATTTTTTTAACATTTCGGTCTTAGTATGCATTTTATGACAAAAGTGTATATAATAAAATTTATAGAAAATTAAGAGATCTACAACTTTTATTTAGAGAATTTTTCTCTACAGAGCCTAGTTTAGCGTGAAAGTGTGATTTTCCGTTTTTTTAAGCCAAATTGAGTTCGATTTTCATTTTCCGTCTTCCACTTATGATTAAAATAAGGTTATGTTTTTGAGTTTAGTTTTTGTTTATTTCTAATATTTTATTAATAATGTTAGGTTTATTATTAATTATTTGCATTGGCAAGAGAAAGTTGTGTGAGTGTTTCACACCAGATTTTTTTTTTTTAGTTTATTTTAAGTCGCATCAACAGCTTGGCCATTAGCGACTACCGTGGATTTCGGAACTGTAACAATGGGTTTTAACGAGTTAAAATTTCCAGACTCTATCCAGAATCGAACCCGAGGGACCTTCCGCTTTACACGCTAGTCACCACGTTACTTTTAAGCTAGTCACTACGCCTCGAATGCGGCCATAGTTGATATTGCTTATTTTTATCGAATTTCGTTACAGAGAGTAGTTTTACACAACTAAAAAATTTCCATAAATGTTTCATTGGTGGCTCGGAAAATTTTCAATAGATGTTCAGTGTCTGAACAAACGTTAATTTACATCTTCTGTCGTTTCTTAAAAATCACATGGAGATTTTCAGCACCTTTTGTAATGGTGTCTCTTAACACACCCATTCATATGGAATCCAGCTTTCGCCTGTAAAAATTACATGTATTATCATAAAATGATTCGTTTTCATTAATTATTATTAACATTTCAACAGTGAAATTGAAAAGTTTTCTGCTTCATCAGGTTCCAATTCCTGCAGTAGCTGAATTTTATATGGGTATTTCAATCTTTTGTGTAAACTTTTGTGAATTGGTGTTTTTGGAATACCTAACTCGAAGTTTCGACGAGGAATAGATTTATTAAGACTTCTAGTTTCAGATTTTCTGATTAGTTCAACCGTTTCTTCTGATACTCGTGGTATGGCAGTTAATTTCTGCTTGGTAACTGATTCAGTTTCTTCAAATTTTTTGAACCAAAGTTGTATATTATTTTGTTCTCAAAATTCTTTCTGACTTCTTTAAATATCCGACACATTGTTTATTATTTATCGTCATAAAAATTTGTTTTGTCTTCTGGTTGTCACCGTTCTATAGCCTACTGGTGTCCGTAGAATTTTAGTGTACATTTTTTAATTTTATTTTCAATAATCGTTTATTTTCCTTGTACTGTTATTCTCGACCTCGTATCCTATATTGTCCTGGTACTTAATTTTCGAGCCCATTATCTTGCGGAGGATCTTTCTCTCAAATTTTTCTGTTTCGCTTGGAGCAGTTTTCCCGGTCGTTCTGAGGCACTCACTCGCGTACAGACTCACAGGCTTTATTACAATATTATAATATCTAATCTTGGCTTGTCTTGAGAGTCATTTGTTCTTATACAAATGGTGAGTTCCTCAGAGTGCACCGGCCATCTTTCCTCGTCTGTTGTTGTTTTGCTTCCTCTTTGCTGGTCTTTGGATACTTGAAGCTATACATTTTCCTAATTTTTCTGTATTTCGTCTTTAAATGACAAGAGGCTGTTTCAATTTACGTTATGTATTTACTTTTCTCAATGGAGATCTGTAGTCATGCTTTTTCTGCTTGTTCTTTTAACACAATTGCTGTATTTCTATTAGGAGAATTCCTATTATTATTTTATAGGATTATTATTTATTTTCTGCCCATAACAGACAGATGGAGTGTCAAATTATTTACACCCAATCTGTTAGTTGCAGGGCTAAAATAAATAGTTCTGTTTCTTATCGCATGGTCAGCCAATTAAATGGCTGAATCATTTAAGAACAGAAGAGGTAGAGGTGTACTGAGACACTAATCAGAGATATCTCCTCTGAAAGTAATGAATTTCATTATACAGCCAGACCCTGTGATGAATGAAGTGAAGGTGTCATTTGCAGAGTGGAAAATTTGTGCTTTTCAGAGGGCCCGGCATGCTGATAAGCGTACTTTTCCACTCAGTGAGGAAGGCAATGGTAAACCACCTCACTCCTCGTTTTACTTAGTAAAGCCTCTAGAGGTTCAAACCAGCTTCTCGGCTGATGACCTAAACAACAACATTTATTTTTATTTATTATTTTTATTTCCTATTATTATTTATTATTATTATTCCTATTATATATTTGCTGTATTCCTATTTTCGCGTAAAGGTAGTTACTTTTATACGGATTCGAATATTAGATTATGGTTACTAGTAAACTTTGATTTTTGGGATTCAATTAACGATAGGCCTACTCTCTGAGTCTACACAAGACTACACCTCACTTACACAAAAATTTAGTTGGCTAGTTGTCGTAAATGCTGCTGATTTTATAAATTTTTTCACACATGTTTTATTGAAAATCTAGTAGATCTGTACAATATTATAACTTCTTACTTTCTCTTGCCTATATGAATATATAGGAAGGAAAGTATTGTTTTCATGACGATTTTTCGAAATCGAGTTTTCACCGGATCTATACGTTTTCAGACCCCCTGAACCCAAAAAACATGTTTTTAGCGATTGGTCTGTGTGTGTGTCTGTGTGTCTGCGTGTGTGTGTGTGTGTGTGTGTGTGTGTGTCTGTGTGTGAACAGAATATCTCAAGAACGAAACGTCGTACGAACTTGAAACTTGAAACTTAAGTTACATACCACTACCGGACCCGACACGAACATTTTCATCAAAATCGGTCAACCGGAAGTAGTAGTTTATTCGTGTAATTTTTCACTTTTTTGCGATTTTCTCAAAAACTGGTCCTACGATTTTTTTAAAAATCGCCTGGTTTACTCAATTTTTATTATCTACAAGATAGGGTAGGCGTCATGTTTGCTGAAATTCTGGGTGAGGCTGTTTTCACGTAAAAACGTTGTTTTTTTAAGATTACGGCTTTAATATGCATTTTAGCGCAAAACTTTATATAATAAAAGTTGTAGAGAATTTAAAAACCTACAACTTCTGTTTCAAACATTTTTTTGTATAACGCTTAGTTTAGCGGTAATTAGCGATTTTCTGTTTTTTTCTCACGAAAATGTGTGAAAAATTGATTTTTTTAAGATTTCGGCCTTAGTATGCATTTTACGACAAAAGTGTATATAATTAAATTTATAGAAAATTAAAAGATCTACAACTTTTATTTAAAGCATTTTTCTCTACAGAGCCTAGTTTAGCGTATAAGTGTGATTTTCCGTTTTTTTTAAGCCAAATTGAGTTCGATTTTCATTTTACGTCATTCACTCATGATTAAAATAAGGTTATGTTTTTGAGGTTAGTTTTTGTTTATTTCTAATATTTTATTATTAATTATTTGCATTGGCAAGAGAAAGTTGTGTGAGTGTTTCACACCAGATTTTTTTATAGTAATGGCGCTAAGGTTCCAAATCTTGAATTATTTGCAGGAGCATGCGCAGTCATCTCTACAGTCCTAATATGGTCAAAGAACATCCTACGGCCAAAGGTGTTTTAAGCGTTTGTGCTTAGTGCACCCAAGAGTATTAGCCTACCCAATTCTAGCCTACATTTTTGATTTGGTAGGGTTGTGCAATTAAATTATATTACAAATGTTGTTTACTCTTAGACGACTAAACTGCCCAACCGTTTAACTCAATAATATTTCGCTGCCACACTCTACTCAAACTCACTATTTAGGCTTACACTAAAGACAAACAACTTATATGTTACAGTTACACACACACACGCCACAAAATCAAAACACGCTTCTATCAACTGAAATGTTTACTCGATAGACGTTATAAATTAAACATGATTGCCACGTAAGTTAACTCTCTATTAAACAGTCGTAAGAACAATCTGGACATATGAAGTTCAACTTTATGATTTGCTAAATTTTTACACACGAAACTTATTAGCATACAAGCGATTCAAAACACGATTGTACGAGCGATAACGCATTGTCCATTTTATCTTCCAAACTTAATTTTGCACAAAGACTTACAAATCTTAAAATTTATTTTTTTAATAAAGGGGAAAATGTAGTTTTAAATTTGCTTACACAAAATAAACACGTTGACAATATAAACTAAATAATAAAAGTGATTTTTATTGAGGTTTTTTAGTTGTTACTCTCGTATTACGAGTATTTTATTTAATATCCCTTAATCTTGCTTTTATATGATTTTATTTTGCACTCTTTGATATTTTGTAATTTAAGAAATATCTTGGGGCAGATTATGAGGGTGTATGTGAGAAGTAAAGCCTTAACTCTGATCAACCATGAAACCCTGACATTTGCGGAACAGTGTATGCTGTATATTGCACTGCAGTCAAATCAGTTTATATAAAACTAGAAGGGAGTCACAAGACCGGTTCTAGTTAGTGGCAATCAACAGTCATGGCAACACAACTACGTTACGCGGTATGTAGCCAATTCAATTTTCAACAATAACCATTCACAATTTTCATTATTTAATTAATCTATCGTAATTTCATTCATTACTACAATTATTTTCTTCCAAAATCAATTTTTCCTAAAAAAATATTAGAAAATCTTAATTTTTACATTATTTCAAGAAATTGTTAAAAAATCATTTATATTTGGAAAATTTATAAACTATTAAGTTCAAAATTATTTCAATAAGTTAATTTTACTAATTTTGTAACCTATTAAAGTTTTTAATTATATTTTGAATATTAGTGATTAAATTTGGTTTTGATACCGGAGAAAGAATTTATTTGTAAAATTTTCAGTGCATATAGTTAGAAGTTGAAAAATAGACTTAGAGATTAACATTAATTAGTTTTAAGTTATTTTTTAATGTAATATATATTAAATAAACTATAAATAACTTATACAAAATGTGAAATACTAAATAAACAAGTAAATAAATAAATAAGCGGAATAATTAAATAATTAAGTTATTTAGCAATTTTCACAATTGAATAACATGTTTCCGTAGCGTAGTGGTAGCACGCTAGGCTACAACGTGGAGGTCCCAGGTTTGATTCATGGCCAAGTTCTGGAAATTTTCACAGGTTAAAATCCATTGTTACATAATCCACTGTAGTTGTTGATTCATTCAACAAATTCGACAATTTTGTTGATTCAACTGTTGATTCATTTTTAAATAAACTAAAAAAAATAAGAGATAGAGGGCGTCCAATGAAAAGATGGACCGATTGTAGAGGCGAAGAGGTTCGGAATAGGCAATAATGCCTGACCCGTGAAAGGAAGAAGAAGAAGAAGAAGAAAATATAATAAAATCACAAAGTTTTATATTAAATTTACATTGAAGGTATCAAAATTTTAAACTTTAGTAATCAAATTTAGTTACTATGTATAATTAATTATCAAATCAATTTACTGTTATTATATTTTAAAATTTTCATCTTGTATCTACCTATGAACACTAGTAAAACCTTGCCTGCGAGAAGTTTTAATTTAGCTACTAAAAAATCAAAATTTTGTTTTACTTATTTAAGAATTGATACGAAATGAAGGTAGTAGATTGTTATGTTGCCGAATCTGTTAACGTAAAAGGTCTCATCTTTACAATTTTTTAAATATTACTTTTAGAATAAATTATATTTCATCAAGATTAACCTTAAAAAGTTTTTACGAAAAATTTAATTTTGATATTTGGTTCAATATTATCAACAACATTTGTTTTATAAAATATAAAATGTACAAAACAACAATAAAAATGTTCAAATATTCTTTTCAATTTTTTCTTTAAAACTGAATAAAGATGTAAATTAATATCCAAATAACTTATACCTAGATTAAAATTTATACAATTTGCTCTTCACTCGAAAGATACAATTCATAATTTATTTATTTTATTATTAAAGGGGATGAAAAAACGAAACAGATTATAGAATAAAGTAATATAAGTTAATTTTTCAGTTGAAAAACAAATTTTATGTAATATTTTTATGTTTTACCAATTCTAAATTTGACTAACATCATAAAAAAAACGGTCTATATTATATTGGTTTGTTAGAAATAACTCAAATTACTTTTAAAACGGAATATTTAGTACTTAACTAATTAGTACTACTATTAGTACTATTAGTAATTATTAGTACTAATTAGTACTTTTGGTATAATTAGTGGTGTATTCTGCCGGAAAACATTTGGTCTCAAGTTTCTTTCCTGGTTACGGTCTTCGAAAGTTACAAAATAAAGTATAAAGTTCGAAGTTTACAAAATATTGTTATAACCAGTTAGGTTGCGAATAATCACGATTTGGATAATACCAAAAAGAAAAAATATTTCCTACAACAATTTTGCTTTTAGAAAATTCACGAATGTTTCGATATAGATAAAATAAAATATTAAGCAAGCTGCAAATATCTTGAATTTTTACATGATATTGTACTTTATAGAACGGTAAAATAAAAAAAGTAGTTAGCTCAGGTAGTGAAAGCATATTTATCTGTCCTGAAATTATTTCTCGAATAATCATTCTATTAATGAAATTAATTGCGTACTAACTTCTACTGTAGTTTTATACAGGCTCTATTAGCAACGCACTTGATTCTAAATACCGAACGTATCCGATTAAAAACGGAATTCATAATCAGATTCCAAACTTTACTTCGGCAATTTTCAAACTTTACCAATAAAGCCAATTAAATTTAAGTTATTATAAAAAGTACACTCTCGTTCTTTTGTTAAAAATGTTATGAAATTAGATAGTGAAGATTTACTTCAAAAAAATTGTGCGAATACTGATCGATTGAACTCTTAATAAATATGTCTAAAAAATTTATATTAATAATTTTAAAATATTATTCTACATCTAGGTTGGCTAACATTTAATTAGTACGCTACATTAGTAATTAATTAATTTTTTTTAAAATTCCTTATATGTGTACGTTGTAATCTGTTCAATTTAGAACAATAAGCAACCCCATGACCCAATGGGATGAGGATGATATGTATGACGTGTAAATGAGGTGTAGTCTTGTACAGATCTAGGTCGACCATTCCTGAGAGAGTATGGTTAATTGAACCCCAACCATCAAAGTACACCGGCAACCACTGTCTAGTATTCAAATGGGTATAAAAGTAACTACCTTTACTAGGATTTGAACCAGGAACCTTCGACTCCAAACAACTTAGCTGTTAAACAGCTGACTCACGGCGACGACTTTACCTCTAGATGAATGCGGTGGTGTTTTCTTTTATTTGTCATCGGGAATTATCCATTATTGACAACCATCCAATTTTATTGCTGATTTTGTTGTTTTCTTGACGTGAATTAAGCATGAGTTTGAACAGGGACCCCAATAGAGTTTGTTCACAAATAACTGTCAGCTGGTATCATACAAAGTCGCTTGCCGAACCGGTGTTACTTGACATAAGAGTATAATAGCGACTTTCTACCAGGTGACTTATTGGGCTGGCCCAAAAACCAAATTTAATAACAATTTCCTCTGGGGTATGAAACAATGATCTCTGATACGTAGCCTAATAATATCCGGATCCTAGCCGAGAATCGAACATAAGACATTTCGTGTGGTAGACTGGCGCTTTAACCACTATGCCCCGAAGGCATCCAACCCGTTGGTTAACCATTGGCGGGATTTGGCGGGAGTCATTGGGGGGGCAAATACCGGGGGGTCTGGGGGGTATGGAATACCCCTCAGCACAAGGAGGGGGTCCGGGGGACCTCCCCCGAAAAATTTTGAGATTTTTATTGCCTTCAACTCAATTTTAGGGCTGTTTTTAGGCTAAATTAAAAAGTAAATTTTGTTGGGATTTTAACGTTAAAACGTCATTTTAACTCCCAATTGATGTAAACCTAAAATTGATCTAAAATGGTCCAATAACAATGTTTTTAAATGTTGAAAAATAGTATTAACTTATTTAACCATTAACACATTTTTATTGGACCATTTGATTAATTAATTTTAAGTTTAAATACATCTCCACTAAGAACAGCTTATAAGAAGAACATCTGAATTGATGCTTAAAAAACCCCTGTACAGATAGAGTTTAAATTATTTATTCGATACACTAACTTGGTTAAAAATGTATACCAGTAGAATATTGGGGGGGCAAGTGCCCCCCTTGCCCCCCCCAGATCCCGCCAATGTGGTTAACCCTTTATAGGGCAGTACTACGGGGGAAAATACACATGTTGTAAATTGTAAAATTTTGTTTTATAGGACTTGAATAATGTATTTCTAGTGCCAGAACAGTAAGATATTTCTTTTTTTTATGTCAGGCCTTGGTAAGTAGGCTTATACTTACCAAGGCATGTTCATTGAAATGGGTTCATTAAAATAACAAAGGATGGTAGAAGCACGAGTGATATCAAGAGTAGAATTGCTCAAGCTAGAAAAGCCTTTGAAATGAAAAACAGCTTACTGACTACAAACATTGATTTACAGATTAGGAAAAATTTCTTAAAACATTATGTTTGGAGTGTAGCATTATACGGAAGTGAAACGTGGGTGATAGGGGCTGTAGAACGGAAGAGGATAGAAGCTTTTGAAATGTGGTGTTACAGGAAAATGTTAAAGATTAGGTGGGTGGACAAAATAAGTAATTTAGAGGTTCTTAGGCGAGTGGATGAAAAAAGAAGTATATGGAAGCATCTTACCAAAAGAAGGGATAGGCTAGTGGGGCATATCCTAAGACATCCAGGTATTGGGCTATCAATAATGGAGGGTAACATTGAGGGAGTAAATTGTAGAGGGAGGCAAAGATTAGAATATATAAAGCAAATTACAAAAGATGTAGGGTGTTACAGGTATGTAGATATGAAACGACTTGCGCAAGATAGAACAGGTTGGAGAACTGCATCAAACCAGTCGAGAGACTGATGACAAAAAAAAAATATTTACTGGTAAGAATGCTTATTAAAACAACTTTTAGCCCTATATTACAGAAAAATGTGACGAATAACATATCTTAGCTTTATATTAGCATGAATGCTTGATTTCTTGTAAAAAAACACGAATTTTCTAAGCACTGTACAAAAGTAACAACAAAACAACTTGGTAGCGTACGCTGGTATGAATCCTTCCTTACCACATTCGTGTAACTCATGAAGCAAATGGTCACTGCGCACTAAATTCAATATGTGGATAGCCTACTTACCAGAGAACATCTATAAAACCATAAAATGCCAATAGGGTTCAACTCCATAGCTTATTCTTTAAAAAATCGACCTTATTACCAGTGGTAAGTATATCTACCACAGACTTAAAAAGGGTTAAGTATAACTAACAGAAAATTCAGAAGAGGAGGTGCATTGATGGGTGAATCCTCATTAAAAACACATACACCGGTTATTTTTTATTCATTCATAATAATTATTTATTTATTGTTCCATGGCGAACAGATTGTAGAAGTTTCTGTTGCAAAAATATAATAAATTTAAAATTATATGTTTCAGTTACCTAAATTATTTCTAGTTTGTTCCACATTTAAATTTCCTGACTAATAATATTATATAATACTCTCTCTAGGTAGGTCGCATATGTATAAAACTTGTTCTGGTCACTGACTTGTACTACTGGCAGAAAAAGACAAAAATAATTTTATTTACTTGTTTTCTGTAAAACATTCTCAATAGAAAGTGTGTCATATATTTTTATAATTTTTCTTGTCTCTTGTTTACAAAATAATATGCGTATGATATCTAAAAGAAATGTTAATCCAATTAACTGAAACATAATATTTAAAAAAAAAAAACATTGTAATTTTATGATCTGCATTAGGAATTGTATAATAAGAAAGTAAAATAACTCACCGGGATGGGTTGGTCTAGAGGTAAATTCGTAATCGCGAGTCACTGTTTAACAGCTGATTTTTGGAGACGAAGGTTCCTGGTTCAAATCCTAGTAAAGTGAGTTACTTTTATACGGATTTGAATACTAGACAGTGGTTACCGGTGTGCTCAGATGGTTGGGGTTTAATTAATTATACTCTCTCAGGAATGGTCGGCCTGGGTCTGTACAAGACTTTACCTTATTTAAACGTCATATATACATCATTCTCATCTGATTGGGTCATGGAGTTGCTTATTGTTATTAAATTTAACAGGTTGAAAGGTATACACATTAGGATTTACAAAATAGGCCCTATACGAGTATAAATTTCTAATTAATTTCTTTACTATTGATTTTTGCTGCATTTTGGAAATTTCCAAAATGCAGCAAAAAGTTTTGGTATCGGTTGGTTTTGCAGTAGAAACTAGAATTCCCTTTTCAATTCAGGCAACCAGTAACATACAGTGTGAGGGAAGAAAATAAATTCCCTCATTCAATCACTTTTAGCAAAACTTCCTTCGTTTCACAAAACAAGTTTTGTGAAAACCATTGTAGTTAACCAGTTTTGTTAAACCTTCTTTTCTGTAGATAGCTAGTTTTGTGAAAATGTTGTAATTTACTAATGCGTTTTCTCCTGTAGATATTGAGATTTGTTAAATCTGACCCCACCAATCAATCCGGCTTACATTAAAATAGGCGAATGTATCTAAAACTCGATTTTGAAAATTGTTTACTTAATAAGTTTTGTAAAACCTCCCCTCAATTGCAACCCGCCTATTGATACTGTTAAGACTTATGGGACCTGAATTTAATACACATTCCTATATAAAACTGATTGAAATAGCTATAATATTATAACTCCCATGTTCTTAAATAGGGTAAAATAAAAACCCTTAATTATGGAATTGGTACCATATTACAGAAATTTTTGTACTGAAATTCAATACATCTTTTTTTATTAAAATATACACTACTGCTATAGCAAATTAGATTAGAGATTTATTCCAATAAAATTTAACTGGATTGTTTTGTAAAATTTTGTTATTCTAATATTTGAAATAATTTAGTAATAATAATAAAAAACAAAACAAGTTTTCAAATAAACTATTAATTTATTAATGGATACGTTGGATATTGTCCAACATTTTATAAAAATTTTGAATATATTAAAATACTTTTATGGATAAAGGTTACATATCTTTATAAAAAATAAAACTTGTCAACTTGTATATTCATTTTATTTATGTAATTAAGCCTACTATGTGAATAAGGTCATTTTATGTAATTTATAAATAATATACAAAGTCAATTGAAAACTAAAAAATCTGGTGTGAAACACTCACACAACTTTCTCTTGCCAATGCAAATAATTAACAATAAACCTAACATTAGTAATAAAACATAAGAAATAAACAAAAAACTAACCTCAAAAACATAACCTTATTTTAATCATGAGTGAAACACTCAAAATGAAAATCAACCTCAGTTTGGCTTAGAAATACGGAAAATCACTCTTTCTCTCTAAACTAGGCTCTGTAGAGAAAAATGCTTTAAATAAAAGTTGTAGATCTTTTAATTTTCTATAAATTTAATTATATACACTTTTGTCGTAAAATGCATACTAAGGCCGAAATGTTAAAAAAATCGATTTTTCTCACGTTTTCGTGAGAAAAAAAACAGAAAATCGCAAATTACCGCTAAACTAAGCGTTATACAAAAAATGTTTGAAATAAAAGTTGTAGGTTTTTAAATTCTCTACAACTTTTATTATATAAGTTTTTGCGCTAAAATTAATATTAAAGCCGTAATCTTAAAAAAACAACGTTTTTACGTGAAAACAGCCTCACCGAGAATTTCAGCAAACATGGCGCCTACCCTATCTTGTAGAGAATAAAAAATTGAGTAAAATAGGCGATTTTAAAAAAAATCGTAGGACCAGTTTTTGAGAAAATCGCAAAAAACTGAAAAATTATACGAATAAACTACTACTTCCGGTTGACCGATTTTGATGAAAATGTTCGTGTCGCGTCCGGTAGTGGTATGTAACTTAAGTTTCAAGTTTCAAGTTCGTTCGATGTTCCGTTCTTGAGATATTCTGTTCACACACAGACACACAGACACACACACAGACCAATCGCTAAAAACATGTTTTTTGGGTTCAGGGGGTCTGAAAACGTATAGATCCGGTGAAAACTCGATTTCGAAAAATCGACATGAAAACAATACTTTCCTTCCTATATATTCATATAGGCAAGAGAAAGTAAAAAGAACATTAGCCTGGAGACTTTTCGAGTTATTAGAAAATGTCGGGTTACTATAACCCGACATGTGCGTTTTCGAACAAATAACAATTTGATAATGTTTTATAGAACGCTTCCAGATTATTTGGTCCAGAGTACAATGCCCAACGTACAGAAAGTCCACAACAAAAAATTCCATAGGAAAAAGATCCAATCAATTAAGGTCACAAGTTAGAATGACCAATGTACAATAATGTCCATTTTTCAGAATGTTTAAAGTATATTTGGATTTTTTTAGAATTTAAAATTTTTAGATAATCTCATAAAGACGCAAAATGATACAGAGAATACAATAATCCAAATTGTAGATGGTCATGTAAACGTAAGACATCTGATCAAAAAGAAATACTTAACAAAGGCGAATTGAAAAGGTTGTGTGTCGATATAATGAACGTAATAAGTTACGCTCATTATATCGGTAATAATATCGATATATAATAATAATAATAATAATTATAAAGGAATATCTAAAACCTCCTGAATCCTGAATCCTGAATCCTGGTTGAGAGGGCTAAGAAGCCCTATGATGGCGACATCGTGTTAAGGAACACCTGGTCGCTCGGGGAACAATATAACAGAATAATTGCAACCTCAAGAAATTTAGGGGGAATTTTATAGTTTAAATAGGAAATAGGATTCTGGTTCGTGGGACATTGGAACTGGGTCTTGAAAGGAGGTAATTTATTTTTAGAAGTTATTTGTGGAAAATTTAAATTAAGGGACAAGTGGGTTTAAGAGCGGCTCTTTTATTTTATTTTATTTTTCAGTGGCCTTTTTTCAGTTTTGTGGGAGGCCTATTATCTTGGTGAGGGGAAGGCATGCATTTTACTGAACGTGGACTAAAGGTATAATTTAAGGTAGGGGTTAGTTTATGATTTCAGGGGAGACGGAAAGGGTAGAGTTTGGCATAATCACCGGCCTTTTTATCTTCTGAGTGTTTATTAATTTAAAATGGCGGCTCTTTTCACCATAGTGGAGTGATTATGCATAGGAACATGGGGACAACTACCAACTGGGGGGAGTGAGTCATACAAGTAGGAGGGGCATGGGCAAATAAGAGGAATACAGGGCAGAATAAAAATGTGGCAACTCTAAATTTTGTTAAGTGGGTCATACTAAAATTTAGATAAAGTCGTGGAATGGTAATGGGATAGAGACTTCAGGTGGGTGTGGGCGTCGGTACAAGTCCTGAATGATCTGGGGTCCGTCAGTTTTCCCAGCGTCGCGTAGCCGTTTCGAGGTATAAAACCTCTTTTCTACAACATGAAGATACATGCTGATCCACATGAAGAAGAAAATTACCATTTTTTTCATTTTGACAAAATGTTTTTCACATATAAATCCGCTTTTATATGTAATAAATTTATCTGGTTATTTTGTATTACTTATTTTAACTCATAAATGCATTTTAAAATAATGACAGGGAATTTATTTTCGTTATTGGATATTTAATAAAATTCAACAATTTTGCTATTGGGCATTTAATAAAAAAGGACATTTTTTGTATTGGACATTATGGTTAGTGGAGATTATTACAGTGGACATTTCCAATAGATTATAATAATATCTATTCCAATAGATACATTATACATAAGCTAATTTGTTAGAACCATTGTCAACGAAATCTTTATATGTGCTGTAAAATGTAGTCGTCTTAATAAGTAATTAATAAACATATTGTTTTCTTAATACCTAATGAGTGTTGCGTGTAATATAATATATTAAATTTGATAACAATAAGTATTACCCATTACCCAATGAGATTAAGATAATTTATTTATGACATGTAAATCAAATGTAGTCTTGTACACACTCAGGCCGTTGTTTAGGTCAACAGCCGAAAGGCTGGTTTGAACCTGTAGAGGTTTTACTAAGTAAAACGAGGAGTGAGGTGGTTTACCATTGCCTTTCTCACTGAGTGGAAAAGTATGCTTATCAGCATGCCGGGCCCTCTGAAAAGCACATATTTTCCACTCTGTAAATAACACCTTCACTTCATTCACCACAGGGTCTGGCTGTACAATGAAATTCATTACTTTCAGAGAAGATAACTCTGATTAGTGTCTTTTACACCTCTACCTCTTCTGTTCTTAAATGATTCAGTCATTTAATTGACTGACCATGTGATAAGAAACAGAACTATTTATTTTAGCCCTGCAATGGACAGATTGAGTGTAAATAAATTGACACTACACCTGTCACTCAGGCCACTCAGGCCGATCATTCCTAAAAGAGTATGGTTAATTGAACCCAATCCATCAAAGTACACCGATAACCAATGTCTAGTATTTAAATCTGTATAACAGAAATACTTTTACTAGAATTTGAACCAGAATCTTCGTCTCCGAAAATCAGCTGTTATAAGAATATAATATAATCAGAATAAAATGTATGTTTTGTTTAAAGATTTTTACTTCCGATCAAAGTTATTTAAATTAACTCTTTATAGGTCTGTGTTAGGTAGCCCTATACATACCACTGGTAATAAGATCGATTTTTTTTTAAGAATAAGCTTTGCAGTTGAACCATATTGAAATTTATGGTTTTATAGATGTTCTCTGGCCATCCACGTATTGAAATTAGCGTGCAGGAACCATTTTCTTTGTGAATTACACGAATGTGGTAAGGATTCATACCAGCGTACGCTACCATGTTGTTTTGTTGTTACTTTTTTAAAGTGCTTAAAAAATTCCAGTTTTTTACGGGAAAGCAAACATTCATGCTAATATAAAGTTGATATAAGTTATTCGACACATTTTTCTGTTATATAGGACTACAAGTTGTTTTAATAAGCATTCTTACCACTAAATATTATGTGATTCCCATTTCAATAAACATTCCTTGATAGGTATACTTACCAGGGCTTGACAAAAAAAATATCTTACTGTTCTGGCACTAGAAATAAATTATTCCAAGTCCCTATAAAACAAAATTTAACATTTTACAACATGAATATTTCCCCCCCCATTGTACTGCCCTATAAAGGGTTAAGGAATCATGTTTTAGTTGTTAATTTGTTGAATGTTGAATGGTTTCAGAATTTTACAAAGAAATAACAATAATTTATAGTAGGTATTACATTAAAGTATGTAAAGTAATATGACATACATCGTTAAATGATTTTTTTTAAATATTATGTTTGGTATACCAAAAACCTTTAGACCATAAAACTTACAGACTACTTCAACCCATTAACCCATGGTGCATAGTGCATCAATTGAAATATAATGTATTTAATAACAATAATTAAATATGCGACGTAATGTATTATTGCAGTTTGTACACGGATATATTTTGTATGAAAGCAAAAGGATACAATTTAAGCTAGGCTATAATTAATTATAGCTGTATCAGTGAAAGTAAAATTTAAAAGGAATTAAATGCAGCAACCATGAAACTCCTTTCATAATGTACTTTAATGCTTTAAATGTGTACGTACCTACGTAGTCTTTTGTAAGGCTAGGTCAAACAGTTCAAAACGTTATTATTATTATTATTATTATTATTTTTGCAATACCCTACACTCATTAACAAAGATATATCTGAAATAATTACAATCTCTATATAAATACACCTTTAATATTAAGGTACCTACAAATAAACTAATTATTATTAACTGTTACCGTGAATACACCGAAGAATACTTCAAATACCGTGGACGGACAGGGTCACAAATATGGAGGTCCTCAGAAGAATGGAAAAAGAGCTGGAAATCCTGCAGAGCATAAAGATAAGAAAACTGAGATACCTTGGACACATCATGAGGGGACCTAAATACCAGATTCTGCATCTCATAATTCAAGGGAAACTCGTTGATAAACGCTCGGTGGGACGCAGACGAATGTCCTGGTTAAGAAACCTGAGAGAAGCGTTTAACTGCTCGTTGCATGACCTTTTCAGAGCAGCAGTGGACAAGGTACGACTAACCATGATGATAGGCAACCTTCGTAATGGAGAAGGCACCTGAAGAAGAAGAGTTACCCTAATAAAGGACGGAATTACGGAAATTCTGGCATAAAATGAATTTTTATTGCAGTTTTAGCACTTTAGCTGCTCAATCTGCTTGCTCCCCTTACAAATTAAAAATACGCCGAATATCATAAAGTATAAAAAAGCAGTAACCATTTGCCTATTGGAAGTAGGGAGAGAAGCCAAACAAACAATGGTTACATGAGGAAACAAATAATTTTGTGAGCTCGTATACCGGTTTAGATAATTAGTTTTATATTTGCAAATAAATTCTTTTGCTTTGAACATTTCATATTTTATTGTGTTTGTTTTTTTTATTTGTATGTGTAATTATAAATTATAGCATACTATTTTAATAAAAACATCTTAGTAGTTTAATTAGTATTTTAGTAACTAACATGTAGTCATAAATACTACCACACTAATAGATTACCGTAGAACGTTGCAGTATTATAATGAACAAAGAAGCACTGAATTGATCTACATTTGAACATGGGAAACCATAGTTCTAGAAACAATAACATGAGAAACATATGGGGAACATTAATTAGTTCTATGTATTTAAACTAATTGCTCTTCCTCTTGTGACAGCTAAAAATTTGTTTTGTTAAAATTGTCATCGAAAGTCTGCTTCATCCTGTGCCATTACATGGCATTTTATTTTTCTTTGTTTTTAATTTATTTTTTTATACCATTTTCCTTTTTTTTGTATATTTACGTTAGGAAATTTTGTTGTATGTTTTGTTTGTTTGTAAATTTTTGTTTCTTTTCTTTTATGTGTACTTAAACTTTCAAATTTTTAGTTTCATTGTTGAATAAATTATATTTTTTACCGGCCACATTGGCGCAGTTGGTAACGTGCTTGCCTCTCATCATGCGGTCCTGGGTTCGAATCCCATCGGGTTGGTCTAAAGGTAAAGTCGTTGCTAAAATCAGCTGTTTAACAGCTGCTTTTCGGAGACGAAGGTTCCTGGTTAAAATCCTAGTAAAGGTAGTTTTTTTAATACGGATTTGAATACTAGACAGTGGTTACCGGTGTACTTTGATGGTGGGATTCAATTAACCATACTCTCTCAGGAATGGTCGGCCTGAGTTTGTATATGACTACACCTCATTTATACGTCATAGGCTACATATCATCCTCATCTCATTGGATCATGGGGTTGCTTATTGTTCTGAATTGAACTGATTGCAACGTACACACATTATTACTCAGAAATACAAAAAATACAAAAAAAAAGAAAATACAAAAAAAAGAAATACAAAAAAAAGGAAAATGGTATAAAAAAATAAATTAAAAACAAAGAAAAATAATTAGGGATTTAAAAAAAAATATTTAAAAATTGAACTTCGTTGAAATACTATTCATGAACATTTTCAGAAAATAATTAGGTTATTATAGACAACGAACAGTTCTGGTAAAGCTTTTGCGTGTTTTGGCAGTACCTAGGAAATACTTGTATACGCGTATATAAGTTAATATGAGTTACTAAAATAATACAAATGAATTGCGTGATTAAAAATTGCATTGTGAATTGATTAGATAAAAAAGACCTTTCAATAATTTGACACTCCTATATTTAATTTTTACATTTTTTATTACAGTTACAGTTACAGACACTGTATTGTAACTGTAGTTAAAAACACGTTGACTTTTACAAGGCCACTACCGTGTCTGTGAAGTACAAACCAAGTCTGTACCGGTAGTTTTAAGGCGATATTCATTCATGTGTCCCTTAAAACATGTAATAATATTAGGCATGCTAATAATACTGTACTTATTTCCGAGTAAACTTATTGGCTATAGCCTGCTGCAGTAAAATTATTAATCGATAATAATACAAGTTTCACAACAGCCTTGATCTGCATTTTTAAATCTTTATTAATTTGTAATGCAAATGAAATATGTAATAAAATTTAAGTATTTTTTTAAAAAATGTTTCGAGAACTCATGTAATATGTCATGTTTAGTTATAATTTGAATTAAGCCTTCAAAGACTCTTTAAACATAAAGTAAGCCTAAATTTATGTCAGTCTGATGACGTCAGAAAAAGTAATAACTTATTTATGTGATTACTGATATAACCTTAGACCTAAAAAAATACTTTAATTAATCTTTCCTTGCTTTTAACTATTTTTTTAAAAAATTATGTTTTTTTCTCGTAACGTGCCAAATTTATGTCACGTTAGGTGATTTTAGACGTTTCTGGAAGTTTGTTTTTCAGCCCCATTCTCAAAATTCGCGTACTGTATTCTTTTCTCTTTTGTTCTGTCACCCGGTTTTTGTATTTTTATCCTTCATAGAATTCCTTGAATTCCGTAATTAGTTCTTTGAATTTTTTTCAGTTCATGAAGTTTTCTCGGTTTGTTCCGGTTTTCTCAATATCCTTTCTGACTTCTTTAAAGCTGACTTCTTTATCTGACACCTTAGTTCTGTTATTTAGTGTCTTAAAAATTCGTTTTGTCAACCTGTTATCATCCATTCTAAACAGGTGTCCGTAAAATTTCAGGCTTCTTTTTCTAAACATGATCCAAAATTCTGATGATTGTTATCCACCTATTTTTAATTTCAAAAATGTATAATTACTTCATTTCTGCATTATTTAATACCTATAGTAAAATTAAATTAGATAAGAAATGGTAATTTTAAGCAGATTGTAAGATATACAAGCCAACTTTGTAATCTTCATAATGGAAAATGCGTAGAATAGAAATTCCAAAATAGTTAATGACTTAGCTGTAGGTCTATGTGCCAACTATTTTTATTATTATGAAAATATTTTAATAGTAAATTAGTAGGCTACAGAAAAAAGGATTTGGGGAAATCAAATGTGGGGTCTTTTCTGTTATCCACCCCAGCACAATTTTTCATATTCCGTGTGCAACCTTACAGTATTTTTAATGATAAAAACGGGAAAAATATTTAAAAAAAATTCTACACCAATTCTTCTTCTTCTCTTCTTCTTTGGCCTCGCCTCTTCCCGTTACGCGGGGTCGGCTTTCCCAATCAGAGAGCTCCATTTGTTACGCTCCTGTGCGTCTTCCTCGGATAAGCCCAACATTTTCATGTCTCTTTGGACATTCGTCATCCACGTGGTAAGGGGTCTACCCCTTCCTCTCCTCCCTGTAGCCATGGAAAGGCACCTCTTCACGACATGATCATCCGTTCTCCTGAGCACATGACCATACCATCTCATCCTGGACTCTCGCACCTTTTCTGCTATATTAGCAACTTTGAAGGTTCCCCTTATATGCTCATTCCGCACCTTATCCTTCAATGTGACTCCTCCCGCCTATCGCAGCATGCGCATCTCCGCAGTGTGGAGTTTCTGTTCATGCACTCTCTTAATTGCCCAAGCTTCGCTGCCATAGACAAGTGCTGGTCTAACCGCCGCTCTGTAGACTCTTCCCTTTATTTTTATGGGCACTTTTGGGTCACACAGAACCCCAGTCAGCATACGCCACCTGTTCCAGCCCGATGTTATTTTATGCACTATTTCAGCCTCCATGGAAAAAATTCTACACCAATTCAAGTTAAATTTAAATATAGGTAGGGTAAATTCAATATTGTTACTGTATGTAATAACGAAATACAAACTCATTAAGTATATTACATCATTAAATAAATTTATTTAACATAATTACATTAAATATTATTAAATAATTTAAAGATTTCTATAAATAGGTTAAGATTAACTTGAAAAAGGAAAAAACTTTAACGTTAACTTGAAAAATATTGAAATATGAGTTTTTTAAATATTTTCCCGTGTTTGTCGTTAAAAATACTATTAGATTACCTACATACGAAATATTAAAAAATTGTGAAAGAAATTATGCTAGGGGAATAACAGAAAAGACCCCAATAATGTAACAAATACGGTGTTTTATTGCTTGATAATACAATATTATTACCTTCTTGTTTACTATTGTTGGCGTTCCAAAATTCATTGTTCGTAATATTGCTAATATCAAGCAAAGGGCCTCCGGGCCAGCCCATTCAGTCAGCTGGTAGAAAGTCGCTATTATTTGTTAAGTAACACCGGTTGGGCAAGCGACTTTGTATGGTGACCAGCTGACAGCCATCCATGAACAAACTCTACTGGAATTCCCTGTTCAAACTCATGCCTAATTCACGTCAAATAATACAGAAAAGCAGCGATCAAATTGGGTAGTTGGCAAGAATGTACAGTTCCCGATAACAATTTCTTTTTATTCCTAATATGTGTACGTTACAATCTGTTCAATTTAGAACAATAAGCAACTCCATGACCCAATCAGATGAGGATGATGTGTATGATGTGTAAATGAGGTGTAGTCTTGCACAAACCCAGGCCGACCATTCATGTGGGAGTGTGGTTAATTAAACCCCAACCATCAAAGTACACCGGTAACCACTGTCTAGTATTCAAGTCCGTATAAAAGTAACTACCTTTACTAATATATGAACCAGGAACCTTCGTCTCCGAAAATTAGCTGTTAAACAGCTGATTTTGGCTCTAGACCAACCCGGTGGGATAACAAATAAATGCTAAAAGAAATATAAACCCACCGGGTTGGTCTAGAGGTAAAGTCGTCGCCAAAAATCAGCTGTTTAACAGCTGATTTTCGGAGACGAAGGTTCCGGGTTCAAATCCTAGTAAAGGTAGTTACTTTTATACGGATTTGAATACTAGACAGTGGTTACCGGTGTACTTTGATGGTTGGGGTTCAATTAACCATACTCTCTCAGGAATGGTCGGCCTGGGTCTGTACAAGACTACACCTCATTTACACGTCAAACACATCATCCTCATCTCATTGGGTCATGGGGTTGCTTATTGTTCTTAATTGAACAGATTGCAACGTACACAAATTAGGAATAAAAAAAAAAAAAAGAAAATAAAAAAAAAGAAATATCAAGCAACAAAAACTAAAAACAGTATACAGTATCGTAAAACTAATGTAACTAGTTACTATACATAGTACTCTTTATAGCCGTTACATTATTGAAGTACTAAAAGTTTATAATTTTGTTTACAGATAGCGCTAGTAGCTTTACTAGTAGGAGTCGTAACATCACAAGACTTCTCGTCCAATTCGAACTTTGTTGATGAAGGAAACTATGACTACGCAGAACCACAGAGGCCGCCTCCAAGAACCGCCCCCGTTTCAAGGCCGCAACAACCCTCTCAGTCATATTCTCGCCCCAATTCATTTGCAACTGCACCAAAGCCAACCCCTGTACCAATCCTGAAGCAAATAAACAGGTAATTAATCATTCTTAGCCTATAGTGTTAGTTGTTGTGTTGTTTAGGTCATCAGCCAAAGGCTGGTTTGAACCTGTAGAGGTTTTACTAAGTTAAACGAGGAGTGAGGTGGTTTACCATTGCCTTCCTCACCGAGTGGAATAGTACGCTTATCAGGACGCCGGGCCCTCTGAAAAGCACATATTTTCCACTCTGCAAATGACACCTTCACTTCATTCACCACAGGGTCTGGCTGTATAATGAAATTCATTACTTTCAGAGGAGATAACTCTGATTAATGTCTTTTACACCTCTGCCTATTCTGTTCTTAAATGATTCAGTCATTTAATTGGCTGACCATGTGTTAAGAAACAGAACTATTTATTTTAGTCCTGCAATGAACAAATTGAGTGTAAAAAATTTGACACTACACCTGTTTGTTACGGGCAGACCTACAACTTACAAAGCAAATAAAAAAGAACTTTTTCATTTTTTTTTTAATTATCATACCTTGGCATTCGGGCAAGTCCAGTCAGTCAGCTGGTAGAAAGTCGCTATTATTTGTTAAGTAACACCGGTTGGGCAAGCGACTTTGTATGGTGACCAGTTGACAGCCATCCATGAACAAACTCTACTGGGGGTCCCTGTTCAAACTCATATCTAATCCACGTCAAAAAAAAAATACAGCAAAAAGCAGTGATCAAATTGGGTAGTTGTCAACAATGTACAGTTCCCGATAACAAATAAAAGCTAAAAAAAAATTATCATACCAGATTTACTAACTGCGAATCATAAGAAGACTAAACGACTCTGGAGTAGGGATATCATGAAACGTTAAAATTAAAAAAAAACCAAAATAAAATTAAGTAAATTATGAACTATTTTAATGATTACGGTTGGAGAACTGTCAATGGGCAGCGATCTCCTCAATGTCTTAAAATTTGTCAATATTTGTATCCTTTTTATCAAATTTGCTTGTTGTTATTTTTATACAGTTGCAAATAAAATTATCTTGTATATAAAAAAAAAAATTTAATTCTATAAAGATGTTTTATATCTGAATGCTTAGTTTAGCGTCAATTAGTAGTTTTCCATATTTGGTCATCAAAATCGGTAAGATTATGTAATTTGTTAAGATTGCGGTCTTGGTACCCTATGGATTTTACAACAAAAGTGTATAGAATTATATTATTAAAGTTAAAGGAAATAAGAAAACTTACAATTTTTATTTTTTAGCATTTTTTTTCTACAGAGCCTAGTTTAGCGTCAGTTAGCGATTTTCCGTGTTACTTCTAAGTCCTACATAGGTTAAATTTTCATTTTGCGTCATTCACTCCTGGTTAAAATTATGTTATCTTTATTTTATTCTCATTATTTACTCATGATTAAACGTAGATTGTATTTTTCATTACAATATAATGGTAAGAGTAAGTCATGTCAGTGTTTCACACCACATTGTTTTATCTCATAAGTCCCCCAAACCAAAATTAAAATCTTTGTAAGAATATGTATGTAGTTGAATTGTTATCAATTAAATTCATTATACCTACGATTCTATTACGTACTTTTAGAATATTATTTAATTCAGTTTGTAATTAAAGCTTAATTGCATAATCAAAGTAATCAAATTTAGCCTGTAATTAATAAATTGAATTCTCTCTTCACGGAAGAATGTGAAGATGAAATCATACTCCGAAAATTTTTAATATCAGATTAAAGGATAGTTATATCAAGATCTCTTCAGAATAATTTGTGGTTCTACTTTGGTATAGTAGTTTAGATACTGAAGTCATGAGAAAGCCTTTTGCATAATAATGGTCGGCCTGGGTCTGTACAAGACTACACCTCATTTTACCCGTCATTAACATCAACCTCATCTCATTGGGTCATGGGGTTGCTTATTGTTCTATATTGAACAGATTGCAACGTACACAAAATTAGGAATAATAAAAAAAATTACTTAATCTAATCGTTCAGTTTAATTGTTTTATAAGTGTGGCACGCTTTAAATCTTCTGCTTATTTTATTTTTATTGTTTCTTGATTAAGTAGGCTTCTACTATTTGTATTTTGAATAAAATAGAATATTTAATAATATTTATATCGATTAATCTTAAACAAATATTGAAGGTTTAATATTATAATTTAAAGAAAAAGAAACAGTTATAAATATGATTCCGTTACAAGAATAACAGCATAAGAATTTTCCCGTTTAAATGTTGAACTAGAGAGAGAACAAAGTGCCGGTACCCGTGGTATACTGGATCACCTTGCTCCGACCAGTTTACACAATAAGACATTATAACTAAGGTTCAGTAATAGCTATATCAAGGACGAATGTCCGGTGCATACACGGACACGCTTTTAAAACACTTACACAATTAAGTTTCAATCTCTGGCTCCGGTATTATGTTAATAGATCAGTCATTTTACACACTACTTTACTAAAAAGCTTTAAGAATAACTTAATAACTCGTCAAAACGGCCAGTAGGTACACCCTATTATAATAGCCTATAGGTAGACCTATTATAACGTGCCTATTATTCACGTGTCCTTTTCGATTATTAATCAACAATTCCTGTAATAGGATAATTCATTTTATCACTGTTCCTTGTTTAATAATTACCTACAACTTCAATGTCCTTCAATATAAATCATATGTAAAAACACAATTTCTAAATTAAATTATAATTAAAACTTTTATTACTAAATTACTCATTTAAACTTTTATATTCCATACTTCATAAACCTGCCCATAACAGACAGGTGGAGTGTCAAATTATTTACACTCAATCTGTTCGTTGCAGGGCTAAAATAAATAGTTCTGTTTCTTATCACATGGTCAGTCAATTAAATGACTGAATCATTTAAGAACAGAAGAGGTAGAGGTGTAAAAGACACTAATCAGAGTTATCTTCTCTGAAAGTAATGAATTTCATTGTACAGCCAGACCCTGTGGTGAATGAAGTGAAGGTGTCATTTACAGAGTGGAAAATATATGTTGTTCAAAGGGCCCGGCATGCTGATAAGCTTACTTTTCCACTCAGTGAGGAAGGCAATGGTAAACCACCTCACTCCTCGTTTTACTTAGTAAAACCTCTAGAGGTTCAAACCAGCCTTTTGGCTGTTGACCTAAACAACAACAACTTCATAAACAATCAGAATTACAAGTGTCATAAAAATTACACACATATAGGTTTATATTCTGGCCACATCATTCTGGTAGAGGTGTTAAATTATTTGCACTTAATCTGTTAGTTCCAGGGCTACAACAAATTGTTCTGTTTCTTATTACATGGTTACCAAATTAAATGACTCAATTATTTAATGGGGTAGTCAACCCAGAAAATGAAAATCAAAACTTCTAGCTATAATTTATCATTATTTATTTTAAATGAAATAGTAATTTACTAGTAATGATCTATCATATTTTGAACCAAGCCAAAAAATTATTTACAGCCTCTAATATAAGGGTGAGGTTGGAAAAGTGGGCTTTACGGGGAATAGAATATGTCAGGAACCAAGAAACATATCAACATGATTCTTATGCTACAAAATACAGAAAATTGCTATCTATTATCTGTTGTATACGTTAGTATGTATTTTTTCTTACAAGAAATTTATTGAAGACAAATCATATTTTCAAAAACACTTATTTTATGTATTCACAAATTATTTTTTAACTAAATCCCTATTAAGGTTTTTGTAATTATCATTCCACAGATAATAGAGCAAGAAATTATGAACATTTAAAATCATCCAAATATCTCCAATACAAACCAAAGTAGTTAATTTCCGAGAATATACAATCATGCAAAAACTACATTTCCTGAAAGCTTAAAAGTTGAAAGAATAATTTAATTTCACTCACGTTGCTAGTAAGCTTTATTTTAAACAGTTTGTTTTATAACTTTTTGTCGACGTACAAACAAAGTAAACAAATGTTGTGCTTCAGAAACTTTTAAACTTCAAATAAATGCAAAAAACAATCCAAATTTAAAAAATCTGGTGTGAAACACTCACACAACTTTCTCTTGCCAATGCAAATGATTAATAATAAACCTAACATTATTAATAAAATATTAGAAATAAACAAAAACTAACCTCAAAAACATAACCTTATTTAAATCATGAGTGAATGACGCAAAATGACAATCGAACTCAGTTTGGCTTAAAAATACGGAAAATCACGCTTTCACGCTAAACTAGGCTCTGTAGAGAAAAATGCTCTAAACAAAAGTTGTAGATCTTTTAATTTTCTATAAATTTAATTATATACACTTTTGTCGTAAAATGCATACTAAGACCGAAATGTTAAAAAAATCGATTTTTCTCACGTTTTCGTGAGAAGAAAACAGAAAATCGCAAATTACCGCTAAACTAAGCGTTATACAAAAAAATGTTTGAAACAGAAGTTGTAGGTTTTTAAATTCTCTACAACTTTTATTATATAAGTTTTTGCGCTAAAATTTATATTAAAGCCGTAAACTTAAAAAAAACAACGTTTTTACGTGAAAACAGCCTCACCGAGAATTTCAGCAAACATGGCGCCTACCCTATCTTGTAGAGAATCAAAAATTGAGTAAAATAGGCGATTTTTAAAAAAATCGTAGGACCAGTTTTTGAGAAAATCGCAAAAAACTGAAAAATTATACGAATAAACTACTACTTCCGTTTGACCGATTTTGATGAAAATGTTCGTGTCGCGTCCGGTAGTGGTATGTAACTTAAGTTTCAAGTTTCAAGTTCGTACAATGTTCCGTTCTTGAGATATTCTATTCACACACACACACACAGACACACAGACACACAGACACACACACAGACCAATCGCTAAAAACATGTTTTTTGGGTTCAGGGGGTCTGAAAACGTATAGATCCGGTGAAAACTCGATTTCGAAAAATCGACATGAAAACAATACTTTCCTTCCTATATATTCATATAGGCAAGAGAAAGTAAAAAATCATCTTCTTGAGTTGACAACCCCTTTAAGAACATAACAGATAAAGGTGTAAAATACACTAATCAGAGCCTCCTGTGAAAGTAATAAATATCATTATACAGCTGCTAGACCTTGTAGTGATGATGTAAAGGTGTCATTTTGTAGGATGAAAAATATGTGATTTTCAGAAGGCATGCTGATAAGAATACTTTTTAACTCAGTAAGGAATGCAATCATAAACCATCTCATTCCTCGTTGAACTTAATACTAAAACCTCTAGAGGTACAAAGCAGCCTTTCGGCTAATGACTTAAATAACAACAGACCTTTGTCGTTATCTTTTAAAACCTTTATGGATTTATAGCTTCCAAATTTACGATTCACTTAAACATTTTAATTTACAAAAAATGACACCTTATCGTACTGACATCACTTTACGGTAGTAACACACTTTTTCAAACAGATTAACCTTTTAGTCCAAAATTTTAGACCTTTCGTCCAAAATTCTATCGAACACCTATACCCACATGCATAGATTAAAAGTCACAAGAACATGATAACCCACTTATACGTTCCTTTCCATCTTTAATCTACCTGACGATCCTTCAGGATCCTAAAAAAATCTCTGGAGTAGAGATCTGCTAATTAAATATAATAAAAAATTAACTCAAAATTCAGAAACGTTTTAGACTGGCGCTTACCCTATCTTGTATAAAGTAAAATTTGTAGCATTAAGATGATTTTCAAAAAAAATTCTGAGAGTTTGAAAAATTGGACGAATAAACTACTACTTCCGGTTGGCCGATTTTAACCCTCAACTGGTATCATGCGGTCTGTGAGACCGCTGTCATTTTTTACCCCTCCAACACTTCCCTCCCAATGGCCCGACATCACGTATATTTTGTATACCTTTCAACTGTTGTTTGAACTATGCGTGATCAAGATCGTTTTTGGTACGAGCTAACAAGTTGCGAGTTATTTGTATTTTGTTTTCTACTGGCGGTCTCCTGGACCTATGATACCAGTTGTGTAACTTTTTGACGACTTTAAAACCAAGTAGTACATGGATTGTTTAAAGTTTTAATGAATATACAATAATTTTTCATACATCATTTCTTTGTTTAGTACTATTATAAAATATTTTCATATGTAATTTTATAAAATTTTCATTATGGATGATACATTTAAAATTTCTGAAGCGGCTTCAACACAACTAGATCCATCACGTAAACAAGTTGTACGTGTTAATGATGTGAATTTTTATTAACATAAAAATCTTTAAATTTTATTGTAAATAATCAAAAAGTAAAAAAAACGAATAAATTTTAATAAATGTTTGTCAGAGTGTACTGCCCAACAATAGACATAAATAGCAAAACTCGGAACCAAAATGTAAGTTGTACATCATAATTTTGTAAATAAATTTGTCATTATCATATTAATTACTTATTTATTTATAATTATTAGACCACAGAATGTTTCTAGGGCCCAAAAATTTTATTGTTCTGTTCAAAATGGAAGTAAAAGTCAAAAAAATGCTTAGTGTTCGTTTTTTACTTTTTTAAATAGTAATTTTGCATTTATGCTAAGTATTTTACATTTACATCTTCGATTATACATGGTTTTATAAGTTTAATATTAAAACAAATTAATTAAATGAGTATGAAGAACTTAAAAAAAAAAACAAATTTGGAGGTCTGTCAGACCGCTGATACCAGTTATGTCACAAAAAATGATGATACCAATTGAGTGTAAAAATTTTCATGTTGAAAACATTTTTACATGTTTATTTTCCCCCGTAATACTGCCCTATAACGGGTTAAGTAATTTAATAAAATGATTAATTAATTAAACTATAGGCTGGCAACCTGAGTGATACTTAATTGAATTATAAATCACTTGACCTTTGTTATTAATAGAAAATATTTTCTTTAATTAATATACATGTCTATCTTACGAGCACGAGTATGAATGTATTGGAGTCTTTGCTGAGATAGTTGTTAGTTTACGATTACAGAGGCCTATGCCTATAAACTTTCTATTTAACAATCTTTGCAACATGAAAGTAAAAAATCTGGTGTGAAACACTCACACAACTTTCTCTTGCCAATGCAAATAATTTACAATATAATTTAACATTAGTAATAAAATATTAGAAATAAACAAAAAACTAACCTCAATAAACATAACCTTATTTTAATCATGAGTGAAACACTCAAAATGAAAATCAACCTCAGTCTGGCTTAAAAATACGGAAAATCACTATTTCACGCTAAACTAGGCTCTGTAGAGAAAAATACGTTAAATAAAAGTTGTAGATCTTTAAATTTCCTATAAATTTGGTTATATACACTTTTGTCGTAAAATGCATACTAAGGCCAAAATCTTTAAAAAATCGATTTTTCACACGTTTTCGTGAGAAAAAAACAGAAAATCGCTAATTACTGCTAAACTAAGCGTCATACAAAAAAATGTTTGAAACAGAAGTTGTAGGTTTCTAAATTCTCTACAACTTTTATTATATAAGTTTTTGCGCTAAAATTTATATTAAAGCCGTAATCTTGAAAAAACAACGTTTTTACGTGAAAACAGCCTCACCGAGAATTTCAGCAAACATGGCGCCTACCCTATCTTGTAGAGAATAAAAAGTTGAGTAAAATAGGCGATTTTAAAAAAAATCGTAGGACCAGTTTTTGAGAAAATCGCAAAAAACTGAAAAATTATACGAATAAACTACTACTTCCGGTTGACCGATTTTGATGAAAATGTTCGTGTCGCGTCCGGTAGGGGTATGTAACTTAAGTTTCAAGTTTCAAGTTCGTACGATGTTCCGTTTTTGAGATGTTCTGTTCACACACAGACACACACACACACACACACACACATACACACACACACACACACAGAAACACACACAGACCAATCGCTAAAAACATGTTTTTTGGGTTCAGGGGGTCTGAAAACGTATAGATCCGGTGAAAACTCGATTTCGAAAAATCGACATGAAAACAATACTTTCCTTCCTATATATTCATATAGGCAAGAGAAAGTAAAAGTGGTTAGGCCTCATTAAAATGACATGTAGGCCTAAAGTATTCAGAAAATATTTCAGTCTAATACATCGATATTGATTTTAAAATTTGATATCGGTGATTGAGTCGTTATAGACTGCGCCACCTCAATTCTTCACCGGTGGGAAAATACTTAAATATGAATTTAAAAAGATACTAAAAAATTTGGTGTGAAACACTCACACAACTTTCTCTTGCCAATGCAAATAATTAACAATAAACCTAACATTAGTAATAAAACATAAGAAATAAAAAAAAACTAACCTCAAAAACATAACCTTATTTTAATCATGAGTGAAAGACGCAAAATGAAAATTGAACTCAGTTTGTGAAAGACGAAAAATTAAAATCGAACTCAGTTTGGCTTAATAATACGGAAAATCACTTTCACGCTAAACTAGGATCTGTAGCGAAAAATGCTTTAAATAAAAGTTGTACATCTTTTAATTTCCTATATATTTAATTATATACACTTTTATCGTAAAATGCGTACTTAAGCCGAAATCTTAAAAAAATCGATTTGTCACACGTTTTCGTGAGAAAAAAATCAGAAAATCGTTAATTACTGCTAAACTAAGCGTTATACAAAAAAATGTTTTAAATAAAAGTTGTAGAATTTTAAATTCTATACAACTTTTGTTATATAAAGTTTTGCGCTAAAATGCATATTAAAGCCGTAATCTTAAAAAAACAACGTTTTTACGTGAAAACAGCCTCACCAAGAATTTCAGCAAACATGGCGCCTACCCTATCTTGTAGAAAAAAAATCGTAGGACCAGTTTTTGAGAAAATCACAATAAGTGAAAAATTACACGAATAAACTACTACCTCCGGTTGACCGATTTTGATGAAAATGTTCGTGTCGGGTCCGGTAGTGGTATGCAACTTAAGTTTTAAGTTTCAAGTTCGTACGATGTTCCGTTCTTGACATATTCTGTTCACACACAGACACACACACACAGACCAATCGCTAAAAACATGTTTATTGGGTTCAGGGGTCTGAAAACGTATAGATCCGGTGAAAACTCGATTTTGAAAAATTGACATGAAAACAATACTTTCCTTCCTATATATTCATATAGGCAAGAGAAAGTAAAAATATTGGGCGCCAGGTCTAGCAGTACAGCATTAGAAAATTAAATAAATAAAACTATTTTTTTGCGTTCAACTAAATATTTAATGATTCAACTACTAACAAACATATTCTTAATTTACCCAAACCTATTTTAAATATAGCCAACCTTTTCTGCCGTGACTTTAATAAAAAAACAAAACTTATAAAACCCTTAATATATAAGAAATGAATTTACCTCAAACTAATTATCTCTCCTCTTTCTTCTTCTCCTTGTTCTCCTGGTCATCTTTACAAATACCTCCTTCTTTAACAATTTTTTCAAGCTGAATTTATGATGGGACTGATTTTGGTCTTCGATGTCCGAAATCAGGAAAATCTGGTCGACAAGCCTCTCTCTCCTACCAACCCCGTTCAACCAACATGGTGGACTAAAAGGAAGGAGAACCATCCCAATGATTGGCTGCAAGGTGTCAGGTGAAAAAAGGCCCACAAACACAGAGGGGGAAATAGAACCCCCTAATGACCACTACCCCGTTTCAAATGAATGACCTTTGGTTATATTTACAACTTATTGTCTAACTACTACTCTAATGTAACTAATTCTAACAAGAGGGGTTTTTCCAATACACCTAGTTGAGCGGCTTTACCTCATTTCTGGAAGTTATAGTAATTAAAAATTACCATAACTTCCATAGTTTGTACAATTGCACTTTACAATGGTACAAGTTTAATTGATTGATAAGATGACTGATTATTCCTGGTTCAATTCTCGGATGATTCATATTTTTATGAGAATTTTATGGAAAGTTTCCCATAACAGGCAGGTAGAGTGTTATATTATTTGCCCTAAATTTGTTAGTTTCAGGGTAACGAAAAATAGTTCTCTCTCTTACACATAGTCAACCAATTATTTAACGAAATTATTTAACAACAGAAGTGTAGAAATGTAGAAAACACATAGTCAAAGTTATTTCTTCTGAAATAGTTGAGGAATTTCATTATACAGTTAGGCTCTGTTGTGAATGAAATGAAAGGTGTCATTTGGAGGGTAGAAAGTAAATGCTTTTCGGAGGTCCAACATGCTCATAACCATATATTTCCTTTTAGTGAGGAAGGTATTGGTAAATCACGTGACTCCTCGTTTTACCTAGTTAAGTCTATAGCAGTTGAAACCAGACTTTCAGCTGATTGTTGTTGCATAAGCAACAACAAATTTACTGAAATTAGAAATTACAAATTTACTAAAAATAGTTGTGTTTCTTGCTATATGGTCACCCAATTATATGAGTGAAGCATTGAACAAAAGATGAGGTGGGGTTGTAAAAGACACTTGTCACAGTTATCTCCTCCGAGAGTAATGAAATTCATCATTGTACAGCCAGACCCTGTGGTGAATGAAGTGAAGTTGGTATTAGCAGGGTAAAAGTAGATACTTTTCAGAAGACTGACACGCTGATATGCATACTTTTCTAATCAGTAAGGAAAACAATTTTAAATCACCTCACTCCTCGTTTTACTTAGTAAAACCTCTAGAGGTTTAAACCAACCTTTCGGCTGATGACCTAAATAGAAACAGATTAGATTAGGTTTGGTTTTACGTTTATATCGCTAAAAATTTTATAATGATTTTTAGGAACAAATTATTGCGTGAAATAATGTACGGTTATTGATTTACAGACGAAAAATATGTGTGATAATTAAAACTAACGGAAAAGAACCGAATTTTTTAAATATTTGACAGACTCTCTTCCTTAACGTAACTTACGACTTGATGCAAATTAATAAAAATTGCTTAGTTATTCCTTGAAATTTATTTTAATGGTAGGAGACAATTGTCAGAAATAGAACTATTTTTATAAACATCCCTGAGACAAGCAGGTCAAGTGCAATTAATTGAACACTCCACCTGTCGTTAACAGGCACATACTGTAGTTCTTAACAATCAACAACGATCGACCCACATTATATAACGAATGCAAATTTTATCCTATCTGCTGTTAAATAACATTGAATATGTTTATACATAATTTTTACCGTGAATAATATAGTAGATTGAGTTACTGTTCATTTGGTTTTCAATGAAAGTTAAATAGATACCTTCCGGAATACTACCTACATTATAAATAAGTAAATTGTTTGAGGGTCACTTTATCTTATAAATCCTACGCTGCATTTAATATCAGACTTTACAATAAATTTTTATCTTAACTGCTACATGAAACGATTGTATTTTCTATCTTACAGAATTTATCAATAATTTGCCTTTTACTCAAAAATTAATAGATATGTAAAATTTAATTCTCCCGAAAATTTTCCCTCAATAGTTGCCAATTCAGATTGGTTAATGAAATTTCGTACAGAAAACTTACAAAATACTAGCAACTCCCACTCACTTTGCTTCACAGTAGCTAATGTAGGCCTCATTAAATTATTTTAAAACCTCTCTATATACAATATTTGTGGTTTCGTTGCCCTGTGGCAGCAAAATAAATTGTTTTTCTACACTTCCAGCTCTAGAAAGTCCGACATAAAGTTGTCCATGAGTGAAGGAAGCACTCTTGTCTCAAATCGATGCCCACCGTTTTAAATGTTTGTCCCTGCGATTTAACAGAATTGAATAGAATGCATAGAAGAATACCGATGGAAAAGAAAGAGACAGTTGATATAAGGCTGAGATAAGAGAAAGTAATTCGTGGGTGCGGTACGCAGAGTAATTGGAAATTATATGACTCATTCACTACCTCTCGAATGAAAACAAATATATGAAATACAGTTCAAAAATACAAATTTTGAATATTTCTGAATGTTTAATGTTTTTGGAATCGAATGTTATTCTTCACGTTTTTCTATAAAATATAAAAATTGAATCGTGCTTCTAGCCCAAAAAATACACCATCCAGAGGACTTAGAAATAATAAAAGTGCTATGCACCCGATAAACTGAAACATGCGACATCGTCACAGTTTAAGTTCCTTAACTCACTTAATTAAAGTTACTTAAAGTTGCAAAATAGCCTATTATGATCAGGAAGCTCTAAGCTATGCAATAATGAATTTTTTTTTTGAAATCAGTTTAGTAGTTTCGGAGATTACCTCATACAAACAAACAAACAAACAGACGTTTCTTCTTTATTATATTAATATATTTTATAGCGAATTAAAGGATTTTTAAACTTCGGTTTCAGTTGGTGTTTTACAGTTTACATAATTTAGTGTAGAGAAAAAAATAGCATATCCTAATTAATTTTGCACAGTATAATATGAACATCATCTAATTTTATAATATTTAATTATAATTTTGAAGTGTGATAACATAACGACTTGTTTATATCACAAATAAATTATGTAGTATAGTGTACTCATAAATTCGCGTGCATTCTTATTCATGCAGTAAAAGATATTACAGTGCTCATAAAAATAGGATAAAGTTACATTTTATATATATAATGTTGAAATAACATATATTTTCTGACGTAATTATAGGAAATACCATGAAAGGCGTTGTTTCCTTACGGCATTCTAGATTAGAACTATTATTGTTGTATAACACAAGAAAGATTATGTAGAGCATTTTTTTCTTCATAACTTTGTACCAGCACAATGGACCTATTTCTATTCCTTTCTAACTAAAAGCACATTTTTTAAATAAGATTGTATTATGATATTTCTGAAAGAAAACCTTATTTATACCATCTTATACATACCTTTCTCTGTATACATAAAAAATTATAAATTCTATAAACGAAAAAATTGTAGACAATAATAATAATAATAATAATAATAATTATTATTATTATTATTTATATTAGTTTTAGTATTAGTTAACAAATAAAATTGTATTTCCTTCAATAGTTATATTAACATATAAAGGAAAGGTTTGTGGGTTAAATGATACAATGGAAGAATCAATTTCATCTTGACTTAGCCACCCCTCCTTCGTCTTATAATGCAAGTTATTAAATATTTTAAGCAATAAGTTCAAATTCTTATGTAAGTAAATCTAATACAAAAATTTCTTAGTTTTTATTTGTCACTTAATATTTATTTTTTTATTCCTAATTTGTGTACGATGCAATCTGTTCAATTTAGAACAATAAGCAACCCCATGACCCAATGTGTATGAAATGTTAATAAGATGTAGTCTTGTACAGACCCAGGCCGACCATTTCTGAGAGAGTATGGTTAATTAAACCCCAACCATCAAAGTACACTGGTAACCACTGTCTAGTATTGAAATCCGTATAAAAGTAACTACCTTTACTAGGATTTGAACCAGGAGCCTTCGTCTCCGAAAATCAGCTATTAAACAGCTGATTTTGGCGACGACTTTACCTCTAGACCAACCCGGTGGGTTACTAAATATTGTATTAATTTTATTTGAAAATAATCCTGTGTGTAATACGAACACGACTTTCTTTTGCCAATGTAAATAATGAACAATATATTGTTTAATCATTAGTGAACAATGTAAAATGAAGATTATTATCTTATTTTAATCATAAGTGAAGGACGTAATATGAAAATCAATTTCTGTTCGACTGAAAAATACGCAAAAACACTAATTGACGCAAAACTAGGCTCTGTTGAAAGAAATACTTTAAATAAAAGTTTCAGTTTAATTTCCGATAATTTTTATTGTAACAATTACTTTTGTAGTAAAGTGCAAAGGCTACAGAGGCCACAAAATAAACCTCATTTTTTACCGATTTTTATGAAACAATACAGAAAATAACTAATTGACGCTAAACTATGAACGCATAGTTTGTACAAAACGCGTTGTACAAAATAAAAGTTGTAGGTTTTTAAATACTCTACAATTTTGATCATTACACTTTTACACTAGAATGCATATTAAGGCCGCATCTTAAAAACCCCATTTTTATCTACCAGAGCTCAGGCTCCCCAAGAATTTCAGGCGACATGATGCTTATTCTACTTGTTTTATCCTTAATGTGTGTAAGTTGAAATCTGTACGTATATTCAAGCCCATGACTCAATGATATGAGGATGATATGACGTGTAAAAAAGGTTTAGTCTTGTACAGACTCAGGCAGACCATTCCTGAAAGAGTATGGTTAATTGAATCCCAACCATTAAAGAACACTGGTAACAACTGTTTAGAATACAAATCCGGGCAAAAGTAAGGTATCTTATCTACCTTTACTAGGATTTGAACCACGGAACCTTTGTCTCTGCTCATCAGATATCAAACAGCTGACTCGAGGTGACGATTTTACTTCTAATGAATCCTGAATCCTGGTTGAGAGGGCTGAGAAGCCCTATGATGGCGACATCGTGTTAAGGAACACCTGGTCGCTCGGGGAACAATTTTACCGAATAATTGCAACCTCATGAAATTTAGGGGGAATTTTATAGTTTAAAATTAGGAAATAGGATTCTGGCTCTTGCGGGATTGGGACTGGGACTTCAAAGGAGGTAATGTATTTTAAGAAGTTACTCGTGGATGAAAATTTATATTAAGGGACAAGTAGAGAATAAAAAATCTATAAATATATAATGGCGATTCACACCAATTATTTTCATTAACGTTTTTATGATTAAAAGTCATTTAAAAATTAATCACATTGATCGAATAATTTTATTTACTTCTAATAACATACAAAACTTCCCATAACAGACAGGTGGAGTTTTAAATTGTTTGCACTCGATCTGCTAGTTACAGAGCTACAAAAAAATAGTTATGTTTCTTATTATATACAGTGCCTGTCAAAAGTTTAAGGAAACCATTAAAAAATAAAATTTAATTTTTCTTACAGAAGTTTTTCTGCGATCTCTTTGTAGCTTCAGCTACTTTTCCACATCCCCACAATTTGCCACTTCACTACTGTTATTCACTGAATTACTTGCGGCCCATTTTCAGATTTTCAAATAAAGCAATTAACCGAAACCTCGCTATTAGTAAACTGAACACCATAAATGACTAGTGGCGGGAATCAGTTGTTTCGTCAATGCTATCAGCTTTTCAGATCCCGGTTGAATGACAATGGATGTTTGAAATTAATAAGACGGTAATTACGAACACGAGCAAAGTTAGAAAAACGAGTTTTTTTATCTGCAAACAAGGTTAAAAATGGTGCATTCAACCCTGTGATGAAGATGATATGCCTGTTTTTTTTACAAAAAAAAGGAGACTGGCCCTAAGTGTTTTTCCTGCAAGCCCACAGACATACCAAAATTCATTAGTCTGATTGTAACCGTTCTAAAGTTATAATTTTTTTGAATTAAAATTTCGCCAACATTTGATTTTTTTTAAACGGAAAAAACAATAAAATTAGTTAAAGAGATAAAGAAGTCGAATGTGTCCTGAAATACTACTAATTCTAAGGGCTATTTGGATAATGTTTTACATTGTATAGTATAGTAAATATAGTATAGTATAGTATAAGAACAAAACCCAATAATGTGAAAAGTACCGGTGTCCTTAAACTTTTGACAGACACTGTAGTTATATGGTCATCTAACTAAATGACTAAATCATTGAAGAACAAAAGAGGCAGAGGTGTAAAAGACACTAATCAGAGTTATCTCCTCTGAAAGTAATGAATTCCATTTTACAGCCTGACCCGGTGGTAAATAACATGAAATGTGTCATTTGTAGGGTAGAAAATAAATACTTTTCAGAGGTTAGACATGCTGATAAGCATACTTTTCCATTCAGTGAGGAAGGTAATGGTAAACATCTCACTCCTCGTTTTACTTAGTAAAACTTTTCAGGGTTTAAATCAGTCTTTCAGCTAATAACCTAAACAAAAATAACAACAACAAATGAGAGAAGCAAGAATACAAATTCAATCGAAAAATATTGAAAAAGTTTAAAAATAATATTGATATTACAAAAATATATTACATTACATTCCTTTTCCCATGTTCATAGAAATGCATTTATCTGTTGTTTTTTATTTACGTATCTTATGAAATCGCTCTAGAAAGTATAGTCCCTTCACTTTATAATAGTTATATTAAAGCTTAGTTTAATTCTTAAATGTATAAGTCTACAAGTTCACCAAATAGAGTCCAGTCCCTCAGTTTTTTTTTTTTTTTTAGAGGAGGTCAAGGTTGTTAGTTATGAAGCTTAGAAACAATAACACTTTCTTTCCTTCAATATTTTCTTGTACACGATCAAACTTAAAATGAAATATATCAAATCTTATTATCTTAATTGTTTTATAACGGGTGTACGAAAAGCATGGGTGTCTCAAAAATTTCTAAATCGTTGTTGAAGTAATATTATAAATAATATTATAACACCTAAGTCTACGTTCGTTCGGGATTTGGATATAATAAATAACAAAAAGAATTACTTTAAACTTCGTCGTCGTCGTCGTCTTCATGGATTAGGCTGTGCGTTAGCCTGTTCCGGCGTCCATCTCTTCCTCGGTCTACCAATACATCTTTTACCTGTCGGATTATGGATCAATGCATTTAATGGAAGGCGATCTTGGGACATTCTTAACACATGCTCTGACCACTTTTCTTTGTATGTCCTTATAGTGTTCAACAATGGTTGGGCACCGCATTCATTCCTTATTACTTCATTACGAATGCGATCCTCTCTTGTGCAGCCCTTAACTTGCCTTAGAAATCGCATTTCCGCTGACTGGATTCTTGATTCCTGTTTTCTCGTCAGTACCCATGCCTCACTTCCATAAGCCAAAGTTGGGATCGCCATTACTTTATAAAACTTTAGCAATGTGTTTTTCCTGGCTCTATTCTTGAGAGATCGACTTATTGCACCACATACCATGTTGAACCTAGTTACTTTTTGATGCACATCATGGTCATAATTATACGTAACATCGCATCCCAAGTATTTAAAATTAGCTACTTGCTCCAAACGCTTGCTTCCAATCACTATTTTAGACCTTGTAGGCCATTTTCCATGGAAAGCCATAATTTTTGATTTGCCTGCAGAAATTTAAATTTTTAAATTTAATTTAAATTTAAATTTAATTTTTTTAAATTTTTATATGGGAACACAACAATAAAAATAGCAGTGGGGGCCGGAAAATTGACAGATGAAATAGCTACAAATAAAGGAGTCAAACAAGGTTGTCCAATTTCACCTGCTTTATTTAATATATATGTCAACGAGCTTACTTTAAACTTATGACAATTAATTATTTACGAATTATACAAATATTATACACAAAACTTACAATATACAATTATATTACTTATTATTATTATTATTATTATATTACTTACAATAAAATTATATTACTTCAAGTAAATTAATTATACCTTGGACAATTCAAATTGGTTCTAGCAGCTTTGGCGTTTGTCTACTCCACTCTTCACCCCTCGCCGTGCAACGACGGTAAAGTCACAAAAGTATATAATTGCTACTGTAATGTGCAACTCACGCACGGTCACTACGCTGAATCCTGAATCCTGGTTGAGAGGGCTAAGAAGCCCTATGATGGCGACATCGTGTTAAGGAACACCTGGTCGCTCGGGGAACAATATAACAGAATAATTGCAACCTCAAGAAATTTAGGGGGAATTTTATAGTTTAAATAGGAAATAGGATTCTGATTCGTGGGACATTGGAACTGGGACTTGAAAGGAGGTAATTTATTTTTAGAAGTTATTTGTGGAAAATTTAAATTAAGGGACAAGTGGGTTTAAGAGCGGCTCTTTTATTTTATTTTATTTTTCAGTGGCCTTTTTTCAGTTTTGTGGGAGGCCTATTATCTTGGTGAGGGGAAGGCATGCATTTTACTGAATGTGGACTAAAGGTATAATTTAAGGTAGGGGTTAGTTTATGATTTCAGGGGAGACGGAAAGGGTAGAGTTTGGCATAATCACCGGCCTTTTTATCTTCTGAGTGTTTATTAATTTAAAATGGCGGCTCTTTTCACCGTAGTGGAGTGATTATGCATAGGAACATGGGGACAACTACCAACTGGGGGGAGTGAGTCATACAAGTAGGAGGGGCATGGGCAAATAAGAGGAATACAGGGCAGAATAAAAATGTGGCAACTCTAAATTCTGTTAAGTGGGTCATACTAAAATTTAGATAAAGTCGTGGAATGGTAATGGGATAGAGACTTCAGGTGGGTGTGGGCGTCGGTACAAGTCCTGAATGATCTGGGGTCCGTCAGTTTTCCCAGCGTCGTGTAGCCGTTTCGAGGTATTGTAAATAAAGTCCTCCATACGTATTGTAAATAAAGTCTTCACTACGCTTTGTTTTCACTATTGTTACTAATAATCTGTCAGGCAAATGATGTGACTAATTTCATATATGATTTTCTGTTCATTATATATTCAGACCAATTTGTTTAGTTAGTTGCGTGCGTCTGTTGAGTATAGTTTAGTGAGTTTTTGCAGTTTGGTTCTTGTAATTTATAATTAAACTTTTTACTGGGACAAATTAAATACATATTTTAAAATGAAATAATTATTTATATGTTTGTACACTGAAATAAGGTTGTAGGCATTTGCGTACATTAAAATTTTAGTCCTTGTTGAAAGAATAGGTTATGGATAAACTTTATACGGAACTGTGTGTAGGCTATACGTAGAGCAAGAGTTGTGCCAGTTCGAATTGTTCACAGTATACGAAACTTAAGCTTACGTGGAGTGAACACCTCGAAAGCAAACGTTTATCACTAAATAATCGACTCAGCCGTTTGTTCCACATAGTTAAACCTCGTACTCGTTTACCGCTGAAGCAAACAATTACCTTTTATACAATGCTTTCCTGGAACCACTATAAATTTAAGGAATTCAGATATTTGGTACTGCTGTTCGAACCAATTTAAACAAGATCCGGGTGTTCCAATATAAAAACTTAAGGCCCGCCATTGGAACACCTTGATACATGAGAAACGACACCCTCCATTCTGACATTTTCATTCTTTACGTAAAGACAAATTTATAGAAGATTCATTGACTAATTGAAAAATTATCCAAACGATCTCGCTCGACATTTAGCCATTTAAATATTCCAAATTTTAGAAGACATCGCCGTCTTTGAAGCATTAACTACAGCTCTCGGTACTTTGTTCTGAAAAGTCTGTATAATTCTTATCTGACTTTCTTTGGCGCAACCCCAAAGTTGTCTATGTATAAAATAAAATTCGATGTACGTGTGTATATGTATGTGTATGTGTATGTTCCTCTTTATCTCCTAAATTACTGAACAAATTTTCATGCAGTTTTTTATGTTGTAACTATGATGCCGGTCCAGGTTTTAGGCTATTGAAACCCTTAAAAAGTTAGCCCTAAAGGGTTGAAAATAATGTTTATATCCTATATTAAGGCTATGAGGTTTGAAAATCTGCTGCTTTTAAACCAGCTGATGTGATTCAAATTTGTCATAAATTAAGTCATATGATTTAGCAAATAGCGACGTGGTGCTAAGGATCAGCTAGTGACAACATCACATGATCATTTTATTATGTAGATACGATTTTATATTGTTGAGTATTTTATAAAAGTGAAGTTCTGTGTTTCTTTAATTAGTTTTAATTTTCTTTTAATTGGTGAGTGATCAATTGCTTTGATATTTTATTTTGACAGCTTGAATCTGTCCTACACAAAAATGAAGAGTCGTTATGATCTAGTAGGTACCATTTTTCGCGTGCAAAGCCGCGACGGGGCATGCTAGTATACCATAAATTTAGATGGATTTTAAAATTTCTTTATAGATTGTTACTTTAGTATGGAGAGCCAGCTGGGAATTTCTGAAGGTTGTAAAAGTAATTTGAAATGTTCCACATTTTCTGATCACGGTGTTTGTAATATCTGAACAATAAAAAATTACAGTAATAAATATAAACCTTTGAAATTGATTATTTATTTTTATAATAATCAAAAAAAATTAATTTAAAATTAAATAAATAATCTAGTTTCGTTTTGTTTTTGTTTTTTATTAATTAGTAAGACGAAATTTTGTTGATTATAGGTGATAGAATAAAATAGTGAGAAATTTAATGACAAAACGAATTACCTTCAATAGTTTCATTGCAGAAATGAAGGTCAAAATAAAAGACATACGGCAATTACACTTTAGGTATTGGTAATGTCATAAATAAATCAAAAATTGTAGCACATTTCATGTAAGAGTATATAATTATAAAAATAAAAATTATTATAATTTTATGATTAATACGAAATAACTGTTCATATCATTAGGTAAAATTTATTTTAATTATTTTTCTAAGAATCATTCAATGTTTGAAGGATTTAACAATGCACTCTCAATAGTACTGTCAAAAACTAAAAGAAAAAGAAGAATCTTTGACAAACCAACAAATAAATTTAGACCGACTGTTTAGTTTTTGTTGTTTAGATCATCAGCTGAAAAGCTCGTTTGAATCTCTAGAGGTTTTACTAAGTAAAACGAAGAGTGAAGGGGGTTTACCTTCCTCACTGAGTGAAAAAAAATGCTTATCAGCATATCAGGCCCTCAAAAATCATTTACTTTCCACCCTGTACATGACGCCTTCACTTCATTCACCACAAAGTCAAACTGGATAATAAAATTCATTACTCAGGGGTGAAAACTCTGACTTGATTTTTTTATACGTCTCTTTCTCTTCTGTTCTTAAATGCTTCGGTCGTAAAATTGGTTGACCATAATGATAAGAAACACAATTATTTTTTGTAGCCCTGGAACTAGCAAATCCAGTGCAAATAATTCAACACTCCACCTGCCTTTTATGGGCACACTAGTTTACAAGAATTTAATAATAACTAAAATATTTGTCCAAAAAGTTGTTATTTGGATGTAGTGATGTGTGAATGTTGGTTGATCTGACGAAATTTCTCCCATAAATTTTCTTATTCCAGTTTACTACTAGCCCTTTCCACTCGACTGTCGGATCTGATCCGACACGATAGTATTACCGTTCCACTCGTATGTCGGACCCCATCCGACTCCGTTTTCACAGCTGATTTTGTATGAAAATACGCGTTCAATAAAGCTGTTGTAATGTGCTGGCCTGTACGGGATGTTTTTAAAATTAATTCTTGTAGTTTTCGATAGTTGACTACTACCGCTTATCGATATAAACGGAATTAATTGAATCGATGTCGCCATACCAAACTAGTAAACAAACTAACCTAATCGTGAACATGCGTTGTTTAGTTTGCGGTATATTGTGTCACTTTAAGATCAGTTTAATAATTTTAGGTAACTAATTCACACAAAAAGAATATTCAGATTATTTTGCATGTTTTTATTAGGTTTTAGGTATCAATTTCTCGTTACACGGTTTATTTTATCTTAGTTTTTACGACAGCAGTGTATATTTTGAAGGTTATTTTTAAAAGTTTTTAGCTAAGAAAAAGCATTTTTTTATGTATCATTTTAACATTAAAAGTAATAAGAAATATAAAAAGTATTGCATGCTCTTAAAACTAATAACAACACATTATGCGTATGATTAATGTAATAGGGTATCAACAAATCACAAAATAAATACAAGTGGGCCGGCCGCATTGGCGCAGTTGGTAACGTGCTCGCCTCTCATCATGCGGTCCTGGGTTCGAATCCCACTCAGGCATGGCATATTTTCATACGTTACAAAAAAATCATTTCATCCTCATCACTCACAGTTACACCCCAACGTCGTCGCTAATGACCTTGTAGTTGATGCGACGTTAAAACAAAAAAAATACAAGTGGAGGGGAATCACAGTTAAAACGTAATACTAGTGGAAAGGGCTAGAGAAGTTCTTTTGATTGCCGTCATTCATTTTCAGTCATTCATTTTCCACAACAGTAGGCCAAATCAATAATTTATCGTTTACGGAAATCCATCTTTTAGTACATAAAGTCGTAATAACTTTTTTAATCATTTGAATCACAATCTGTAATTTGTATTTTGATTACCCTCTAAAATAAATTTTCTAATGTAATTCCGATTTATTTTATGTACCTTCCTGTTTGGCTTAAACTACTACTTACCGTTATCGTTAATCAAAAATTTAACACTTTAAATTGAAAACTACTAGCCTAAATATTTAAATAGGAATATATAGTAAGTAATTTAATATATAAAAGAGTATTACTATCTCGTTTTTTAACAATAGTTTGCAATTTCCTTATGCGTTATACAAGATCTGTTACATTAAGATGAAATTTGACGAAAATGTAATACTAAATAACATTTCTTTTTCCTCACCAATATAAAAGGAATGGAAGAAAATATACGTATAATTTATTTCAATTTACATTATATCTTTTGTAGCCTACTATTAAAGTTTATAACAATCTCAGTGATAGGATGTATATTAAATTGACAAAGCAGGCCAGGATGTTACCAACGAAGTTTGATAAAAATAATGATAACAAGAAAACAACAAAAAGTGAAGAATAGAAATATAATAAAAATCTGGTGTGAAACACTGACACAACATTCTCTTGCCAATACCAATAATTAACAACAAACCTAACATTAGTAATAAAAAATTAGAAATAAACAAAAACTAACCTCAATAAACATAATCTTATTTTAATCATGAATGAAAGACGGAAAATGAAAATCGACCTGTTTGGCTTAAAAATATGGAAAACACTCTTTCACGCTAAACTAAGCTCTGTAGGGAAAAACGCTATAAATAAAAGTTGTAGATCTTTTAATTTCTTATAAATTTGATTATACACTTTTGTCGTAAAATGCATAGGCTACAAAGGCCGAAATCTTAAAAAAAATCGATTTTTCACACCTTTACGTGAGAAAAAAACAGAAAATAGCTAATTACCGCTAAACTAAGCGTTATACAAAAAATATTTGATATAAAAGTTATAGGTTTTTAAATTTTTTACAACGTTTATTTTATAAATTTTTGTGGTAAAATGCATATTAAAGCCGTAGTCTTAATAAACAATTTTTTTACATGAAAATAGCCTCACTAAGAATTTCAGCAAACATGGCGCTTACACTATCTTGTAGAGGATAAAAAATTTAGTAAATCAGGCGATTTTTAAAAAAATCGTAGGACCAGTTTTTGAGAAAATCGAAAAAAGTGAACAATTATACGAATAAACTACTACTTCCGGTTGACCGATTTTGATGAAAATGTTTGTGTCGGGTCCGGTAGTGGAATTTAACTTAAGTTTCAAGTTCGTATGATGTTCCGTTCTTAAGATATTTTGTATAGACACACACACACACACACACCGACCAATCACTAAAAAAATTTTTTTGGAGTTCAGGGGGTCTGAAAACGTGTAGATCCGGTGAAAGCTCGATTTCGAAAAATCGACATGAAAACAATACTTTCCTTCCTATATATTCATATAGGTAAGAGAAAGTAATAAGGGATTAAGTGAGGTAGAATTTAGTAAAGAAGCCGTTAAAGTACAGTAAAAGACAATTATTTGATTCCAAATAATCATCTGCTTCGGTCGAGATAAGGAAACAATTTGTGAAAACGTTTATCTGGAGTGTATTATTATAATATATGTAAGTAAATTTGGGTGTTAAGAAAGCAAGATATAGAAAGACTGAAAGCAAATTTGAGAAAAGGGGTAAACGTAGACGGTGGAAATTTTTATGTTTGAAAAATACTCCTAGTATAGTCTCGACGAACACTTATTCGGGTGTTGTTTACAATAGAGATCAATTTATTACAGTTTTAAACAATCTTTATTGAACGAATTTCCACTCTTAACCCTTTCTAACCTAGTGTGCCATAGAAGTCACATTAGAGTTAAATAACAGCCATCAAAATGTTAGGTGTTAGTGACTTCTTTGGATGAAAGAACGCTGGGTGTGAAGTGTAATAATTTTCTGTACCCTAATCAGGAATCGAACTTAAGACCTCCGCTTTGGAGTGTAGCATGTTGACCATTGCGCCACGAAGGCGATCATCATTTTTTTTAAAGGTTATTTTAGTTTCAAATATTCGTGTTCATTAACTAAAATAAAGTAGCATTTCTTCGAATTTTTTGTATTTATATACAAGTATAATTTTTAGACTTTTAGTAAATAGTGACTTTATCCATTTTACCAATGTATTTTCGTTGTAAAACTTTTTAAGTTTTAAATAATGTCTTTAATATAAAATCATATTTCATTTTTTGTTGCAAATATAAGTAAGAGAACATGTTTTGTTTAGGAAGCCTGAACATGATTTTTCTTATTCATATTTTTGGGAACTTTGATACCATCAAGTCCCAATGTGACGTACGTGTCACACTTTTTTGTCAGGCCATCAAAAGGGCTAAAGCACTAAAAGTGATTTTTTTACACTTAAATTTATGAAACAATGTAGTACACATAATTTTTTGTATACAGTTAAAAATTTTGGGATTGAAAGGGTTAAGAAACGAAATGCATTGTTGATATAGGTACGGATATGAACGCAGAAGATCTGCTGAATACATAACAAGTGAAATGACGAACAAGTACTTGAATCTTTTTTTGACAGTGACCTTATGTGGGAATAGGCATCGTTAAAGTCAATAAAATATTAGAATATACAGTCTATGTAATTAATTTTTTTGAAATTATAGAAAATTTACAATTTGCATTCAAAAAATATATAAAAATACCTAATTTTTTAATTATTACGTAATTTTTAATAAATATTTCAAATCTGATTAGAACCACCGGGATGGTCTTGTGGTAAAGTCGTCGCTGCGAGTCAGCTGTTTAACAGTTGATTTTCGGAGAAAAAGGTTCCTGGTAAAGGACTAACTTTACTAGGATTTGAATTAGTTTAAAATCACTGGTCTATCCCTTTTTCTGGTAATGTATTTCCATATACGTCTTCTTCTTTCTTCCACTCGTCTAACAACCTCTAAATTAGGGCCTACTTATTTTGTCCACTCATCTAATCTTTAACATTTTCCTATATCACCACATTTGAAAAGCGTCTATACTCTTTCTTTTTACAGCCCCTAACATCCACGTTTCACTCCCGTATAATTCTACACTCTAAACATAGTCATCTAAAAAAACTTTCTTAATCTGTAAACCAATTTTTGTAGTCAGTAAGCTATTTTTCATTTCAAAAAGTTTTCTAGCTTGAGCTTACGTAATTTTGATATCACTTGTGCTTCTACCATCTTTTGTTATTTTACTTTCTAGATAGTAGAATTTACCAACTTATTGGTTTGTTTTCGTTGCCTACTAAATTTCCCATCTCTTTGAGACCACTCTCGCTACTACACAACACTTTCAAAAAAATTGTTAAAAAAATGATTAGGGTATTGAAAGTAACCTACCGGGTTAGCTAGAGGTAAAGTCGTCGCTAAAATCAGCTGTTTAAGAGCTGATTTTTGGAGACGAAGGTTCCTGGTTCAAATCCTAGTAAAGGTAGTTACTTTTATACGGATTTGAATACTAGACAGTGGTTGCCGGTGTACTTTGATGGTTGGGGTTTAATTAACCATACTCTCTCAGAAATGGTCGGTCTGGATCTGTACAAGACTGCATCTCATTTACACGTCATACACATCATCCTCATCTCATTGGGTCATGGGGATGCTTATTGTTCTAAATTGAACAGATTGCAACTGACACAAATTTAGGGAAAAAAATGATTATTGAAAGTAACTCATGTTTCAGTGACAAGGCAAAGAAATGAAAGAATGAAGAACTCAAATGATACACTAAAAGAAATGTTTAAAAACATTTTACATTTAAAAAAACCAGATTAAATTTTAAGAAATAAAATAAAAAAAGTTTTAATAAAAAATTTGAAAAAATTTAGAAAGGAAGAAAAGATTTATATAAATATTTTTTGTGATTTGATTATGTGTATTAGATAGGAATTAGGAAGTAAGTGATTCACAAATGAAAGTAACAACAGAAAGCCTATTATATTTCTTATGTCGTCATCAAAAAGAGTGAGTACTGGAATAAATAACGATAATATGTATAATTGAGGGCAAGGCACAACCACTTGTAATAGCCTACGTTATTGCACGCGTGACAGACTCAACTAATCAAAATCACATGCACACGTACAACCAAATGCTCAGCTCGTTCCCTTTCATATAAAGAGAAGAAAAAAACTTTCACGGTTATCTCTACGATTATCATTAGGTTATGTAACGTAATATAGTTTTAATTAAAAAATAGTATGCATTGCAGCCTATTGAATTAAGTATAACTACTATTCATTCACAACCAACTAGATTGGTTTCATACTTAAGTCTACTAAAATAAATTTATCATATTTTTTTTAAATACGTCCAGAAGACTCTCGAGGATGTATAGGACATGTCAAAAAGTTATAACATCTGAAATACATACGAGGTGTGGCTATTAAATAACGAGACTTTTTTTTTTTTTTTTTTTTTTTTTGTTTAACGTCCGACTGTTCTGCAATTACTGCTAATGCAGACGGTGATGGATGAAATGATGTTTTGTAACGTATGAAAATATACCGTGCCTGAATGGGATTCGAACCCAAGACCGCATGATGAAAGGCGAGCACGTTACCAACTGCACCAATGCGGCCGGCAAATAATGAGACTGACTTTGTAAAAAATTGTAGTTTTATTTTATACATAATCACTTATTGTCACGCTCAATATAAACTCCTTTGCTATCCCTACAACGCTATATGCGAATTTTCCATTGTTGGAAACTGTGCTGAAAGTCATCTTCTGTCAGCTCCTTCAGGACACGTGCCGCTTTCTCTTTTACAGCTTCCATAGACAAAAATCTTGACCCTTTTCATACAGAATTCACCTTAGGGAACAGGTAGAAGATAATAACATGTGATGAAACGTAGTTTCTTATTTATGATCCGGAAACGAAGCGCCAATCCATGCACTGGAAGAGCCGAACTTCACCGAGAGCCAAAAAAGCTCGAATGAGCAAGTCAAAATGTAAAGCAATGATGATTGTTATTTTTTTATATTCATGGGATTGTGTTCCTTCACTGGGTTCCCGAAGGTCAAACAAATAATCAATATTAGTACCTTGAGGTACTTTCTAAACTACGTCAAATAGTAAGGAAAAAACACCCAGAAATGTGGAAGGACAAACATGGGTTCTCCACCAAGACAATGCGCCAGCTCATTCCGCGTTATCTGTCAAGAGGTTCCTAGCCAAGTACAGCATCTCAGTGTTAGAACATCCACTTTACTCACCAGATCTTGCACCATGTGACTTCTTCCTGTTCTCTAAGGTGAAATCTGCATTAAAAGGGACAAGATTTGAGTCTGTGGAAGCTGTAAAAGAGAAAGCGGCACGTGTCCTGAAGGAGCTGACAGAAGATGACTTCCAGCACTGTTTCAAACAATGGAAAATTCGCATGTAGCGTTGTAGGGATAGAGAAGGAGCGTATATTGATGGTGACAATAAGTGATTATGTATAAACAAAATTTTTCTTTACTACGTCAGTCTCGTTATTTAATAGCTTCACCTCGTATAACAGTCACACATTGTTCTACTACTACTAATAGAAATAAATTCTTTTACGCTATAAAAAGTTTCACCAATCAAGTCAATTTCCAAATTTTTTTAAACGAATGCAAATTATCATATTTTAAAAATTGGGGTAATTTAATAATGTATTTTCTCCCTGCATAATCACTAAAAATTAATTGGTAATTTTCTCTTCATTTCGTTTCCTACAAGTGTACATTATCTTTAAAGACCCAATATTTTCTCTCATGATAACTTTTTTAACTTTTGAGTGGAAAAGACGAATGCTTATCAGCTGGCCAGGCTATCCAAAAAGTACTTTTTCTCCACACTGCAAAAATAGCACCTTCATATCGTTCACCACAAGGTCTAGCTGTATAATGAAATTAAATTATTTCAGAGGAGATAACTGTGACTGGTGTCTTTTATAGCTCTTACCTCGTCTGGTTTTAAATGTTTCAATCATATAATTGGATGTCCATGTGATAAGAAACAGATTTTGTTTGTATCCCATGAACGAGCAGATCGAGTGCAATTAGTTTAACACTCTATCTACTTGCAATGGGCAGAATCAAACATTTAAAATTCCTCATTTTACTACCATAGTGTTTGCGCATTATAACTATAATATTTGTTTTTCATTTTTCCAGACATAACGAGGACGGATCATACACATACGGTTATGAAGGAGCTGATGGAAGCTTCAAAATCGAAACTAAACTCCCAACCGGTGAAGTAATGGGAAAATACGGTTACGTCGATGATTTGGGTAAAGTACGTGTCGTCGAATACGGTGCAAACAAATACGGATTCCAACCAGCAGGAGAAGGTATTACAGTAGCTCCACCAACACTCGTTGATGAATCTACCAGACGTGGTCCAGATGGAGAAATTATTCAAGATGATGGATCATACCTTGAAGAACCAGCAGCAAGACCTCCACCAAGGGCACAAGTACGACCTGCTCCAAGACCAGCCGCTCAAGCTCCAAGACCTGCACCAAGACCTGCCCCAGCTCCAATCCCTCAATATGAAGAACCTATTCAATATACCCAAAGTACATTCCAATCTTCACAAAATTTCGCTCCTCAACAACCAATTTCCAGACCATCTTTTGCTGCACCACCAAGACCATCTTTCTCTCAAGCTCCAGTTCCACCACGCGCTCAAATACCTGGAGCCGCTCCATTATCTGGTCCAGAACCCTCTTTTAGCCAACCACGTCCTCAACCAGCTCCACAACGTCCACCCCCTCAAAGAGCACCACAACAATTTTTCAGTCCCGCCCCAGTATATGAATCACGCCCTGCTCCAGCCGCCGCACCTCTCCCACCTCAACAACCCCCACGCCAAAATTTTGCTCGTCAAGCTTCTGGTGGCGGTGGTATCTTAGATCAACTCCAAAGGGATTACGCTTTACCTCAAGGTAGTGCCGCTCCACTTCACGACATTTCCTTCGGCTCGTACTGAGCATGCCTAGACTGTTTATTTCTTAAATTATATAAATAATTATTAATTTAATTATTTATTTGTTACAATTATTTCACTGCTTCATGTATATATTATATTATAGACAAAATTATTTCTAGAGCAGTCAAATAATTGATAATACTTTGTAAAGAAAATTTACAAACAATCTTTTAATTTATTGGTGACAATTTATTTAAAAACAACCTACGGTTTTCGTCAAATACATTTTTAATTATTCTGTTAAACATTTCAATTCGTTCCGACCTTACTTTTGTATAAATTATTATCAATTGTAAAAATATTAAAATCAATATTCACGTAATTATTATCATACTTAATTTTGTTGTATTTTTTTATTTTCTTAAAAGAAATAAATTCTGTAAATATTACTAAATTAATTATTTTGTAAAACTTAATAAAAATAAAAGGAAAAATTTGTCACTGAAAAAATAATTTATAAAAATTGAAATTTCAAACATTTTAAGTTCATTTTTATTAAATTTCAGTTTATTTTATTTATTTCGTACCATCTTATACCAGATTCCTGAAATTAAATAAATGATTAATTTATTTAATTGTAAGTTTACTATTAGAAAACTGTATTGGCTTGGGTCCGAATGCACACAATTAAATAACGAGTGTTAATGTCTCCTTACATGTCAGTTGGGAAAAATATATTTAAGGATAACATCTTGTAACAATTGAAATGTCATTATTGTGCACGAGTTTTATTCCTGTATTCATTCGTCAATAATGTGTCAACGATGTCGTTTTCCTAAGACGAAAGTCTGTTTGTTCATGAGACTTGTTTAGATTATAACCCTTAAAGGGAGCAGACCATTTTCATGATCCCCAGACTATACCTGCAATACTAACTTAGGTAGATTTTTTGTAGAAACCGTTCAAGCTACAAAGCTGATCTTTGGCACACCTATCTACAGTACCTTTTTACAAATTTGTACCAGAGCTTTTTCATTTATCTTCATCCAATCTAAAAATGATTTTTATTTTCAAAAAAAGTTCAAATGTGCCCAAATTTTTTTATGAAAAACACCCAAAAAATAAAAACTCCAAAATTTTTGAAATACCTCTGGAGTAAATACACACCTTAGTATTAAAATGTAGTGTGTGAAATTTCACACTCCTAGGTGGGATGGTTCCTAAAATAAGTGTACCTAAAGTCAAAAAATACAATACGCGGAAAATGCGGATATAGGCCTAGTAAAAGCATAATACCGTAAGAGAAACACCTATCCCCTATTGGAATTAATTTTCAAACAAAAATACACCAATATTTGCTCTACGGCTGATTCCTACACGTTCTAGAAATTATCGTTTTTATGTAAACGCGATCTCCGTAATGTTAGAGCAGTAACATGATTATATTAATCTCAATTTACAAAAATGAAAAACGTGAAAAAATATAGAAATAAACACTACGTACCCCATCAGCGTAAAAACATAATTTTTCTCAACAGAAAAAGCAACAAATGTCGTGTTATATCAATTTAAATAGGGGAAAACGATCGATCAATATATTATGGTAAAATTGAAAAATCAATATTACTTTCTTTTGCCTATATGAATATATAGGAAGGAAAGTATTGTTTTCATGTCGATTTTTCGAAATCGAGTTTTCACCGGATCTATACGTTTTCAGACCCCCTGAACCCAAAAAACATGTTTTTAGCGATTGGTCTGTGTGTGTGTCTGTGTGTGTGCGTGTGTCTGTGTGTGTGTCTGTGTGTGAACAGAATATCTCAAGAACGGAACATCGTACGAACTTGAAACTTGAAACTTAAGTTACATACCACTACCGGACGCGACACGAACATTTTCATCAAAATCGGTCAACCGGAAGTAGTAGTTTATTCGTATAATTTTTCACTTTTTTGCGATTTTCTCAAAAACTGGTCCTACGATTTTTTTAAAAATCGCCTATTTTACTCAATTTTTTATTCTCTACAAGATAGGGTAGGCGCCATGTTTGCTGAAATTCTCGGTGAGGCTGTTTTCACGTAAAAACGTTGTTTTTTTTTAAGATTACGGCTTTAATATAAATTTTAGCGCAAAAACTTATATAATAAAAGTTGTAGAGAATTTAAAAACCTACAACTTTTGTTTCAAACATTTTTTTGTATAACGCTTAGTTTAGCGGTAATTTGCGATTTTCTGTTTTTTTTCTCACGAAAACGTGAGAAAAATCGATTTTTTTAACATTTCGGTCTTAGTATGCATTTTACGACAAAAGTGTATATAATTAAATTTATAGAAAATTAAACGATCTACAACTTTTGTTTAGAGCATTTTTCTCTACAGAGCCTAGTTTAGCGTGAAAGCGTGATTTTCCGTATTTTTAAGCCAAACTGAGTTCGATTGTCATTTTGCGTCATTCACTCATGATTAAAATAAGGTTATGTTTTTGAGGTTAGTTTTTGTTCATTTCTAATGTTTTAATACTAATGTTAGGTTTATTGTTAATTATTTGCATTGGCAAGAGAAAGTTGTGTGAGTGTTTCACACCAGATTTTTTTTTATTAAAATCAGTCTGCTCCCCTTAAGGAAGAGTATGAGATAAGTCTCAATTGACATTTCCTAATCATATTGTTCCGTATAAGTCGACAATGTTGTGCTTGTTAAATAAATTTTGTGAGACTAGGATTGTACAAGATCGCAAAGGATGACCAATAACGATAACCGTGAAAGTTCTGTAGATTGTAAAAGAACGTTTGATTCGCACTCCTAGAAAACCATTTGTTGTTGTTGTTTAGGTCATCAGCCGAAAAGTTATTTTAAACCACTAGAGACTTTACGAAGTAAAACGAGAAGTGAGGTGGTTTACAATTGCCTTTCTCACTGAGTGAAAAAGTATGCTTATTAGCATGCTAGGGTCTCCGAAAAGCATCTACTTTTCACTCTAAAATGACACCTTCACTTCATTCACCGCAGGGTCTGGCTGTATAAAATGAAATTCGTTAATCTCAGAGGAGATAACTCCTCTGTCTACTGTCTTTTACACCTCTATCTCTTCTGTTCCTGAATGCTTTAGTCATATAACAGGCTGACCATGTGATAAGAAACACACTAGTTTTTTTAGCCCTGGAACTAACAGATCGAGTGCAAATAATTTAACACTCTACCTGCCTGTTATGATCAAGTTGTAAATGGTAAGGTTCATTGTGATTTGTATATTGTTCCATAAAATCATAATGAAAATTTCGACTTTTGATTAAAAAAAACAGAAAATTGCTAATTACCGTTAAACTAAGCATTATACAAAAAATTGTTTGAAATAAAAATTGTAGAATTTTAAATTCTCTACAACTTTAATTATATATATTTTTGCGGTGAAATGCATAATAAAGCAGCAATCTTAAAAAAGCAACATTTTACGTGAAAACAATCTCACCAAGAATTTCAGCAAACATGGCGCCTACCCTATCTTGTAGAGCATAAAAAATTAAGTAAACGAAGCAATTTTAAAAATAATCGTACGACCAGTTTTTGAGAAAATCGCAAAAAAGTGAAAAGTTACACGAATAAACTACTACTTCCGGTTGACCGATTTTGATGAAAATGTTCGTGTCGGGTCCGATAGTGGTATGTAACTTAAGTTTCAAGTTTCAAGTTCGTACAAAGTTCCGTTCTTGAGATAATTTGTATACACACACACACACACACACACACACACACACACACACACAGACCAATTGCTAAAAACATGTTTGTGTGGGTTCAGGGGGTCTGAATACGTGTAGATCCGGGGAAAACTCAATGTCAAAAAATCGACATGAAAACAATACTTTCCTTTCTATATATTCATATAGGCAAGAAAAAGTAAAAATGTTTTATGAATTTCTGAAAAACATATTTAATTATTCCACCAAAAATACAATAAGGTCTAGAAGTAATAATAAAGACAATAAAGTAAGAAAAATCCTTAATTTAAGCTTCTGAAGGTGGATTTGAACTCTTTTATTTGAAACTAAGTTGCCACCTCTTTCGTAAAATTTTATTTCAACATCCCAACTATTTTAATAGATGTTTGTTTGACTTGGATTTTGAACTACAAAAAAAATTAATTTATGCTATTTTGAACTACCATCAAAGTATATTAAATAATAACAATTTTATTTCCTCGTTAAGCAATGTTTTTTCTTAGTAAACACGTATATAAAAAATATTAAGATGCGATAAGGATTAAGTTTCGAAAACGTCAGTAGTTCGAGCAACCCGAAAACTACAAGTAAGTAAAGTTTCACTTCCTTATCGTTTACCAATCTTGTGAAAAATGTAACCTAAAAATCTGGTGTGAAACACTCACACAACTTTCTCTTGCCAATGCAAATAATTAACAATAAACCTAACATTAGTATTAAAACATTAGAAATGAACAAAAACTAACCTCAAAAACATAACCTTATTTTAATTATGAGTGAATGACGCAAAATGACAATCGAACTCAGTTTGGCTTAAAAATACGGAAAATCACGCTTTCACGCTAAACTAGGCTCTGTAGAGAAAAATGCTCTAAACAAAAGTTGTAGATCTTTTAATTTTCTATAACTTTTATTATATACACTTTTGTCGTAAAATGCATACTAAGACCGAAATGTTAAAAAAATCGATTTTTCTCACGTTTTCGTGAGAAAAAAAACAGAAAATCGCAAATTACCGCTAAACTAAGCGTTATACAAAAAAATGTTTGAAACAGAAGTTGTAGGTTTTTAAATTCTCTACAACTTTTATTATATAAGTTTTTGCGCTAAAATTTATATTAAAGCCGTAATCTTAAAAAAACAACGTTTTTACGTGAAAACAGCCTCACCGAGAATTTCAGCAAACATGGCGCCTACCCTATCTTGTAGAGAATAAAAAATTGAGTAAAATAGGCGATTTTAAAAAAAATCGTAGGTCCAGTTTTTGAGAAAATCGCAAAAAACTGAAAAATTATACGAATAAACTACTACTTCCGGTTGACCGATTTTGATGAAAATGTTCGTGTCGCGTCCGGTAGTGGTATGTAACTTAAGTTTCAAGTTTCAAGTTCGTACGATGTTCCGTTCTTGAGATATTCTGTTCACACACACACACACACGCAGACACACACACACACACACACACACACACAGACACACACACAGACCAATCGCTAAAAACATGTTTTTTGGGTTCAGGGGGTCTGAAAACGTATAGATCCGGTGAAAACTCGATTTCGAAAAATCGACATGAATACAATACTTTCCTTCCTGTATATTCATATAGGCAAGAGAAAGTAAAAATAGCAAATTTAACATTGGCAGGATACAAAGTACAGTCTTATCTTAAAACCACCAAAATTATTTGGTAATCGATTTATTGGAAAACAGTGGTACAATACGAAGGCTGAAAAGGAGGTACACTATATTTGTAACACAAACCTTTGTATAATAACACAGTACAATAGGTTGTACAATACAGCCTGCGCCATAATAATTGTGTTTATTATGTTTCTTTTAAGTCTCCATTGGGAGATACCCCCTCATGATAATTAACTGAGAAACAAATGTATTATAATAACAGATATTAAAACTATTATTTTATTAAACATCATTTCCTTTGTTTGCATGTATTAAATAATTGAATGAACAGCCAAACAAAAATAATATATATATAATACTCACCTTGGAGTGTTACATCATCGAGACATCTTTCGTCTTACATGGAGACATCATCAGGATGAACATCACTCGTATCACACAAAAAATTCGGCTGGATACGTCTCGTTTCGTTAGTTCAACAATAAAAATTTTATTGTTGAATTTAATTAAGGAGAGACTGTACTTTGTATCACCCTAATGTTAAATTTGCTATTTTTAGGTGCATTTTTCATAGGATTTGTAAAAGGTAGATAAATGAAACTGTACACACTTTTAGTTGTCTGGTTTCTCTAGCTACTCACAATTTTTCAATTTAATCTGTGAGCCCATAAATTTTTTTTTTTTTTTTTTTTTTTTAACAGTATAGTTTTTCTTTTGCAATCAGTTAATAAATACAATAACTTTAAGCAAATATGAGAAAATCTGAGTAATGTCCTTAGAATTAAAACACAAACGACACTCAGTAGTGTGTTTGAAAAAGACCGAACTGTGAAGAAACAAAAAATATATCTATACAAAATCAAACTTGATGAACCGTGAATCAACATCCCGAAACACAAAGTGTTAAAGTTAGAGATGACAATGACGATGGTAGAGATGAAAACGACGCCAATTATGAGATGCTGATGATTAGGAATTGAAGTAGAAAAGATGAAAAAACAATTAAATGACTAACAAAATCGTAGAGGTAAGTCCAATGGTTTAAAGCGTTTCAGTCTGTAAGTATCTTCGCTGTTGTCAAGGAGGCTAATCGCTAATGGATTCTGATGGTCTTCTAGTTTTTGTAAATGTTTTTCGCTACGTTGTTTAATTTCTTCTTTTATGAAGGGCAGGTTTAGGTCATTGTGTAGTATTTCATTTGTTACGTACCATGGGGCTGCAGTGATCAGTCTCAGGCATTTTGATTGAAAGCGCTGCAGTATTTCTATATTTGATGAACTAGCTGTACCCCATAGCTCTAACCCATACGTCCAAATTGGTTTGAGTATTACTTTGTTAAAATAAAATTAAAAATAAATTAACAAATAACATAAAATATTTATAAATTTCTTTATACGTTTTTTGGATATTATTAATTGTTGGAGCATCTGAGGAAATCGTTAAAATGTCGGTATTTCTGCATGTACAAGATGAATAACTGGTAAAAAATTCAGCCGGCTAGGTTTAATGGATTCCGAGAAAAATGTATACCTAAACTTTAAAATTTAAATTTACAGGAACAGCCAAAAAACAAAAAGGAACAAATCAAAAATAAAATGTACACGAACAAGTAAATTTCCCATCAACAGTTGGTTAGAAAGCTGTACCAACAGCTCAGAATATCAAAAACAGTAACGCAGATATTTAAAAATAAACTAAAATTCCATTTGCTCTAAAACGATTGGTGTAAAATTACAAAAAATATTGGTTCTTGATGAAATGATAATTTTTCTGGATATGCCTGCTAAAAACTTAATTTCTTCATTAAAATAATTTTTTGTCGTAATTTAATATTTTTCTTGTTGGCCTTTTATAAGTCTGAACTATTGAAAAACCTAAAAAAGCGAAAATGGAAATTTTCAGTGAAAACCATCATACAGTCTCGCCTTAAATTTATTGACATGGTCTTCGGACCTTATGTGTTTTGTATGATACCTGTGATGTTTATCCTGATGACGTTTCCGTGTGAGACGATACATGTCTTGATGATGTAATACTCTGAGGTGAGTATTAATGAGAGGCGGAATGTAAACAGGGACCTCTTGTCGGGATTTTTCATTTTTGAGGTAACATTTTTCAGATTTAGAGCAATTTTTTTAATTCAGAACAATTAGGTACAAAATTTAAATTTTTTTCACCAAAATAATATACATTTTGGCAGCTTGAATATTTTTAATTGAGTGTTTCAGAAAACACTTTTCAGACTTCTACAATACGACCCTCTCTTGATTTTATATGTTTAAGAAAATTTTACATAAAAATTAACCTTTAAATGCTCATTTTTTTGTAGTAGGCTACTACAATTGTTTATTTAACATTGACGTTTTACACTAAAATTTCGTAAAATTTCTAAAAGTATTGCTACAAGTTAATTTTAAATAGTTTTGTCTGTTCTTCGGTGGTTCTACAACAGGGTAAGCAAGGATCTGGTTAGGTTTAACTAGTTCAAGTTCTACTTTAGGACACAGATATCTCTAGATTCATCTTCACGAAATATCCTGATGTTTTGGAAAATATTATGTTTTCTTAATCATCCACAGCAGTTATTGTACATTTAAAATACAAGATAAAGAGTAATCAATAATAATTTCTTAAAAATCGAAAATAGATTTCTACTCTAACAATTGATTTTATTTAGGTACGTACTGAAAAATTTACTTTTCCGACAAGAGGTATCTTTTCACATTCCGCCTCACATTATATAGGTAATTTTTGTTTGGCTGTTCAGTTTATTATTTATTAAATCAATTATCAGTGAAACTTCCTTTACGAGTCTGTAAATATAAACTTAGAGGGAAGCGAGGCTTGGGAATACCCAAAAAGAACAAGCCACTGAGCCTAATGTTTGACGGATGATAATGATGATGACAAATCTATTTATTATTCTATTAGGAACAGATTAAGGGGACCGTAACTGGGGAAAAATAATTTTTCACGTTTTTTCCAATTTATGAAATTGGACTCTGAGTGTTTTTATATAATAATAATGTTAGTGCAATTTTTACGAACGTAAACATTATATCTTTGTACGAAGAAGTGGGACTGAAACCTGGAGAGAACATGCTTCATGCAATGAAATGACTGGATTCAGGACAAATAAAAGGCGCTAAAAGAAAAACGTCTGAATCTGAAAAACAAATACGGGAGAAGAGAAGTTAGAAACAAAAATACTTGAAGATTTATTTCTTCAAGAAGAAGAAAATCCAGGCCAACCATTTTGCAGCGCTGAACGTTATTAAAAAAAGTATAAGTTACTATAATTACTTACACTCAGTTTGCGGAAAATCAGGATTTTTGAAAGTTTAAGCGAGTTTTCTCAAGAACGATTAAAGATATCAGTTAGAATTTTTCAGGACACATTTTACTCATTATGGACTAGTTCTGCACGCAAGATTATTTAAGAATTTTCCATAGCAAATATTTTACGATTTTTTTCATTATTTATTTACTCTGATCATTTGTACTTTTTATAAAAATTTATGAACAATTTTTAATTCTTTATTTAAAAATAAGCTCCCATGCAGAACTAAATAAAAGTCTGAAGTTTAAATTTAAAAAAAATTAAGGTTCTAGTTTTTATAGTTTTACTTTCTCTTGCCTATATGAATATATAGGAAGGAAAGTATTGTTTTCATGTCGATTTTTCGAAATCGAGTTTTCACCGGATCTATACGTTTTCAGACCCCCTGAACCCAAAAAACATGTTTTTAGCGATTGGTCTGTGTGTGTGTGTGTGTGTGTGTGTGTGTGTGTGTGTGTGTGCGTGTGTGTGTGTGTGTGTGTGTGTGTGTCTGTGTGTCTGTGTGTGAACAGAATATCTCAAGAACGGAACATCGTACGAACTTAAAACTTAAAACTTAAGTTACATACCACTACCGGACCCGACACGAACATTTTCATCAAAATCGGTCAACCGGAAGTAGTAGTTTATTCGTATAATTTTTCACTTTTTTGCGATTTTCTCAAAAACTGGTCCTACGATTTTTTTTAAAATCGCCTGGTTTACTACATTTTTTATGCTCTACAAGATAGGGTAGGCGCCATGTTTGCTGAAATTCTGCGTGAGGCTGTTTTTACGTAAAAACATTTTCTTTTTAAGATTGCGGCTTTAATATGCATTTTAGCGCAAAACGTTATATAATAAAAGTTGTAGAAAATGTAAAATTCTACAACTTTTATTTAAAACATTTTTTTGTATAACGCTTAGTTTAGCGGTAATTTGCGATTTTCTGTTTTTTTTTCTCACGAAAACGTGAGAAAAATCGATTTTTTTAACATTTCGGTCTTAGTATGCATTTTACGACAAAAAAGTATATAATTAAATTTATAGAAAATTAAAAGATCTACAACTTTTGTTTAAAGCATTTTTCTCTACAGAGCCTAGTTTAGCGTGAAAGCGTGATTTTCCGAATTTTTAAGCCAAATTGAGTTCGATTGTCATTTTGCGTCATTCACTCATGATAAAAATAAGGTTATGTTTTTGAGGTTAGTTTTTGTTTATTTCTAATATTTTATTAATAATGTTAGGTTTATTATTAATTATTTGCATTGGCAAGAGAAAGTTGTGTGAGTGTTTCACACCAGATTTTTATAGTTTTTGTGAAAAGTTTCAAAAGCTTAACATGTAATTATATAGGCAGTTACGGTCCCCTTAAACATAAATCTGTTAATAACAAATCTTCAGATGAAATTTACAACAGAATTGTATAGTAGGCATATTACAAACAGCGGCAAAAAAAAATTTATATGTAAGGAAGAGAAATTACTAGAATATAACCTTTAGTACTACCGTCGTTTAATCTTTGTATCACAACTACTGTCACCGTGCCTGACATGTACAGTAGCTTAAAAAAAACTATAATTGAGAAAAAATAACTACAATACTGTTTTCTTTTGTCGTTTTGTTCTTTAGATATATTATTATGAATATAATCATTAGAAAACTTGAAATTTTTAAAGAGAAGTTTAATTTTTTATGATATTTATAAAAACTTTTTCCTGATGCATTAAGAAAAAATGTAGTCGGCTTCAAAATCCTGTAATTTTTGAAATGTAAGAGATGTAACTTAATTAAATTATTGTTTGTGTTTTCCCCTCGTATTTTAGCCCATATGAGGTGACTTTAGACCTTTCTGAAAACTCTTTTTATAGCCACCATTCTCAAAGTTCTCAAGGTCCTTTACTCCTCGCTGCAAACAATGGCAAACTCTTGACTTAAGCGACTGTAGTAACACATTACATTTAGTAATATGTTCATTTTTTACGTATTCATTATTTAAATGTTTTAACAACTAAATGTGTCGATTGATGAAACAATATTTTGATGAAGATTTGTAGTTTTAATGATGTACTCTAACAAAATGTTAGATGTTCGATAAGAAAACTGGTAGACCTGTACTATAACTGATTAAAGTAACGTACAGTACTTATTTGTTTCAAATCAACAATTTATTCCACCCGATTGCTTCAAGTAATGTGGTTACAGTATTTACTGGTAAGCCTACCACATATGCTACGGTGAATCTACCGCATGTAATTGCAATTGAAATGGCTGATAGACAGGCGAGGGTCAAATGCGTAAACTATCATTATTAAAGTTCTTATTCTGTTTTGTATTGCTTGTTATCAACCTAAACTTGTAACAGAAAGAAGAAATAACTGAAATTTAAAACTGAATCAGTGTATATTCTATTTTTACATCCAAATAATAATAACCTGTAATTTGTTACTTATTATTCTTTAAAATACAAGTAATTTACACTTATCTGTATTTTGAACAAAGAATAATACATTGTAATTATTTTTTTAACAAGTTCTAATTTTTATACTTTTTTTTTATTCCTAATTTGAGTACGTTGCAATCTGTTCAATTTAGAATAATAAGCAACCCTATGACCCAATCAGATGAGGATGATGTGTATGACGTGTAAATTAGGTTTAGTATAGTACAGACCCAGGCCGACCATTCCTGAGAGAGTATGGTTAATTAAACCCCAACCATCAAAGTACACCGGTAACCACTGTTTAGTATTCAAATCTGTATAAAAGTAACTACCTTTACTAGGATTTGAACCCGGAAACCTTCGTCTCCGAAAATCAGCTGTTAAACAGCTGATTTTGGCGACGACTGTACCTCTGGATCAACCCGGTGAGTTAATTTTTATACTGAAAAGTTTTTAATTTGTCTATTTAACCCACCGGGTTGGTCTAGAGGTAAAGACGTCGCTACGAGTCAGCTGTTTAACAGCTGATTTTCGGAGACGAAGGTTCCGGTTCAAATCCTAGTAAAGGTAGTTAGTTTTTACGGATTTGAATACTAGAGAGTGGTTACCGGTGTACTTTGATGGTTGGGGTTTAATTGACCATACTCTCTCAGGAATGGTCGGCCTGGGTCTGTATAAGACTACACCTCATTTACACGTCATACACGTCATAATTGGGTTACGGGGTTGCTTATTTTTACTAAATTGAACAGATTGCAACGTCGACACATTAGGGATTAAAAAAAGGAAAGAATTTGTCTAATGTTTGTGCACGTTTACTGTTTATTTTTTCCACTAGATAGCGTTAACTGTATGAACAACCAGTTCTTGTCTATTAGAACAACAGTCGGCTGGTTTTATCCCTCGTAGTTTTCACAAAGTAAACCACGGAGTGAGTTGTTTTACGATTGCCTTGGTCATTATGTTGCTAAGTATAACTAACATGACTCATGCATAAAATCATGAATGTATGTAATGCCTAATAAATAAAAATTATTGTATAACAATAATTATTTAAATTTATTTATTTAACTCATTGAAACAAAAATAAAAATGTCTCTACGATATTCCCCACGAGGGATTGACAATTTGAAACAAAATTAATAATGCCTCTTCGTTAGATTGACAATTTGTAACGAAATTAAAATGTTTCTTCGTGGGATTCGCCAAATTAAAGTCTTATAACAACAGTCTGTTTACACAAACAGAAATCAACTAAATCTTAATTAAATCATGAATCATTCAACGTACCATCAATCAATTATTTAATCTGAAATAACTTTTTTAAAGTTCACATTTAAAACAAGAATAAAAACAATTTAGTTTAGTATATCATTTTTAAAAACCATTTTTTAATGAGCGAATGAGGGACCCGCCTACTCCTCCGCCATCTTGCCCCTCACTGGAATATATTTTATACAAATTTTTATTTTATTCTTCTCTAGTCGCCTAGCAACTGAAATAAATAACTTTTATTAAAATAATTTTGTCAATATGAAATAATTTTAAATAATTCTTAAATAGTAATCAGCTGGAGATGTTTATCATTTTAATGAATAGAAAAAATAAACAATTCCAGATGTTCAGTCAATTCGGCACACTACAAATATCCCCACAATTCAATTTTGAAAACAAAAAGAAATTTTTATGATAATCTAAATTTTGAATTTGTTTGATAAATTTAATTCCAAAATGTTTTAAAAATTGTTACTAAGCGACCTTACAATTCCATTGATCAAATAAACTATAAACTATAAACATAATATAACCTATAACACCTAAACTATAACCTATAAACAAACTATAACCAACTATAAACAAACTATAACCAACTATAAACAAACTAATAAATAGGAACTGTGGACTACCAAATATACATATACATAAAATAAATAAAAGTTCAAATAAACATTGTACACACACAACAAACCTCATATATACATAACAAACCTCCACCTTCATCACGACCGTCACTTTTTATATTACAAAGCACATTTTTTAATATAATTTCATATTCTATTTCCTCTATTAGTCCAGGTATCTGTTTAACTTTTACGGTACTTCTTTTTTCCTTGTTTTGTACATCACTCCTGGCTGAATGGCTGCTTCCCTTCCCCGTCACATCAGAATCATAATTTGAACCGCTGCTGGTACCATCCTGTGCTGATTTTTCTTCATCATCCTCTGCTTCATCCAAAGTTGACACCCTTCGATTTACACCACTTCTCTCTCCTTCCGGCAATCTTAAAACATTTTGACTGGCACTGGCACAACTACCCGTTTCTACTACAACATTATCTTCATCTGGTTTAATATTTTCAGTTAATATTTTATCATCTTTACTACTTACTGATCCACTTTTTAATATACTTTTCTTTGTTTTTACTACATTATTATCTTCATCTGGTTTAATATTTTTACTAACATCTTGTTGAGTTTTCCTTATATTTTTTATTATCTTTATATTACGCTGTTTAATCTCTTCTTTCATTTCTTTTATGTTTTTCTCCTGCTTGTCTAACCTACAATCCAAATTATTTAATTTTTCAACTAACTCTTTTCTATGTAGATCTATAGTATGTGCCTGTTCATCTATTTTACGGCCTAGTTCATTTTTATGCTCATCCATTTTACTGTTTTGCTTATCAATTTTATTCCCTAGTTCACTGTTTTGTTTCATAAGTTGCTGAAACATATTTGCAATCATAATGTTCTGACTGTTATTATTATCCATATTATTATTGTTATTATTATTATTATGCATATTTACTTCCCTTTTTTCTAATCCAAGGTCGTGGACGTTTCCCCACATCAGGGTGACAATTTGAAACAAAAATAAAAATGTTTCTTCGTGGGATTCGCCAAATTAAAGTCTTATAACAACAGTCTGTTTACACAAACAGAAATCAACTAAATCTTAATTAAATCATGAATCATTCAACGTACCATCAATCAATTATTTAATCTGAAATAACTTTCTTAAAGTTCACATTTAAAACAAGAATAAAAACAATTTAGTTTAGTATATCATTTTTAAAAACCATTTTTTAATGAGCGAATGAGGGACCCGCCTACTCCTCCGCCATCTTGCCCCTCACTGGAATATATTTTATACAAATTTTTATTTTATTCTTCTCTAGTCGCCTAGCAACTGAAATAAATAACTTTTATTAAAATAATTTTGTCAATATGAAATAATTTTAAATAGTTCTTAAATAGTAATCAGCTGGAGATGTTTATCATTTTAATGAATAGAAAAAATAAACAATTCCAGATGTTCAGTCAATTCGGCACACTACATCATAATAGGGCAAATTAATTTTCATAAAAATCTTGTAAATGGATGGTGGTTGAAAATAAGGACACTTAAGATTTCGGGTTGTAAATGAAGAAATTTGAACGTTACACTACGTGAATGCGCTGAGGTATATTCATAAACTTGGAGTTCTGTTTTATGAACACTTATCAAAATTAAAATGTTTGTGTGACTGGTGCTGCACTCTACTTGAAAAGTGTTCTTTTATGAATACACTATCCGTTTCGGTGATTGTAAATGTTTTTATCCAAATTTCAATATTAAACATTTGTAAAGGTATTTTGGAATTTAAATTAAATGTAAAATAAATAAATAACTGTAAAGAATGAAATAAATAAAGACACAATTAAATTTGATTAAGTTAAATAATTTTTTTAATGAAAGTTTATGAAATTTACTTTTAATTAAAATTGACAAAATTTGAATTACAAAAGATTATTGATTGTTGAAATTTAATTTAATTTTATTGATTGATTGATGACACCTTCTTACAATACTAAAATTTTAATGAATTTAATTGAAATTACAATGTACTTTAAATAAATTTATGATTATTAAATGAGCTCAGAATTAATTTTTTTTTTTTAATTATTTTTCCTAATTTGTGTACGTTGCAATCTGTTCAATTCAGAACAATAAGCAACCCCATGACCCAATGAGATAAGGATGATGTGTATGACGTGTAAATGAGGTGTAGTCTTGTACAGACCCAGGCCGACCATTCCTGAGAGAGTATGGTTAATTGAACCCCAACCATCAAAGTACACCGGTAACCACTGTCTAGTATTCAAATCCGCATAAAAGTAACTACCTTTACTAGGATTTGAACCAGGAACCATCGTCTCCGAAAATCAGCTGTTAAACAGCTGATTTTGGCGACGACTTTACCTCTAGACCAACCCGGTGGGTTTCAGAATTAATGAAAAATTTTTTTAATATACAGGGTGATTCATGAAGTTCTCCCCCCACTTCTACAGCACATTGTACTAGTAAAAATAATGAAAAAATGTTATATAAACATAGGTCCGAAAACGCTTCGTTAGCGAGTTACAGCTAGCGAAAGTTTCGCCTGGATTTCAGTTCACCAGGTGAAATGAGGTCTTCCTGGAATTCTGGTAAGGTAGATTAAGGGGCGAATTCAATCATTTCTTATGGTTTTTGATCTGATAAATTGAATAAAACAGGTCCCAGAACTGTAAGTTAAATAGTTTTTGAGAAAACCAGTGTCAAATGCAAAAAATGGAGTGAAAATCACATTTTTTCATCTTTGGGCAAGAATAACTTTGTTATTTCACCAAGAAACAGTTAAAAATTTTCAATAAAAAATGTAGAAAATTTTATTCTGAACAAACCGGTGTAAATAAAGTACACAGAAAGCGAATAGTTTTTGAGAAAACCAGTGTCAAATGCAAAAAAATGGAGTGAAAAAAACACATTTTTTCATTTTAGTTTTTCCGGTTAATTTTACTTTGTACTCTTATGAATAAAAACTCATTTAATCAAACATCTATTCGCTTTCTGTGTACTTAATTTACACCGGTTTGTTCAGAATAAAATTTTCTACATGTTTTATTGAAAAATTTTAACTGTTTCTTGGTGAAATAACACAGTTATCCTTGCCCAAAGATGAAAAATAAGTTTTTCACTCCATTTTTTGCATTTGACACTGGTTTTCTTAAAAACTATTTAACTTACAGATCTGGGACCTGTTTTATTCAATTTATCAGATCAAAAACCATAAGAAATGATTGAATTTGCCCCTTAATCTACCTTACCACAATTCCAGGAAGACCTCATTTCACCTGGTGAACTGAAATCCAGGCGAAACTTTCGCTAGCTGTAACTCGCTAACGAAGCGTTTTCGGACCTATGTTTATATAACATTTTTTCATTATTTTTACTAGTACAATGTGCTGTAGAAGTGGGGGGAGAACTTCATGAATCACCCTGTATTTACGAAGTTTTTAAAGTTGTTGGAGACTCCTCTGACGTGCCCTGGATCGAATGGGGGACTAGACTATTGTTACAATCAGTTTTATACTTTTAATTGATTCTTTCAAAAATTCCATCTGTTGGTTTCAAAATCATTGCGTTACTGAATTCAGTTTCTTAATTCATTTATTGCCCATAACAGACAGGTGTAGTGTCAATTTATTTACACTCAATCTGTCCATTGCAGGGCTAAAATAAATAGTTCTGTTTCTTATCACATGGTCAGCCAATTAAATGACTGAATCATTTAAGAACAGAAGAGGTAGAGGTGTAAAAGACACTAATCAGAGTTATCTCGTCTGAAAGTAATGAATTTCATTGTACAGCCAGACCCTGTGGTGAATGAAGTGAAGGTGTTATTTACAGAGTGGAAAATATATGCTTTTCAGAGGGCCCGGCATGCTGATAAGCATACTTTTCCACTCAGTGAGGAACGCAATGGTAAACCACCTCACTCCTCGTTTTACTTAGTAAAACCTCTACAGGTTCAAACCACCCTTTCGGCTGTTGACCTAAACAACAACAATTCATTTATATCTAGATTTTATCTTTGTTTCTTTTTATTAAATTTTATTTAATTGAAATTATTTATTTAAAATTATACATTCATTTGTTTTTTTTTTTAGTAGCTTCACTTTCATTAAGTTGAAATATTTGACTTCTGGAATTATTATTTACACTCTAATATTTCTTATTAAATTTTAGTGTCGTGTATTTAATTCTTGATATAAAATATTAAGATAATAACTGGAAATTATTTATCCTGATGTTTAGTTATTTAATTATTTTTTAAATATTTCTTTGAAATTCTCCAACAATTGACTTTTAATCTTGACATTTGATCAACGATACTATGTATAATAGATTGCTATTCTACACATTAGTGTAATAAAACAAAGTCTATTCTGTTCATTTTATAACAAATAAACAATTTTAAAATAAACAATTTTTTTTGTACAAAATTTAAACAGAAACAGTGTTTTTATAAAATAAAATATTTATTTTTACTAAAAATTTCAATATTAATTCATATTTTAAATATAATAAGTAGTTCGTGATACATTATTTGACTTTTTTTTAAATTACATAATTTTCGTCATTAAATATGGTGCTGTACTTATGGTGTTTTTAAAATAAACATTTTTTTTGTTCAAAAATAAAACAGAAACTGTTTTTATAAAAGAAAACATTTAGTTTTACTAAAAATTTCAATATTAATTCATATTTTAAATATAATAAGTGGTTCGTGATACATTATTTGATTTTTTTTTTTAAATTACATCAATTTTCGTCAAACTCGTCATAATATGAAACATAAATATTATGTTTCATTCTCCATTGTTAGCCATTGGTAGATTTCTTCATAAAATGATTTCTTTTCCTCGGGCATATACTGAATAACTTTTTTTAAATCGTTGATTTTTTTAATATGAATTTTTACAGGATTTTGATAAATGCAGGTTCTGCTGGAAATGCGAGATGCTGCTGCAGTGTACTTTTTTTTGATATTCTCAATGTAAAATGAAAATTTGATACACCATCGATGAACTGAGAACACTTTACTTTACCCAGATGTTCAGTAGAGTGGTAAAATTCATTATACTTTGAAACTAGGAGTCACATAACCCTCAAAACAGCTGATAGATTGATCAGCTGATAGCAAGTTTGTTGCAGAAAGCCCATATGTACAGTACATATGGGGTTTCTGAAATAAACACTCGATTTTGTCAATTTCATCTGCCTATTACTTTGCCTTTAAAAGTTGCATATATGGTGTTACTATACCAAATGGTGTATTTTCATCAATAAAACATGGAAAACACAAAAAGTAATTTATGACAAAAATGTCACTTATGGGGTTTTTGAAATAAACGATTCAGTTATTATTCGATTTATATGATATTAATAGCACTAGCATTAGTGAATGAATTGTACGAGTAATACATAAACTGTCAACTGCAACTTACTTGGCAACTGTCAACTGCAGAGAAGCTTAGTGGCCAAATAAAAGGACACCCATTTCCAACACAAAAAAAATACACAAAATTGTTTTTAAATGTATCAAAGTGCATAATTAAGTAACATAAATATCATAAAAGCTAAATAGGAAAATAAAAAAAATTTGCCCATTCAGGTACGCTGTACGGTGGTCTGATATTTGAACACTAACCTACAAAGGGTTAACCCTTCATAGGTCTTTGGTAAGTATACTTACCACTGGCAATAAAGTCGATTTTATTTTAAAAAAAAAAGCTATGCAGTTGAACCTTACTGGCATTTTATAGTGTTATAGATGTTTTCTGGTAAGTAGGCTATCCAAATTTTTAGAAATTAGCGCGCAGCGACCATTTGCTTCGTGAGTTGCACGAATGTGGAAAGGATTCATACAAGCGTACGCTACCGTGTTGTTTTGTTGTTACTTTTGTACAGTGCTTAGAAAATTCCAGTTTTTTACGGGAAAGCAAGCATTCATGCTAATATAAAGTTAAAATAAGTTATTCTGCACATTTTTTTGTTATATATAGGGTGATTCAAAAAGAGTGCCTGTTTTGATATATCAAATTAAGATATTTATTTTATTGAAAAACTGAAAATAAATACATCAACAAGTTCATCTTACCTTCCGATTTCATGTATGAAAAATGATGTCATGCATGTGTCCTCCTCTACTGCGCTGGCACGCATCAACTCTGTCCATGAAATTGGATATTACTGCACGACAAGTTTCGACTTCCATTTGCCCGATAACCCGTCGAATTTCCTCCTTCAAGTCATTGATGTTTCGGGGTTTATTGGCATACACCAATGACTTCAGATGACCCCAAAGATGAAAGTCATAAGGCGTCAAGTCACACGATCTTGGTGGCCATTGATGGTCGGAATTACGAGAAATGATGCGATCCTGGAACCGTTCACGGAGCAACAACATTGTTTCTCGTGCATCAACTGAATTTTATACGGGTGATATTGGAGATCGTACCGAAGAATTCTCCGTACAGAAGAACATCGTAAACCCAATTGTTGAGAACGGCGACGTATTGATTTTGCTGGGCTAACAGCCACACTGTCACGAACCAACGCAACGTTCTGCTCAGTTCGGCCAGAACGACAACGTCCAGAACTTTTAAGGTCGACTATTGAACCCGTCTCAAAAAACTTTTTCATGAGCCTGCGAACTGTTGATTCATTCGGTGCTTCATTACGTCCTAGAGTACCGCGAAGTCGCCTTACAGTAGCCGCATAACTCTCTCCACTCTGGTAAAATGTTTTGACGATTAACACTCGTTGTGCAATAGTAAACTTCTCCATGGTTAGACACAGACTGCGAGAGTACTACACTGCGAACAAGAGAAACTACAACTGAACCGTCAATCGGAATGTTCTCCGAAATAGAAATGAATTCTAACAATGTTGCCAACCGATAAACAAAAATTTACCAGCCGTTTAAAAACCGGCGCTCTTTTTGAATCACCCGTTAGTACGTATACAAGTTGTTTTAAGAAGTATTCGTGGGTACCACTAAACATTATGTGATTCCCATTTTCATAAATGTTCCTTGGTAAGTATACTTACCAGGGCTTAACGTCAAAACAAAGAAATATCTTACTGTTCTGTCACTAGAAATACATTATTAAGTCTCTGTACAGCAAAATTTAACATTTTACAACATAGGTCTATACAGTATGTATATATTTTCCTTGTAGTACTGCCCTATCAAGGGTTAAAGACGCTTCAACTTCTTGGTCATTAGCGACTACAGTGGATTATGTTACTATAACTGTGAGTTTTTGACTTGTAAACATTTTTAGACTCTGGCCGGGAATCGAGCCCGGAACCTCCGCGTGGTAGGCTAACCACTACGCTACTTAGGCGGCCAATTATGAAATTGTATTGTATTAAAAATTATTATAAATTTTTATTATAAACGTTTTTGCCCTGGAATTTCAAACAATTTCACTCACTTCAAAGTCTATGTTACAAATCCATATTGAATTTGGAGATGACTCTATTATGTATTAGTTATCCCCTCTGCTACATTTGACGGTAAACGAATGTTAAAGCGTTTAACTTTCCACGTAACCTCACAAATTAAAAGTCAAATCACGCTGTACAAACAAAAATACAATTTGCACTGGTAACAGAAATTTTGTTGAAATCAGTATTAATCACTAGTGTAAGAGAAGAAATACGATCTGAGAATAACTAAATCTGCTAAAAGAAAAATTAGGTATTATAAAAAATTATGGAACATCCAACCTAGTTCAACATATTATTAACAATAGAAATGAAGTACACATTGTGTAGGTTCCATCACATTGCGGTATAAACGGAAATGAGACAATGGACACAGCCGCCAAAGAGTAGTTAAAGATCCCATTGATAGAAAAACATCTCTCGGCTTATACAAGTATTAGGAGACATCTGCACAACCAAATCAAACAATACTGGAACCAAATCTGGTCTCAACATTCTACAACGAAACTTCACCACATCAGAAAACATATTTTTGAAAACCCACAGCCTCACTTGGAGCTTCAAAGGCATCAAGTACTACTTACACCATTACGCAGAAGACACTCTACACTTACATACAAACACTTACTGAAGAAATATGAACCACAAATTTGTACACACTGCAACACGCCACTTACAATCAAACACATCATCACAGACTGCCAAACTACGCATTCCACACGAACACTATTTAAAAAAATCTGGTGTGAAACACTCACACAACTTTCTCTTGCCAATGCAAATAATTAACAATAAACCTAACATTAGTATTAAAACATTAGAAATGAACAAAAACTAACCTCAAAAACATAACCTTATTTTAATCATGAGTGAATGACGCAAAATGACAATCGAACTCAGTTTGGCTTAAAAATACGGAAAATCACGCTTTCACGCTAAACTAGGCTCTGTAGAGAAAAATGCTCTAAACAAAAGTTGTAGATCTTTTAATTTTCTATAAATTTAATTATATACACTTTTGTCGTAAAATGCATACTAAGACCGAAATGTTAAAAAAATCGATTTTTCTCACGTTTTCGTGAGAAAAAAAAACAGAAAATCGCAAATTACCGCTAAACTAAGCGTTATACAAAAAAATGTTTGAAATAGAAGTTGTAGGTTTTTAAATTCTCTACAACTTTTTTATATAAGTTTTTGCGCTAAAATTTATATTAAAGCCGTAATCTTAAAAAAACAACGTTTTTACGTAAAAACAGCCTCACCGAGAATTTCAGCAAACATGGCGCCTACCCTATCTTGTAGAGAATAAAAAATTGAGTAAAATAGGCGATTTTAAAAAAAATCGTAGGACCAGTTTTTGAGAAAATCGCAAAAAACTGAAAAATTATACGAATAAACTAAGTTACTACTACTTCCGGTTGACCGATTTTGATGAAAATGTTCGTGTCGCGTCCGGTAGTGGTATGTAACTTAAGTTTCAAGTTTCAAGTTCGTACGATGTTCCGTTCTTGAGATATTCTGTTCACACACAGACACACACACACACACACACACGCACACACACACACACACAGACCAATCGCTAAAAACATGTTTTTTGGGTTCAGGGGGTCTGAAAACGTATAGATCCGGTGAAAACTCGATTTCGAAAAATCGACATGAAAACAATACTTTCCTTCCTATATATTCATATAGGCAAGAGGAAGTAATTAACAACAATTTAGCACTCAATTTCGTAGACAAAGTAGCGGTTCAAAACACAATAATATCTTAAACTTTCACAAAATTTCAGATTTGATATAATTGTAAAATCACGTATGTTATTTTCCATTATGTCATCCTTTTTTTTATGTTGTTTATATTTTCATTGAACCTAACTAATTTTTCATTCTGTTTTCAATGATGACCTAATTGTGTTTCTTTGTGCCTTCTTTGGAAATTTTGTACTGCAAGTATATGTATGTAACCTGGTCGCTAATGATCTTGTAATCGATGGAACCTTAAATAAATAAATAAATAATTAGGTATCATTTATTGCTTTAAAAAATGGTTCCACCTCTTTGCTCTTAAAGAGGTTTCCAAAACTTTCTATGAAAAAAAATCAGATGTGGCATTATTTTCTTTGATGTTGTTGTTTAGATCATCAACCAAAAGGCCGGTTTGAACCTCTAGAGGTTTTACTATGTAAAAACGAGGAATGACGTGGTTTACTATGCCTTCCTCAGTGAGTTGAAGAGTATGGTTATCAGCATGCCAGGCCCTCTGCAAAGCATGTTTTTTCCTCCCTGCAAATAATAAGCTATCCTCATTTCATTCACCGCAGGATCTGGCTGTATAATGAAATTCATTACTTTCAGAGGAAATAACTGTGATTAGTGTCTTTTACACCTCTACCTCTTCTATTCTTAAATTATTCAGTCATTTAATTGGTTGACCATGTGATAAGAAAATAACTATTTTTTGTACCCCTGGAACTAACAGATTGAATGTAAATAATTTAAAACTCCACTTACTTGTCGGTTATGGGAAGATTTTTTTTATATTTATCCCACAGAAAGTTTTCAAAATTTTTGAAAACAAAAAAATAAGATGTAAACCGGGGCGATACGGTACCGAACATGAAATTTGACTGTATTGTGCCTACCTGTATAATAAAATGCATTATGTAATAACTTATAGATGGTAGAATAGAAAACCACCCGGTAATCTGTTTTTGCTTTTCATTAAAGCCCTTAAAGTCCATGATTATTTATTTATATTTAGTTCGGTTCATTAAGTTTTCTTCGTTTATTCCAGTTTGCTCAATATCCTTTTTGACTTCTTTAAAGAATTTATCCTACACCTTAGGTCAATTATTGTTTAGTGGCTTCAAAATTTGTTTATCAACCGTTTGTCATGCATCCTATATGAACAGGTGTCCATAATATTGTAGTTGTCATGTTTTAATCGTCTCTATTAACCAGTCATTTTTCTTGCACAGTTCTTCGCGTCCCCGAAACCTTTATTGTCCGTCTACTATTTTTGGATCCATTATTTTGCGGAAGATCTTACTCTGCTTCTCTGATACCAGGCTTTCCAGTCATTCTAGGACACTCACTCTCGTACAGACACACAGGTTTTATCAGAGTAATATTGTCTAATCTTGGCTTGTCTTGACAGGTAAAGGTTAATGAAACAAATTGTGTTCATTAATAGTTTATCACTTTCATATTTCTTTCATTTTATTACTTAGCTAACATTGTAACAAATAACCAATTTCAAATGGTTATGCAAATAAAATAACTTTCCGCCATTTTGCTTTTAATAACCATAAGTAAATGAAAATCGACGGTACTTATTTACAGTTCAGCCATTCTTAGTTTGCTCCTACTGTCAACAAACAAAAGCCACCTACTACAGAGTGCACGCTAGAGTCTACGACTTTACGGATCTCGTAATCCTATTAAGTTAACAATTTTTTTAAATTATAGTGCTTAAAGTACTAAAAAAATCAGTCATGATATTATGTAGTTCTAACAATTTCATTTAGAAAAATACTTTTAAAAGTATTTAGTATTTAAATACTTTTGAAAGTATTTTGTTGTTACTTTTTAATCAACGTGTACACATTTTGATACAATTCGCATGCTCAGTGACGTCATTATTTGTTTACATTAGGAGCAAACTAAGAGAGGCTGGACTTTACATAAACTTTTTATTATACGAGGGTAGGCTGATAAGTAATGCACACATGCTTGTAGAAGACAACTAAATAAACTTCAGTAGCGCGCCTGGTGGCATGTGGAAGTACTATTTCTCCTCTACAAGTCTGCGCAGTTTGAAGGCGTTGCTTTCATTCAGTTTGTTTTGAGTAGTGGAAGTATGGCGTCGTGTTCTGGTGCTATGTCAACGAGAATTAAACAACGCGAATTGAACAACTTTTGAAGCGCTACCGTGACGAAGGAGACGACTTTCTTTTGAATATTGTGACGGGGGACGAGTCATGGGTTCATCATTACGATCCCGAAGAAAAAAGGCAGAGCGCTGAATATCGTCATCCACATTCTCCTGTTGTGAAAAAGTTCAAAACACAACCGTCCGCAAAAAAAATTCTTTTGACTGTGTTTTGGGATGCTCGCCGAGTTTATGTGACTGATTATCTGGAACGAGGGGCAACGGTAAATTCTGCTCAGTATATACAGACTCTGAAACACCTCCGACGTCGAGTTTGTCGTGTTAGAGGCAACCTGGCGCCAATAATTTTGCAACACGACAATGCTCGTCCACACACTTCGCGTGCAACTGGAGAGGCTCTGAGAAACCTGAAGTTTCAACCAATTTTACACCCTCCGTATTCTCCCGACCTTGCGCCTTGCGATTTTTATTTTTTTCCTCTACTGAAGAGAGACCTTAAGGGTAATCATTACAGCTCGGACAATGAGGTGAAGGCAGCTATTGCGTCCTGGGTTCGAGGAAAGTCGGAAGAATTTTTCAGTGACGGAATGAAAAAACTTGTTAAACGTTGGGAGAAATGTGTAATGCTTAACGGTGACTATATTGAAAAATAAATAGATAATTTGGTAGGTTAAGATTTGTACTTTAATTTGTTATTTACCCCATCTTGCTATTTCTTTTTGTTCGTCTTCTACAAGCATGTGTGCATTACTTATCAGCCTACCCTCGTAACTGTAAAGTTTCGGTTCTGTAGAGCGTACGATACGTCCAGCTTATCAATTAATTAAAAAAATAGAAAGTAACCTCTTTGTGGGACACCCGGTATAGTATAGCTTATAATAGAGTAGATCAGACATTAGTACATTACTTTTATAGTTAACTAAAACCTAAACCGGATGACTTTGAATAGAATTGCCAAAAAAAAAACTAGTTTTAAATTGAAAACCGTGAAATGCTTTTCAAATATGTAACCGGGAAAACATACTCGTACGATTGCATAACGAACGAACAATTGAACATATGGCAACAATAATTTATTCAACAATCATATCGAAATACATTATTGCTAGTTATATTTTCTCAAAATACGCACACTTGGTACATATTAATACTCATATATGTGTGTAATTAACCATGAAAACGCAGGTATTTTATTTAGGCTATTTCTACATAAATATTGGAAAATATTATGAATTATTTTATTATTATCGATTTATGAAATGTTTATCAATTGTCAATTGCCAATTTTTTACTTTCTCTTGCCTATATGAATATATAGGAAGGAAAGTATTGTTTTCATGTCGATTTTTCGAAATCGAGTTTTCACCGGATCTATACGTTTTCAGACCCCCTGAACCCAAAAAACATGTTTTTAGCGATTGGTCTGTGTGTGTGTCTGTGTGTGTGTGTGTGTGTGTGTGTGTGTGTGTGTGTGTGTCTGTGTGTGTGTGTCTGTGTGTGTGTGTGTCTGTGTGTGAACAGAATATCTCAAGAACGGAACATCGTACGAACTTGAAACTTGAAACTTAAGTTACATACCACTACCGGACGCGACACGAACATTTTCATCAAAATCGGTCAACCGGAAGTAGTAGTTTATTCGTATAATTTTTCAGTTTTTTGCGATTTTCTCAAAAACTGGTCCTACGATTTTTTTAAAAATCGCCTATTTTACTCAATTTTTTATTCTCTACAAGATAGGGTAGGCGCCATGTTTTCTGAAATTCTAGGTGAGGCTGTTTTCACGTAAAAACGTTGTTTTTTTAAGATTACGGCTTTAATATAAATTTTAGCGCAAAAACTTATATAATAAAAGTTGTAGAGAATTTAAAAACCTACAACTTCTGTTTCAAACATTTTTTTGTATGACGCTTAGTTTAGCAGTAATTAGCGATTTTCTGATTTTTTCTCACGAAAACGTGTGAAAAATCGATTTTTTTAAGATTTTGGCCTTAGTATGCATTTTACGACAAAAGTGTATATAACCAAATTTATAAAAAATTAAAAGATCTACAACTTTTATTAAGAGCATTTTTCTCTAAAGAGCCTAGTTTAGAGAGAAAGAGTGATTTTCCGTATTTTTAAACCAAACTGAGTTCGAATTTCATTTTGCGTGTTTCACTCATGATTGAAATATGGTTATATTTTTGAGATTAGTTGTTTGTTTATTTCTAATGTTTTATTACTAATGTTAGGTTTATTGTTAATTATTTATATTGGCAAGAGAAAGTTGTGTGAGTGTTTCACACCAGATTTTTTAATATAAATATAGCAACTTACCACAATATAATATTTATATTTTATCAATATGCTATTACTATTATTATTACATAAAAATATAGAATATTATAAACGTTGCAAAATATTTTTTATTATTGGTAGGTTACATGGTCTGTATTGAATATAAATTTTTTAAACAAAATTTAAAAATAAAATTAAGTTACATTTTCCATTATGTATAGAGTCTGTCTACGCTAAGAGTACTCCGACGTAGGCAACCAGCAACACAAGTGAGCATGCGCATTAATTAAAAATACGCATAGCATGATCAAAAACAAAATGTCATACAACACTAATTCGCTATTTTAGCTTTATTTATTTTTTTAGCTGGATGTAGATTGTAGATTTTTATGATTATGATGGAACGTAGTGCAAGTCAAATGTCAGGCGGAGAGGTAGATACGCGCCAAATAGAGTAAAACTTTTGTTTAAACCCTATAGGCGCTTACCTACGCGGAGTATTCTTACAGTAGATTGACTATACGCAGGGTACATTATTTCATCCCTAATGTGCGTAAAGGCCAAGCCAATTGCTGTGAGCGCTGGGCTACGCATGCGCATCCTTGACTTCGACCCTGTATACCCCTCCGACCCAATAGTTTGATGTACAGTCAGAGTATTGTTGAAAATTGACAATACCAATTGTTCAGTTCAGCCATTCTTAGTTTGCTCCTACTGTCAACAAACAAAAGCCACCTACTACAGAGTGCACGCTAGAGTCCGCGACTTTATGGACGTCGTATTCCTATTAAGTTAACTATTTTTTAAATTATAAGTACTTAAAGTAGTTAAAACATCAGTCATGATATGATGTAGGCCTGACAATTTCATTTATAAAAATACTTTTAAATTTATTTTGTATTTAAATACTTTTGAAAGTATTTTGTTGTTACTTTTTAATCAGCGTGTACTCATTTTTATACAATGCGCATGCTCAGTGACGTAATTATTTGTTTACATTAGGAGCAAACTAAGAAAGGCTGGACAATATTTTGTAGGCATGCTGTTTCATTGTTGATTTCATACGCTGGACTATTGTAGTATATACAAGACTATACTAATGCAGACTCACGTTTCGCCCAGCGCTCCCGTTACGAAAATCAGACTATACGTTGCAATCTGTTCATTTCAAAACTATAAGCAACCCCATATGACCCAATGAGATGAAAATTCTGTATTTGACGTGTAAATAAGGTGTACTTTTGTACAGACCCAAGTCGACCATCCCTGAGAGAGTATGATTAATTTTTAACCCCAACCCTCAAAGTAAACCGGTAACCACAGTCTAGCAGCAGTGGTTGATGAGGTGGCATAGGTGAAGAGCCTCTTCACCTATTCACCAGATAGTATTCACAATTTTTTTAATCCCAAAATAATTATAATTTCTGTTATAATATTATTTTTTGTTTTACAGTAAATCAAGAGGTGTCGTACTAGGGCAGTCCAGAAAGTCTGTCACGTTTTGCGTTGTAGCCGCTAGGGGCGGAGCTATTGCAACCATTTTGGTGCCGCGGCGTTTCTCCGTTCAGTGGCTATTCAGCCATGCTAGCGAGAGGTCTGTGTCGCTCTTCGTTGTTTTTCAACAACAATTTAAAATGTGTGCCGCAATTCGAAATCCCGCCAGTTGTGAAGTACGGTCGGTAATACGGTTTTTGTTGGTTAAAAACAATAAACCAATTGAGATTTATCGCCAAATCTGTGAAGTTTATGGGAACGATGTTTACACTGAAAGTGGAGTACGGCGTTTGTGCATTTAGTTCAAAAATGGCCGAACTAATTTTCACGAGGAAGAACGAAGTGGACGGCCAAGCCTCGTGACTGATGACATTGTGATAAAGTCAATGAGAAGATTAGAGAAGACCGTCGATTCATCATAAGAGAGCTATCGCTTTTTTTCCCACAAATTTCAAAAAGTTTATTGCACGAAATTTTTACAGAAAAATTAGGTTATTACAATTTTTGTGCAAGATGGGTGCCCAAAATTCTAACAGAAACCCATAAAAATCATCGTTTGGCTGCTTCGTTGTCATTTTTGCACGCTTACGAGGAAGATGGTGACTCACTACTCGATCGAATCGTTACAGGAGACGAGACTTGGATGAAGCATGTCAATTGTCAAACCAAACTGCAGTCTATGGAATGGGGTCACACAAACTCGCCCAAAAAGCCAAGAAAATGCCTTCAAACATTGCCTGCAAGGAAGATTATGGGGACTGTTTTTTGGGACAGGAAAGGAGTTCTTCTTATCGATTTTTTGGAAAGTGGCACAACAATAACCTTTGCGAGGTATTGTGAAACACTTGAAAAGTTAAGAAGAGTGATCCAAAACAAGTGCAGAGGAAAGTTGACTGGAAAAATTCTCTTTTTGCATGACAACGCCCGACCACACACGGCAAATCGAACACGAGAAGTCCTAGATGCTTTCAAATGGGAGGTTTTCCCACATCCGCCATACAGTCCGGAACTTGCGCCCAGCGATTATCACTTGTTCCCGATAATGAAGACATGGCTTGCGACGCAGCACTTTGACGACGACGCTGAGCTGCAGGAGGGTGTGACTAACTGGTTAAAATCACAGGCGGTAGACTTTTATGACGCCGGCATTTCAAAATTAGTTCACCGCTATGATAAGTGTCTTAATTTGTTTGGTGATTATGTAGAAAAATAGCATTTTTAGTTGCACTTTCAAATGTATATAATAATTTTTTTTTCTTGTACTTGTACTTAGTTTTTTTATTTCAAAACGTGACAGACTTTCTGGACTGCCCTCGTATATAAAAGTAAGTAAATAAAATTTATTGTAACTATTTAGAGCGCTTTGCAATGTTTTAAATAGCCCTTGTAATGGTCTTACCTAAATGAAAAGTTAGACGGGTGCCCCATTTATTTTACTACGCAAGCGGGTTGCCATGAGAACATAACAACGGAGATGTCAACGGATAATTGTACACCTAGCTCTCTCCACCCGTTCTCGAATAATAAAGAAATTTCTTTGGGCCAACCAGTCTATTGCACCTGCATGTTCTATGTACGTGTTTGTTAGATTTTTTGTATTTGCGGTTTCACAAAGTATAAAAAATACACTCAAACACATTGTGTATATGTGTATTTCATATTTTTGTACTCTCCGGAGTGTCTCGGATAACAATTTGTATACTAGTTGTCCTCGGTTTTTTGCAACTTTTCACCTATTTTCAAAGGCACGAGCCGACACAGCTGTCTTGTATTCAAACCTGTATGAACATAATTACCTTTATTAGGATTTGAACCAGGGATCATTGTCTCCGAACAAACAAGTTAAACAGTTAAACTTTAAAACAGTTACAAGAATAAACAAGTTAAACAGCTGACTCGCACTTTTTTGACACTTTTAATTGAAATTTAGTATCTGTTATTAAATTAATATAACTATTTTTAAATGTGAAGCTAATGTTCCAAAATTTTATTTACTTGAAGGAGCGTACAGTCATCACCACAGTCCTACAGTTGGCCAGAAATCTCTTCAAGAAGATCTTTTGGCCAGAGGCGCTTCAAACGACTACGCTGAGTACCCGGTATCGCCCTAGTGTACATGTTTTGTATGAGAGGATTGTCATGTAATTCTAATTTGTTATGCATCGTCTTGTATAGTTGTTTCACGACATCAATTACGTATGGGATTTGTAAATCTTTGCGCAACATTGAGTTTGTGATGTAAAAGGGGCATTGCGTTATCGTTCGTAGAATCTTGTTCTGAATCACTTGTATACGTTTCTTGTGTGAAGGTTTACCAGATCCCCAAAGTTGAACTCCATATGTCCAGATTGGTCTTAAGACTGTCTTGTAGATTGTTAATTTGTGTGACATGTTTAATTTAGAACGTCTATCGAGTAAGCGTTTCAGTTGATAGAAGCGTGTTTTTACCTCTAGACCAGCGGTTCCCAACCTTTTATTTCTCCCGTACCCCTTGTTGTCTTCCAAGGCACATCACCCCTTGGTGAATCTTTAACTAAAATTGTACCCCCAAAAATGTAACATCACTGTAACTACAATACTTCACTAAGTAGGGGCTATTTAATCACTAGCTAATCTCTAATTAATTTGCATATTTTCATATGGTTTTTATTTATTTTCAAATATTTTGCATAATGTAAATTTATTTTTTTATAATCATAATGGTATTTTTCTGTGAGTATACGTTGGTTAGTTTTTAAGTACTGCAAAATATAACTTACACTGTACGTTTTATTATGTGTTCAAATTAGTATATAAATTTAAACCAAGGAAAATGAAAGTTAACACAAATATTTAAAATAGATGTTTTATTGAAAACTGAACATTTCTTGTATGGTCTTAATTTTACATCAAAATACTAATGACAGAGTTATAATAATTATAGTATTTCTAATCTAAGACAAGGCACATTAGTTTCAAACTTTGAAAAACTCACATCGAATACAAAATGCTTTTAAAATTTGTAAATACTAAATCTAATATGAAAATTGTGATGTATTGAAACTAAATTATTAGTCCAGGAAACGTCTTCAGAACTATTTTTTAGTGTGACCCTTGAGGCTGTTTTGTTGCACTTAATAATTATTTGAAATCAGGTTCAAATGTAGACAAATAAAGCTATAGATCTGGGCTTGCATTAAGCTTGTCAGTACAATAACCCCACCAAGTTACTCAGAAAAACAGCGTCCGCCATTGTCCTTTATTTTCGGCGTACCCCTAACCCCGTTCTAGACGAACCCCGTTGGTCCCATAAAAATTAATATAAAAATGTTCCTTTATAAAGTTGCTTTGTATTTAAGCAATAGTAAATATATAAATTTTGAATGGATAAAATAACGAGCACATGAGTTGTGGTTCAGTTAAGTTAACTCGAGTGAAACGTGTGTATGGGTCGCTGGTCTTTATGCAACCGCAACGATACGACCTTGCTCTTACTGAAAGAAAAAAATCATTAACCCTACGTCTTCGTCTCATTACTTCATCCTTCTCAGCATCACTTTAGAGTTTAGAACATTGAAACAAACGCTTTTCTACTCCATACTCCACCTACTTAACAAAATCTTATTACACTACAGGCTAAAACTATCACGTTACTTTCACTTGCATTGAAAACAACCGATAAAGGTATACGCTGTTTGTACTCGGTATAAAAAAAATACTCTGTTTATATCTCTAAGACAATCTTAGTTAATGATTTCCACGTGCACGGTCAAATTTCATTATTTATTTTTTGTTTTGTCTCGTATATTCTTTTTGTTCGACTGTTCATAAATACAACATATATATAGTGCTTATGAATTTTCTTAAACAAAGCTATTAAAACACTTAAGGGAAGACTGTATGATGGTTTTGACTGATAATTTTGATTTTCGGTTTTTTTTTATGTTTTTCAATAGTTCAGACCTCGACCTACCACAAAAACATTAAATTACAACAAAAAATTAATTTAATGAAAAAAATTTAAGTTTTTATCAGGTTTATTCTAAAAAATTTAACATGTCGCCCATAACAGACCATAACTGCCCATAACAGACAGGTGGAGTGTCAAATTATTTACACTCAATCTGTTTGTTGCAGGGCTAAATTAAATAGTTCTGTTTCTTATCACATGGTCAGTCAATTAAATGACTGAATCATTTAAGAACAGAAGAGGTAGAGGTGTAAAAGACACTAATCAGAGTTATCTTCTCTGAAAGTAATGAATTTCATTATACAGCCAGACCCTGTGGTGAATGAAGTGAAGGTGTCATTTGCAGAGTGGGAAATATGTGCTTTTCAGAGGGCTCGGCATGCTGATAAGCGTACTTTTCCACTCAGTGAGGAAGGCAATGGTAAACCACCTCATTCCTCGTTTTACTTAGTAAAAACCTCTAGAGGTTCAAACCAGCCTTTCGGCTGTTGACCTAAACAACAACTTGTCGCTATGAACAAATATTTTTCATATTTTTATATTGCTCGTTTTAGTGAAAAAGTATTTCAGTTTATTAAATATCTGCTTCACTATTTTTAATATTCTCTGCTGTTGGTGCAGCTTTCTAACCAACTGATGATGGAAAATTAAACTTGTTTGTGTACATTTTGTTTCTCATTTGTGCCTTTTCCCTTAAATTTAAATTTTTATTACTTAAGTACGTTTTTCTCAGAAACCATTTAACCTACCGGGCTGAAATTTTTACCAGTTAATTATAATGTACATGCACATTCACCGACATTGTTTTTACTTCCTCAGGTGCTTTAAAAAATAGTAATATGCATAACACGTAGAACATAATTGTAAAAATTTTATGTTATTCGTTATTCTTTAAAAAATTTTATGGTCCAACAGATTAAATTGAAAAAATGTCAGTAGCTAAAACCACCCTACAACTATAAGTGTGTAAAGTTTCATTTTCTTATCTTTAACCAATCCTTTGAAAAATGTACCTTCTTCTTCTTCAAGTGCCGTCTCCGCGTCGGAGGTTGGCGATCATCATTGCTATTCTAACTTTCGAAACAGCTGCTCGGAACAGTGACGTGGAGTTGAGACCAAACCAATCTCTCAAATTCTTCAGCCAGGACGCTTTCCTCCTGCCCGGCCGGCGCTTTCCTGCAATCTTTCCTTCCATTATCAGCTGAAGAAGTTTGTATTTCCCGTTTCGAATAACATGGCCGAAATACTGCAGTTTTCGTCGCTTGATGTCGTATAGCAGTTCCATCTCCTTACCCATCCGAGTCAGTACGTCCGTGTTTCGTACTCTGTCGGTCCACGATATACGGAGCATGCGGCGGTATAGCCACATCTCAAACGCCTCCAGCCTCCTTTCTAGAAGTTTCGTTAGTGTCCATCCTTCCTGCCCATAAAGAAGTACAGGAAGTACGTAGCACCTCAGAATTCGGAGCCTCGTGTTGAGACTAAGATCACGTTGGCACAATAGGTGTTTTAGTTTCGTGAACACTGCTCTGGCTTGCTCGATACGCGCTTTAACTTCCTGACCGTAGTCCCATTTGTCATTTAGGTAGCACCCAAGGTATTTGTACGTGTGCACCCGTTCAATGGCGGAGCCAGCGAGTGTGATTCCTGCGTTGACCGCCTCTTCACCGATCACCATGAACTTGGTTTTACGTATATTCATCCGTAGTCCGTATGCATTGCTAATTGTGTTGACGCGTTTCCAGCAACACTTGGAGATCTTCCTCGCTATCTGCAATCAGCGCTGTATCGTCGGCATATCTCAGGTTGTTGATGCCCTCTCCATTCACTATAATGCCTTCTCTGCATCCATCCAAAGCTTCCGACAAAATGGCCTCCGAATATAAGTTAAAAAAAGTACCTAAAAATTGCAAATCTAACATTGGCGGAATACTAAGTACAGTCTCACCTTAATAGATAATAAATATCAAAACAGCCCCCCCCCCCCCGTGTCACTTGAAGACACATTACAGAAAAATTAGAAAGGCGATAGCTTCAAGTACCTCGGAGAGATAATCAATGAAAAGGAAGCTAACAAAGTAGACGAGGAAAGTTGGTCGTTGCATTCCAAGGAACTCACCGCTTGTACAAGAAGAAAACATTCTCGAGACCAACTAAGTTTAGACATTATAATACTGTGATAAAAACTGCCTGTTTATACGCAGGTGTGTGTCTTAGAATGACCGAGACGGCTGAGCTAAGAGAAGTAGAGAAATTGAAAGAAAGATGCTCAGCAAAACAATTGGTTGAAAGATAGAAGCCGAACAATTTAGATTACGGGAAAACGAAGAACTGTACGAGAAAAATTAACGATTAATGAAAACGATTAAAAAAAACTGGTGTGAAACACTCACACAACTTTCTCTTGCCAATGCAAATAATTAACAATAAACCTAACAGTAGTATTAAAGCATTAGAAATGAACAAAAACTAACCTCAAAAACATAACCTTATTTTAATCATAAGTGAATGACGCAAAATGACAATCGAACTCAGTTTGGCTTAAAAATACGGAAAATCACGCTTTCACGCTAAACTAGGCTCTGTAGAGAAAAATGCTCTAAACAAAAGTTGTAGATCTTTTAATTTTCTATAAATTTAATTATATACACTTTTGTCATAAAATGCATACTAAGACCGAAAGGTTAAAAAAATCGATTTTTCTCACGTTTTCGTGAGAAAAAAAACAGAAAATCGCAAATTACCGCTAAACTAAGCGTTATACAAAAAAATGTTTGAAACAAAAGTTGTAGGTTTTTAAATTCTCTACAACTTTTATTATATAAGTTTTTGCGCTGAAATTTATATTAAAGCCGTAATCTTAAAAAAACAACGTTTTTACGTGAAAACAGCCTCACCGAGAATTTCAGCAAACATGGCGCCTACCCTATCTTGTAGAGAATAAAAAGTTGAGTAAAATAGGCGATTTTAAAAAAAATCGTAGGACCAGTTTTTGAGAAAATCGCAAAAAACTGAAAAATTATACGAATAAACTACTACTTCCGGTTGACCGATTTTGATGAAAATGTTCGTGTCGCATCCGGTAGTGGTATGTAACTTAAGTTTTAAGTTTCAAGTTCGTACGATGTTCCGTTCTTGAGATATTCTGTTCACACACAGACACACACACACACACACACACACACACACAGACACACACACAGACCAATCGCTAAAACATGTTTTTTGGGTTCAGGGGGTCTGAAAACGTATAGATCCGGTGAAAACTCGATTTCAAAAAATCGACATGAAAACAATACTTTCCTTCCTATATATTCATATAGGCAAGAGAAAGTAAAAAGAGAACTTAAATTTTACGAACACCTGAATAGAATGGATGACAACCGGTTGACAAAACAAATTATTGAAACGCTAAACAATAAATCTAAGGTGTTGTATAAAAGGTGGATTTCAGGCAACTAATTACCGACTTTAACCCTTTTTATAGGTCTTTGGTAAGTATACTTACCACTGGAAATAAGGTTGATTTTTTACTTTCTCTTGCCTATATGAATATATAGGAAGAAAAGTATTGTTTTCATGTCGATTTTTCGAAATCGAGTTTTCACCGGATCTATACGTTTTCAGACCCCCTGAACCCAAAAAACATGTTTTTAGCGATTGGTCTGTGTGTGTGTCTGTGTGTGTGTGTGTGTGTGTGTGTGTGTGTCTGTGTGTGAACAGAATATCTCAAGAACGGAACATCGTACGAACTTGAAACTTGAAACTTAAGTTACATACCACTACCGGACGCGACACGAACATTTTCATCAAAATCGGTCAACCGGAAGTAGTAGTTTATTCGTATAATTTTTCAGTTTTTTTGCGATTTTCTCAAAAACTTGTCCTACGATTTTTTTTAAAATCGCCTATTTTACTGAATTTTTTATTCTCTACAAGATAGGGTAGGCGCCATGTTTGCTGAAATTCTCGGTGAGGCTGTTTTCACGTAAAAACGTTGTTTTTTTTAAGATTACGGCTTTAATATAAATTTTAGCGCAAAAATTTATATAATAAAAGTTGTAGAGAATTTAAAAACCTACAACTTCTGTTTCAAACATTTTTTTGTATAACGCTTAGTTTAGCGGTAATTTGCGATTTTCTGTTTTTTTTTCTCACGAAAACGTGAGAAAATCGATTTTTTTAACATTTCGGTCTTAGTATGCATTTTACGACAAAAGTGTATATAATTAAATTTATAGAAAATTAAAAGATCTACAACTTTTGTTTAGAGCATTTTTCTCTACAGAGCCTAGTTTAGCGTGAAAGTGTGATTTTCCGTATTTTTAAGCCAAACTGAGTTCGATTGTCATTTTGCGTCATTCACTCATGATTAAAATAAGGTTATGTTTTTGAGGTTAGTTTTTGTTCATTTCTAATGTTTTGGTACTAATGTTAGGTTTATTGGTTATTATTTGCATTGGCAAGAGAAAGTTGTGTGAGTGTTTCACACCAGATTTTTTTTTAAAGAATAAGCTATGCAGTTGAACCCTTTTGGCATTTTATGGATTTATCTATGTTCTCTGGTTAGTAGACTAACTACATTTTGAAATTAGTGCGCAGCGACCATTTTCTTCATGAGTTTCAAGAATGTGGTAAGAATTCATATCAACGTACACAATAGTGTTGTTTTGTTGTTACTTTTCTACAGTGCTTTGAAAATTCGAATTTTTTTTACGGGAAAGCAAGCATTCATGCTAATATAAAATTGAGACAAGTTATTCAACACATTTTTCTGTTATATAGGACTACAAATTGTTTTAATAAACATTCTTACCGTTAAACATTATATGATTCCCATTTCAATAAACGTTCTTTGGTATGTATATACTTAACGTGGCTTAACATTAAAAAAAGAAATATCTTACACTTCTGGCACTAGAAATACATTATTCAAGCCCCTATAAAACAAAATTTAACATTTTACAAATGTTATATATTTTCCCCGTAGTACAGCTCTATAAAGGGTTAAGGGCTCCCAAGATGAGCAAAATCAGAACACCGAGTTGACAGAAGAAAGGGTAAAAGCGTACAATGAACGAGTGCTAAGAATGTGGACTGCAAAACGAGCTTTCAGAAACGTCTTAAGTTACCTCACATTATACGAGAAACAACTAAAGACTAAGATTTCCTTCCTAAAACTAAATAAGTTACATAACAAACATTAAAACAGCTCCGCGTCACTTAAAGACACAATACGAAAAATAAGAAAGGTGATAGCTTCAAGTACCTCGGGGAGTTAATACAACGAAAAAAGCGAACAATAGCAGACGAAGAAAGATGGCCGGTGCCATCTGAGGAAACCACAATTTGTATAAAAAGAAAGCATTCTAAAGACAAGCCAAGATTATAATACTCGTATATTAAAAATAATACTGTGATAAAACCTGTGTGTCTGTACGGGGGTGAGTCCTTTAGAATGGCCGGGAAGGGTGGTCTAAGAGAAGCAGAGAAATTTGAGAGGAAAATTCATATTAATTATTTAATATCATAAAACATGGAGTAAATAAACTCAAACATAACTACGTAGTCTCAATGATGTAGTTGCGGAAAAGTACGGCTTTATTAGTTGACAATAAAAACGGCTTATAAATAATTTTAAAATGAATGGGCTCCAAAATAATTAAAATCCTAATATAATATTAGAATAAAAACAAATTTTTTTTATAAAATTAATCAAATTATGGGCCGACAACATACAATTAGGCCTATACAAAACCTGGTTAAAGTACCATTTTAGGCCTGATTTATTTCATCCAAACTACTTCTTGTTTTTAATCCCTAACGTGTGTACGTTGCAATCTGTTCCATTTAAGAAAAAAAGCAACACCCATGACCCAATAAGATAAGGATGATATGTATGGCGTAAAAATGAGGTGTAGTCATGTACAGTCTCAGGCCGACCATTCCTAAGAGAGTATGGTTAATGGAACTCCGATCATCAATGTTCACCAATAACCAACTGAGACTACCTTCATTAGAATACGAACCACGGAACCTTCGTCTTCGAAAATTAGCTGTTAAACAGCTGACTAACAGTATCGTCTTTACCGCTAGACCAACCCGATGGGTGAACATACTGTGACAATATCGAAGAAAGGCATGGTTCGCGAAATTTCTAGTAAAATGGTAAAATATTAATAAAATGGTAAAGAGTAGATAATAGAGTGAAAAAGTAACAATAGGGTTAGGTATAAAAGGATACCTATTCCCAAAATTGTTTAAAAGGACTGCGCTATTGTGTATGATATGGTCTTTGTTGTACAACTATTTATGAAGGGTCGGCTGATTACCTGTTTACATTAAATAAGACTTCTCTAGAAAGGACTTTTATATCGAATTTCGGTATCTTTCGGGAAGATTCTTTTTTGATTCACTATATAGACACCCCCGAGCGCGGTCAGTTAGTTAGTATCCGTTTGATCTCTGACGAGTGTTTATTGCGTGCTATAGGGGCGTATATCAGGTTAACGGTTCCGAGATATTGCAATACTATCTTTTTGTGTATGTGCTTTGTGAATAATTATCGTAAGTAGTACTAAGTAAATTATTTAAGTTACTTATTGTGTTACTCCATTATAATTAGTTTATTATTTATTTTAAGTAAATTATTAAGTTATTTATTGTATTACTTTATTATAATTAGTTTATTATTTATTTTGTAAATCTTTTAGTTGTAATAAATATTTGTAATTGTAAACTTTAGTGTATTAATTATTTAATTACCTAGATCCCGAAACGGACCTTAGCGATAAGTATCACAATATTATGAGTGTTCATGTTTAAGTCATCAGCCGAAGGCTGATTTGATCCTCTAGCCATTAATAAGACGAAATACGTGAAGTAAGGTAGGTTACCTAGCCTTCCTCACTGAGTAGAAAAGTACGCTTATTTTTTTTTTTTTTTTTTTTTTTTTTAACGTCCGACTGTTCTGCAATTACTGCTAATGCAGACGGTGAATGATGAAATGATTTTTGCAACGTATGAAAAAATGTTAATAAGTACGCTTATTAACATGACAGGATCTGAAAAGCATCTACTTCCTCTCTGCACATGACACTTTCATTTCATTCACCGCATGGTCTGGCTGTATAATGAAATGCATTACTCTTAGAGGAGATAATTCAGACTAGTGTATTTTATACCTCTACCTCTTCTGTTCTTTTTTTTAATGTCTAATGTGTGTACGTTGCAATCTGTTCAATTCAGAACAATAAGCAATCCCATGACCCAATGAGATAAAGATGATATGTATGGCGTGTAAATAAAGTTTAGTCTTGTACAGACTCAGGCTGACCATTCCTGAGAGAGTATGGTTAATTGAGCCCCAATCATCAAAGTACACCGGTAACATCAAAATCTAGCATTCAAATCCGTATAAAAGTAACTACCTTTATTAGGATTTGAACCAGAAACCTTCGTCTCCAAACATCAGCTTTTAAACAGCTGATTTTGGCGACGACTTTACCTCTAGACCAACCCGGTGGCTTTCTGTTCTCAAACGCTTCAGTCTGATCTATCTAATTGACTGACCTTGTGAAAAGAAACAGAACTATTTTTGTAGCCCTGGAACTAACAATTCTAGTGTAAATAATTTAATACTCCACCTGCCTCTTATGAGTAAATATTACGAGTATTGTAACATAAAATCACTAAAGTAGCATTTTAGGCCTGCCTTTTTCATCCACAACTACTTCTAAAACTAGTTTCTTTTGGAATAAAATAAGTTTGTGACCGACCTTTAAAGAATTAAATAAACTAAAAGTAACAAAAATAACTGAATATATTTTTTGAAATGGGCTATAAAGAAAATTATAAAAATTCCCGCGAGAGTAAGAGTTCAAGTACATATCGGTTATAAACGAAATATTTAAACAAATAATTTTATGGAATATTAGTCGATAAATTTTTAACTGGTCCTCTTAGCTGTCCAAAACCTAGGTGAACATTTTAAAAGAATTTCTTATATAACAATTTCACCGATAAGTAATCGACGTGAAGATCTTATTACCTTTGATCTATTAAAAGAGGTCGTCACCTTGAATTATGAAATGGAATACTTTACGTTTTAAACATCTTCAATAACTAAAGGTAAACCAGTTTTTTGCTTATTAATATTTAGCTCCGGTGTCACATTTATCAGTAAATTATCTCTCATAAATGATAATGTCACCCACTTTATACATCAATGATGGTATAAAAATAACTTCGATAACATCCACAATATTATGGAATCAGAATAAAATAATTTTAGTTTTCTTCACAAATATTTTAGAAAATTAACATTTTGATAAATTTTATTTTGTCCTGATGTGTGTACGTTGCAGTCTGTTCAATTTAAGAACTATAAGCACACCCATGACCCAATGAAATGAGTATGACATGTAATGAGGTGTAGTCTTGTACAGACTCAGACAAACCATTCCTCAGACAGTGTGGTTAATTGAACCCTAACCATCCAAAGTCACCGGTAACCACTACCTAACATTTAAATCCGTATAAAAATAATTGGCCACTATTAAAATAATAAACCGCTATTATTTGTTTAGTAACACCGGTTGGGCAAGCGACGTTGTATGGTGACCAGATGACAGCCACCCATGAACAAACTCTACTGGGGGTCCCTGTTCAAACTCATGCCTAATTCACGTCAAATAATGCAGCGAAGCAGCGATAAAATTAGGTAGTTGTCAATAATGTACAGTTCCTGATAACAAAATAAAAGCTAAAAAAAAGATAACTAACTACTCAGGGTCCCGGGTTCGATTCCCGGTCAGGTCTGACAACTTTTCATCATTCATTTTCATTATCATCTCACCGTCCATCATCTCATTATTATCCACCGTCTGCATCAGCAGAAATTGCAGAACAGTCAGACGTAAAAGAAAAAATATATAAAAAAACAAAATAACATTACAAGGATTTGAACCAAGAACGTTTGTCTTCAAAAATCAGCTGTTAACCAGCTGACTCTCGGCGACGGCTTTATATCTAGACCAATCCGGTGGGTTTCTGATATACATGCTTTGTTTTTGTTAGTTTACTTAAGGTCACATCTGCCCATTTCAGGTAGGTGGAGTATTAAATTATTTGCACTCGATCTGCTAGTTCCAGGGGTACAAAAATTAGTTCTTTTTCTTTACACAAGGTCAGTAAATTGTGTGACTGAAGCATTTAAGAACAGAAGACGTAGAGTTGTAAAAGACACTAATCAGAGTTATCTTCTCTAAGAATAATGAATTTTATTATACAGTCAGACCCTGTAATGAATGAAGTGAAAGTGTCATTTGCAGGGTGGAAAGTAGGTCTTCTCGAAAAGCCTGGCATGCGGATAAGAATAATCTTTTCAGTAAGGAAGGGATGGCAACCCACCTCACTCCTCATTTTACGTAGTAAAGCCTCCAAAGGTTTAAACCAGCCTTTCGACTGATCACCTAAACAACTACACAAGGTTACACGAACTTTTTTTTCATTAAACTATTAACTCTGCCTTAACAGACAGGTGGAGTGTCAAATTATTTACACTCAATCTGTTCGTTGCAGGGCTAAAATAAATAGTTCTGTTTCTTATCACATGGTCAGCCAATTAAATGACTGAATCATTAAAGAGCGGAAGAGGTAGAGGTGTAAAAGACACTAATCAGAGTTATCTTCTCTGAAAGTAATGAATTTCATTGTACAGCCAGACCCTGTGGTGAATAAAGTGAAGGTGTCATTTACAGAGTGGAAAATATGTGCTTTTCAGAGGGCCCGGCATGCTGATAAGCGTACTTTTCCACTCAGTGAGGAAGGCAATGGTAAACCACCTCACTCCTCGTTTTACTTAGTAAAACCTCTAGAGGTTCAAACCAGCCTTTCGGCTGTTGACCTAAACAACAACAAACTATTAACGACGTCAGAGGGTTATAATACAATAATGATGATTTTTAACGTGTCAAAAGTTTTCAGACCACGGCCAAGAAACAAAATTCAGGACTTTACATTTATCAGTTCCGAATAATTGACCATTGTTAAATTCTGGAACAAAGACAAATAAGATTATTGTGAATGTTGAATTTTTGTTGAGTTAAAAAAATGAAACCATGTAAGTAGGTTTTCTGCTGTTTGGATAATTTATTTCTTGTATTCTGTCTCTTGTCAAGCAGCAGAAAGAGGTTTGTTAGACAAGTTAAAGGATGTACTAAACAAGATCACATCAGGAATGAGAAATAAACTAACAAGAAAATTAACTATTAATTTTAATAAAATTTTTATGACAATAATTATGCTAATGTTAAATATTGAATTAATACATAACATGGTAGTAAGAAATGTATTTCGTAATCTGCTATTGACATTCCAGATTCCAATCAATTTAATATCGATTGTTATTGTTAGTGAAATTTCATCCGTAAAAATCTGTTGAAATTCCATTTGGTATTTTTTATTACAGTTTTAAACGATAATATTTTCGTAATAAATAACAACGTTTAAGATCAATTTAACAGTATTTTATTTATTGAAGTAGGCCTAAATGTTTAAATAATAACTCCGTCTAAAATATTAGCCCGTTGTTCTAGTAGGTGAGTGGAATTTTTTGTATATACAGTTAAACCTCTCTAATGCGACCACCACAATTTTAAGAGTAAATTGGTCTTTTTGAGGGGTAGTCGCTTAACAGGGGTTTATAGAAATGTTGGTGGTTCTTTTTATTAAGTATTGCAGGCCTACGTTACGCGTAATGCGGTAAAAGAGCCTTTTTACCTTTTCTTAACATAATTCTCAACCAAAAAGTGCTCAGAGCGCTGCCTTCTTTATTTCAACGTTTCGAATTTAAATACAAAGATATTTTTTATTCTTAACATGTGTACGTTGAAATCTGTTCAATTTAGAACAATAAGCAACCCCATGACCCAATGAGATGAAGATGATGTGTATGACGTTTACACGTCATACAACGACGATCGAAATCGAGATTGAGATTGAGATCGAGATCGATTGCATGAGGTGTAGTCTTTTACAGACCCAGGCCGACTATTTCTGAGAGAGTATGGTTAATTGAACCCCAACCATCAAACTACACCGGTAACCACCGTCTAGTATTCAAATCCGTATAAAAGTAACTACCTTTACTAGGTTTTGAACCAGGAACCTTCACCTCCGAAAATCAGTTGTTAAATAGCTGACTAGTGGCGATGACGTTACCCCTAACCAACCCGGTGGGTTAAAGGCGTTGAAATGGAATTTTTCAGTCCTATAGAAAAAATCGGGAATAGTTCGAAATACCATCTCCTTAAAAATACCGCCCGTTTTACGTAGGTCCTCTCAATTGGTGTCCATCTACAGTATTGAAAATTCCCTAAACCTTATGGCTGTAAAATTTATGGTCACCCAAAAACGAAAATGCCTTGGAATCGAGGAAATACGGTAAAAAATCATTAATGCAATACAGTACAGGTAACTTATGCAAAAATTAGCATTTTTATGAAAAAAAACACTTTCTAAATTCATGTAACAATTTGCATTCTGGTATTTGACACATGTATTCAGACCTAAACTGGTTGTTTATGAATTTTGCTTTAATAATTAGATTGTTTGTTTTTGTTTTACATAAGATCTTACGCGACACTTATAAATCGTCAATCCAAACATATTAAATTATACAAGTAGGCTATATCCGTACAAAAATATTTGAAAAAAATTGTAATACTGTATACTTTCATTTACTTGTTTTTATTAAATTACGAACAGTAGATTAAGTGGCAATCTAAAATGTATAAAATCAAATTGCAATCAGGCTATCGTACAAGTAGGCTTACTTCATTGGTAAACATATCAGAAATGTCTGCCCATAACAGACAGGTGGAGTGTCAAATTATTTACATTCAATCTGTTTGTTGCAGGGCTAAAATAAATAGTTCTATTTCTTATCACATGGTCAGTCAATTAAATAACTGAATCATTTAAGAACAGAAGAGGTAGAGGTGTAAAAGACACTAATCAGAGTTATCTCCTCTGAAAGTAATGAATTTTATTATACAGCCAGACCCTGAGGTGAATGAAGTGAAGGTCTCATTTGCAGAGTGGAAAATATGTGTTTTTCAGAGGGCCCGGCATGCTGATAAGCATACTTTTCCACTCAGTGAGGAAGGCAATTGTAAACCACCTCTCTCCTTGTTTTACTTGGTAAAACCTCTACAGGTTCAAACCAGCCTTTTGGCTGATGACCTAAACAACAACATCAGAAATGTCTTGCAAGACGATTCCTTGTTACATTTTTTTTATTACTTAATTTATTTTGCAACTGTAACAAGAAGAACAACTAGCAAAAACGTTCTCACCTAATATTTGGAGCAACTGAGGAAGTAATAAAAATGTCGGTATATGTGGCTATACAAGATAATTAACTGGTAAAAGTTTCAGTCTGGTAGGTTTATTGGTCTCTGAGAAAGTGTACCTAAGTGTTAAAAATCTAAATTTACGGGAAAAGGTAAGAAACAAGAAGGCACAAATCAAAAACAATATACGTATACAAACAAGTAAATTTCCCATCAACAGTTGTTTAGATAGCTGAATCAACAGCTGAGAATATTAAAAACCGTGATGCAGATATTTTAAAAACTAAAAAATTCTCTTTGCACTAAAACGAGCAATATAAATATTTAAAAAATTTAAGTTCTTCGTACCATGATAATTTTTCTGTGTAAACCTGATAAAAACTTAGTTTTTTCACAAAAAAACAAAAAATTTTTGACGTAATGTAATGTTTTTCTGGTAGATCTAAGCCTAAACTATTGAAAAACATAAAAAACCAATAATTGAAATTTTAAGCTATTACCATAGTGCAATCTCACCTTTGAAAATGTATATTTATGAATTCGTTTTTAAAGAAAGCATGTGCCAAATTTTAGCAAAATATATTTTTCATGTATATATATCAAGCGAGTTATTCTACAGCTCTGGCCGTCTCTCGCATCCCATACGCCACCCCTCTCTATCCATCCAGTCTCCTCCCTCCAATTGTCTAGCATGCATATCTTTCGATACTTGCTTTATCCATGCTTCAGTTGGTCTACCACGCTTATTTCGTCCCCAAGGTGTCCAGTTTATTATTTTCTTTGGCCTTCTCTCATCTCCCATTCTTTGCACATGTCCCAGCCATACCAGACGTCGTTTTTCGATTTCCTCCATTGTGGTGTCTTGTTTTTGTGTACGAGCTCTAATTTCGGTGTTTCTAACCCGATCTACCCTAGAAACCAGACAACTTCTGCGTAAGAAGTCCATTTCTACCGCATTTATTTTCTGCTGATCTCTCTTGGTCATCTCCCAGGTTTCTGATCCATATGTCAAAATACTTTGCACAACAGTATTATATAGACGAACTTTTGTGCTATTCCTGATACTTTTTGACCAGAGTACCGGGTTTAATTTTTGTGTTGCCTGTCTAGCCTGCCCAATCCTGTTTGTTATTTCTTTCCTAGAGTTTCCTTTCGACGTTATTACACTTCCCAGGTATTTATATTGATCACATACATGAATAGTGTGTCCATATATCTGCAGATTTCTTGCCTGCCCTGCTACCACTAAATATTTGGTTTTTTGGTAGTTAATCTTCATCCCATTTTGCTCATAAGTCTCAGCCAGGTTTCTCATCATGTATTCAATATCGTGATCATCTCCCGCCATTATTACCTGGTCATCAGCAAATAACAGCGAATACATTTTTCATGTACAAGATTTAAATACCAGTTTATAAATCCATACTATGTTGAAAAATGCCCTTTATCTTATCACATACTTATTTATGATGATTTCATGATAATTTCATTAATTGATAATCTTCATGATAATTTTTCTGTGTAAACCTGATAAAAACTTAATTTTTTCATAAAAAAAATATTTTTTTGACGTAATTTAATGTTTTTCTGGTAGATCTAGGCCTCAACTATTGAAAAGCAAAAAATCACCATTAATTGAAATTTTGAGTTATTATTATCGTGCAATCTCACCTTTTAAAATGTATTTTTATGAATTCGTTTTTAAAGAAAGCATGTGCCAAATTTTAGCAAAATATATTTTTCATGTACAAGATTTAAATACCAGTTTATAAATCCATACTATGTTTAAAAATGCCCTTTATCTTATCAAATACTTCTTTAATGCCGAGTCATCAAGGATTTTAACAAAACTTATTAATATCAGGAGGACTTACACGAGTATAAACAACGAAAAATATCATTATACAAAAATAACCTTCACCTTTTCATTAAAACATAAATATAGGTCTACACTTACACACAAATTTTATAATGAATTTTTAAATCTATTATTATAACCTGCTATAAATAGTAGAACGAATCCAAGTAACGTAATATTGATTCACTGTAAGATTATTTGCATGAATAAGATTCCTTTATTAAAATATTTATTAACCTTTCCTAATATAATCACAGTAAATAAAATATTCTTACACAATCGAAACAAAACTGTTCACTGAATTAAGTGAAGATTTAAAATTGAAGTATTAAAATTATTTTTACTTTCTCATCTAATGCCCATAACAGGCAGGTTGAGTGCTAAATTATTTGCATTCAATCTGTTAGTTCCAGGGCTACAAAGTTAGTTCTGTTTCTTATCACATGGTCACCCAATTATAAAAATCTGGTGTAAATCACTCACACAAATTTCTCTTGCCAATGCAAATAATTAACAATAAACCTAACATTAGTAATAAAACATTAGAAATAAACAAAAAACTAACTTCAATAAACATAACCTATTTTAATCATAAGTGAAAGACTCAAAATAAAAATCAATCCCAGTTTGGCTTTAAAATACGGAAAATCACTCTTTCATTAAAAGTTGTAGAGATTTTAATTTCCTATAAATTTGACTATGTACACTTTTGTCGTAAAATGCATACTAAGGCCAAAATCTAAAAAACCTATTTTTCACATGTTTCCGTGAAAAAAAACAGACAATCGCTAATTACCGCTAAACTAAGCGTTATACAAAAATAAAAAATGTTTGAATTAAAAGTTGTTGGATTTTAAATTCTCTACAACTTTTATTTTAAAAATTTTTGCGCTAAAATCCATATTATTCCTTATTCCTAATTTGTGTACGTTACAATCTGTTCAATTTAGAACAATAAGCAACCCCATGACCCAATGAGATGAGGATGATGTGTATGACGTGTAAATGTGGTGTAGTCTTGTACAGACCCAGGCCGACCATTCCTGAGAGAGTATGGTTAATTAAACCCCAACCATCAAAGTACACCGGTAACCACTGTCTAGTATTCAAATCCGTATAAAAGTAACTACCTTTACTAGGATTTCAACCAGGAACCTTCGTCTCCGAAAATCAGTTGTTAAACAGCTGATTTTGGCGACGACTTTACCTCTAGACCAACCCGGTGGGTCGAAAAAATCCATATTAAAGCCGCAATCTTAAAAAAAACAATTTTTTTCGTGGAAACAGTCCCACCAAGAATTTCAACAAAAATGGCGCCTACCTTGTAGAGCATAAAAATTTTGTAAACCAGGCGATTTTTAAAAAACATCGTAGGACCCGTTTTTGAGAAAATTGCAAAAAAGTGAAAAATTACACGAACAAACTACTACTTCCGGTTGACCGATTTTGATGAAAAAGTTCGTGTTAGGTTCGGTAGTGGCATCTAACTTAAGTTTAAAGTCTCAAGTTCGTACAATGTTCCGTTCTTGAGATATTCTGTTCACACCCACACGCACACACACACGCACGCGCACACACACACACACACACACACACACACATACACACAAAGACCAATCGCTGAAAACATGTTTTTTGGTTTCAGCGGTCTGAAAACGTGTAGATTTGTTGAAAACTCGATTTCAAAAAATCGACATGAAAACAATACTTTCCTTCCTATATATTCATATAGGCAAGAGAAAGTAAAAATTATATGACCGACTCATTTAAGAACAGAAGAGGTAGAGGTATAAAAGACAGAAGTCACATTTATCTCCTCTGAAAGTTATGAATTTCATTATATAGCCGGACCATGTGGTGAATGAAGTGAAGATGTCATTTGCAGAGTGAAAAGTAGACGCTTTTTAGAACGCCAGGCATACTGGTAAGCATACTTTTCAACCAGTGAAGAAGGCAAGGTAAACCAGACACTCCTCCGTTTATTTAGTAAACCCTCCAGAGGGTCAAACCAGCCTTTCGGTTGATCACCTAAACAAAAACAACACAATTCATAACAGTTACTTTAATATGCTAATGAAAATTGAACAGCTAAGTAGATAAAGGTGCTATGCAACAATTTTCAAAAATTAAGTTTTTGTGACTGATAAAGAAGCTCTGTGTACATTATTCTAATTTTACAGACGACACAGAATAAATACTCTGTCTCTACATGCTAAGAAAACACTAGTGGATTTATGATGTGCTGTGTACTGCTTAATTTAAGCTTTTTAGTTAATGAAGATATTATGATTACTTGGCACTTTTCTTCCTTCATTAAACAAGACATTTTCGTTTTAGAATAAAACCATTAACTATGTCAATCGATAGTTATCTTTATCAGTAAAAGTGTGAAGTAATGTTGTATTTTTTTAATTCCCTTATAAGAGACTTTGTTTTGTGTTATTTACAGTAAATACTGTTCATCCAATATCAAAGGAGGCAATGCGCAATACAAATTTTAAATGGATGAAGGCATCTTAATCTGAACTGAAAGTTATAAAAAATATTACGAAGTAAACTGAATATTTTAAATTAAATAATATAAATTTCCATGAAGGGGCAATAATATGCAAGTGCCAAAATAAAAGTCAGATAATTCACAAAATGATGGGATCCTTAGAATTTTGATCGTATTTTCTCAAAACTATATATTAGTTACATAGCACCTTCATCCACTAAGCCCTTCCATTGTAATTACATTTTTTTTTTACTCCTAATGTGTGTACGTTGCAATCTGTTCAATTTAGAACAATAAGCAACCCCATGACCCAATGAGATTAGGATGATGTGTATGACGTGTAAATGAGATGTAGTCTTGTACAGACCAAGGCCAACCATTCCTGAGAGAGTATGGTTAATTAAACTCCAGCCATCAAAACACACCGGTAACCACGGTCTAGTATTCAAATCCGTATAAAAGTAACTACCTTTACTAGGATTTGAACCAGGAACCTTCGTCTCCGAAAATCAGCTGTTAAACAGCTAATTTTGGCGACGACTTTACCTCTAGACCAACCCGGTAATTAAATTTAAATTTTATTATAAATTTTTATTTAATAAATATTTACACAACAAATAGATTGAAAATTAAAGTGCGTGTTTAATAAGCTATATTGTTTAGGAAATACCCACCGGCCCACACACTAATTCTCTAACATTATTTATGAATCAATTAGAACAATAGATCGATACCCATTTAAATATCATAACGTTCAAGTAGGTAACTGTCTATGAATTAATATCGATAGTAGGTATAAACAGGCTTACTGTATTAGTTTTAATACTAAAATACCATTTGTCAAATAAAAGGACATAAAAAAATCGTTTTTAAATTCTATAAAAGAGGTCAGACAATTGTTATTGTTCAAATTACGAAATTCACACACACGCTCATGTTGCTGATACGAAAATATTTCTTTTACTATATTGTACTTTGTATTGTAATTTGGTCCTTCGATATACTAATCGAACTAAACCCTATCCTAATCAAAATGATTAATCGAGAAGTGGTAACCGAATATGCTGCCAATTTCAAAATAATATGTGATTAATTGCATTTTAAAAATCATATTAATTGTTCTATTTAGTTTCAAATAACTTGAACTATTAGTTTCTATGGACAAATACTATTTATTACTTTCTCTTGCCTATATGAATATATAGGAAGAAAAGTATTGTTTTCATGTCGATTTTTCGAAATCGAGTTTTCACCGGATCTATACGTTTTCAGACCCCCTGAACCCAAAAAACATGTTTTTAGCGATTGGTCTGTGTGTGTGTCTCTGTGTGTGTGTGTGTGTGTGTGTGTGTGTGTGTGTGTGTGTGTGTGTCTGTGTGTGAACAGAATATCTCAAGAACGGAACATCGTACGAACTTGAAACTTGAAACTTAAGTTACATACCACTACCGGACGCGACAAGAACATTTTCATCAAAATCGGTCAACCGGAAGTAGTAGTTTATTCGTATAATTTTTCACTTTTTTGCGATTTTCTCAAAAACTGGTCCTACGATTTTTTTTAAAATCGCCTATTTTACTCAATATTTTATTCTCTACAAGATAGGGTAGGCGCCATGTTTGCTGAAATTCTCGGTGAGGCTGTTTTCACGTAAAAACGTTGTTTTTTTAAGATTACGGCTTTAATATAAATTTTAGCGCAAAAACTTATATAGTAAAAGTTGTAGAGAATTAAAAAACCTACAACTTCTGTTTCAAACATTTTTTTGTATAACGCTTAGTTTAGCGGTAATTTGCGATTTTCTGTTTTTTTTCTCACGAAAACGTGAGAAAAATTGATTTTTTTAACATTTCGGTCTTAGTATGCATTTTACGACAAAAGTGTATATAATTAAATTTATAGAAAATTAAAAGATCTACAACTTTTGTTTAGAGCATTTTTCTCTACAGAGCTTAGTTTAGCGTGAAAGCGTGATTTTCCGTATTTTTAAGCCAAACTGAGTTTGATTGTCATTTTGCGTCATTCACTCATGATTAAAATAAGGTTATGTTTTTGAGGTTAGTTTTTGTTCATTTCTAATGTTTTAATACTAATGTTAGGTTTATTGTTAATTATTTGCATTGGCAAGAGAAAGTTGTGTGAGTGTTTCACACCAGATTTTTTTTCTTTTGCAATGTGTTTTTTTGTATTAAGGGGAGACTGTACTTTGTATCCCGCCAATGTTAAATTCGCTATTTTTAAGTACATTTTTCATAGGATTGGTTAAAGACACACTTACAGTTGTAGGGTGGTTTTAACTACTGATATTTTTTTTCAATTTAATCTGTTGGACCATAAAGTTTTTAAAAAAATCTGGTGTGAAACACTCACACAACTTTCTCTGGCCAATGCAAATAATTAACAATAAACCTAACATTAGTATTAAAACATTAGAAATGAACAAAAACTAACCTCAAAAACATAACCTTATTTTAATCATGAGTGAATGACGCAAAATGACAAACTCAGTTTGGCTTAAAAATACGGAAAATCACGCTTTCACGCTAAACTAAGCTCTGTAGAGAAAAATGCTCTAAACAAAAGTTGTAGATCTTTTAATTTTCTATAAATTTAATTATATACACTTTTGTCGTAAAATGCATACTAAGACCGAAATGTTAAAAAAATCGATTTTTCTCACGTTTTCGTGAGAAAAAAAACAGAAAATCGCAAATTACCGCTAAACTAAGCGTTATACAAAAAAATGTTTGAAACCGAAATTGTAGGTTTTTAAATTCTCTACAACTTTTATTATATAAGTTTTTGCGCTAAAATTTATATTAAAGCCGTAATCTTAAAAAAACAACGTTTTTACGTGAAAACAGCCTCACCGAGAATTTCAGCAAACATGGCGCCTACCCTATCTTGTAGAGAATAAAAAATTGAGTAAAATAGGCGATTTTAAAAAAAATCGTAGGACCAGTTTTTGAGAAAATCGCAAAAAACTGAAAAATTATACGAATAAACTACTACTTCCGGTTGACCTATTTTGATGAAAATGTTCGTGTCGCGTCCGGTAGTGGTATGTAACTTAAGTTTCAAGTTTCAAGTTCGTACGATGTTCCGTTCTTGAGATATTCTGTTCACACACAGACACACACACAGACCAATCGCTAAAAACATGTTTTTTGGGTTCAGGGGGTCTGAAAACGTATAGATCCGGTGAAAACTCGATTTCAAAAAATCGACATGAAAACAATACTTTCCTTCCTATATATTCATATAGGCAAGAGAAAGTAAAAATAACGAATAACATTAAATTTTTCCAATTTTTTCTACGTGTATGTATATGGGATTTGTAAGTCTTTGTGCAACATTGAGTTTGTGATGTAAAAGGGGCATTGCGTTATCGTTCGTAGAATCTTGTTCTGATCGTTTGTATCATACACGAAATGTGTGAAGGTTTAGCAGATCCCCAAAGTTGAACTTCATATATCCAGATCGGTCTTAAGACTGTCTTGTAGATTGTTAATTTATGAGACATGTTTAATTTAGAACGTTTATCGAGTGAGCGTTTCAATTGATTGAAGCATGTTTTGAGTTTGTGGCGTGTGTGTGTAACATGTGCGTTCCATGTAAGTTTGCTTGCTTTTTCTGCTTGTTTTTTTAACTCTTTGATTTTTTCTGTTGCTGATTCCGTGTTCCTAGAAAAAAAAATTATCTATATTTTTAAAAAGTCTCCAAAACGAATAGTCAGTACTAAACTAAAGAACTGAATACAGGAAATAAAATTATTTTGTTTCTGTTGCTGTAACAAGGTGTTTGTGGTAAATATTAAGAATATTGTGACACTCATCGCTAAGGTCCGTTTCGGGATCTAGGTAATTAAATAATTAATACACTAACTTTAAAATTACAAGTATATATTACAAATAAAAGATTTACAAAATAAATAATAGACTAAATTGCAATGAAGTAGTGCAATAAATAACTTAAATAATTTACTTAGTACTACATACAAACAATTAAACAGAATGCTCATACACAATAAGATAGTATAACAATAGTTGACAATAGTTGACCACTACAATAGCCGGAACGTGACCTGTACTACGCACCGATAGCTCACTCAATCAACACTCGTCAAAGATTAAACGAATACTAACTCTCTGACTGCGCTCGGGGGTCTCTTTATATAGGTAGATCAAAGAGTTTTCTCGAAAGACACAGAGATTCGACGCAAACAATAAAAATCCTTTTTATTAGTAGGCCAACTGGAAAAATCTTAACTATTGTAAACAAGTCACAATAGAATAAAAGGTGTTACAGGTAATCAACCAACTCTTTCACAAATAGTTGTACAATAAAGACCCTTTTAAAATCCCTTTATAAATAGGTATCCTTTTATAACTAACCCTATTGTTACTTTTTCACTCTATTATCTACTCTTTACCATTTAATGAATAGTACTAGAAATTTCGCGAACCATACTCTTATTTGATATTATCACAATTGTTGTTGTTTAGGTCAATAGTCGAAAGGCTGGTTTGAAACTCTAGAGGTTTTACTAAGTAAAAACGATGAGTAAGGTGGTTTACGATTGCCTTCCTCACTGAGTTGAAAGAGTATGCTTATCAGCATGCCAGGCCCTCCGAAAAGCACTCACTTTCCACCCTGCAAATGACACCTTCACTTCATTCACCACATGGTCTGGCTGCATAGTGAAATTCATTACTCTCAGTGGAGATAACTCTGACTAGTGTCTTTTACACCTCTACCTCTTCTGTTCTTAAATAGTTCAGTCGTATAAGTGGATGACTATGTAATAAGAAACAGAACTTTTTCTTTAGCCCTGGAGCAAACAGATAGAGTGCAATTAAAATAACACTCCACCTGCCCGTTTTGGGCATATTGTCAAAATATGTTAATATAAAGTAAATTTAATCGAAAGTGTTGTAAATGTACTGCAATACTATATATTACACAATGTATTTTTCATTTTAAAATAAAGCGTAGGTTCTTAAAGTACCGAAAATAATGCAAATTGAATTTCTAAAATAAAAAACCGTTATCAGCAGAGAATACACGTTTTATTACAATATTTATTAATAAATAATAATCACAATAGAAATAATATGTATGTGGGTGACACGAATACTCGTACAGCAACTAAACTTTTAATGATTGTAATTGGATAGAAATATAAATGTGGCTGGTTCCATTCAATTTTAGTATTAGTTTCATTTTTATTAATATTAAAGTTTGTATAAACATACCGTATATCCCGGCGTACAAGTCGACCCGGCGTATAAGTCGAACCTAATTTTGAAGAGTGTTTTTGTTGATTTAAGCAAGACCCGTTGTATAAGTCGAATCCGAAAAGTAAGGTACCGGTAATTCATACGAAGTTTATTTTGATAACCCACTGGTACGTCAGATTATTTAAAAACGACTCTTTAATTAGCCATCTGTTCTACACAATGAATGAAAATACCTAGCTACTAGGTTTTGATAGATAGGTATAAGATTATACATTTCAGTTTACATTACTATATTTATTTTGGGACAGAAATGGGGAAGTATTATATTGTTGACGAATTCCACCTGTCAATCAAAAGGTTTTATGGCTACCTACCTAATGTTACATTTTGGGAATACCCAATATGTCGTGTGAATGACTTTCACAGGCTACTAGTACAGTACAGTCTATAGGTTATTATTATGTCTTCATTGCCGTGACTACAATCATCGAGTAAGGTTATCCACCTGCTTTCGGTTATTTATTTAGTGCATTTTGTATAGGCCTATTCGTGCGTGCAATACTACCTGTAGCAATGAGTGCGGTTAAACGAATGAAATACGACTCTTCATTCAAATTAAAAGTTATCGGTTTGGCAAAAACTACAAACAACAGTGAAGCGGGTCGTAAGTTCGGTGTTAACGAAAAACTTGTGCGTGATTGGCGGAAAAGTGAAGAAAAGATTAGAGTAATGCCTCGCTCTAAATGCGCTATGCGAACAGGAACTGTACTTTGGCCGGAATTAGAGAAACATGTAGTGGAATGGGTGCTTCAAAACCGATTGAGCGGCAATATTATCACACGTTGCGCAATTCGATTGCATTCAATAAACTGGGCAAAAGATAATCCTGAACACTCGGTAAGTTTCCTGGCAACTAGAAGTTGGTGTAGCCGTTTTATGGATCGACATAACCTAGTTCTGCGACAAAAAACTAAAATCGCACAAAAACTACCAAAAGATTTAGATAACAAGATTATTAATTTTCATAGATTTGTTATAAACCTTCGAAAAAAACATGACTATGAGCTGGCTAACATTGGAAATATGGACGAAACGCCGCTGAATTTTGACATGCCTGGTAATCGCACAGTGAACGTAAAAGGTGAACATTCGGTAATTGTTAAAACAACTGGACACGAAAAAACTCGTTTTACTGTGGTTCTTTCATGTATGACAGACGGAACAAAACTTAAGCCTTTGGTTATTTTTAAGCGAAAAATTAGGCCAAAAATTAAATTTCCATCAGGCATAATAGTACATTTCCAAGAAAAGGGGTGGATAGATGAGGCCGGTATTGACATTTGGGTAAAAAATATTTGGAATAGGCGACCTGGTGGTTTAAGAAAGAAAAAAAGCTTATTGGTGTGGGACATGTTTCGTGCGCATCTAACGGAAAAAACAAAAAAAAATTTAAAGGACGAAAATACGGATACATGTGTAATCCCGGGTGGACTTACGTCAGTGCTACAACCATTGGATGTTAGTTTAAACAAGCCATTTAAAAGTGCAGTTTATCGGGAGTGGAATAAATGGATGGCTATTGGAGAGAAAAGTTTTACTCCGGGCGGAAATATGCGTCCTGCGTCTTTAGACATTATTTGCCAGTGGGTAATTACAGCTTGGGATGAAGTGAAAATACAAACTGTGGTAAAATCATTTAAAAAATGCGGGATATCTAACGCTTTAGATTCATCAGAAGACGACGTACTGTGGGACGTAGGTGACGACGATGACGATACTGACAAGGATAGTGATGAAGCAAGGGAAGACTTGTGGGATCCATATGACGCTGCAGGAATAGACAATGGAGAGTCAGAAATTTCTGACACGGATCTATAACTGCATGTATTTTATGATACCTACCTAGGTAATTTTTTATTCTATTACTTTTTCTTTTAAAAAGAATATAGTTACGTATTTCTAACGAATATAGTGTTATGTAGTTACTTATTTCAGTTAAGTACCTCAGTGTATTTTGTTTCTCAGTCAACTACCCTGAACTTTAAAAAATTAAATTTCGTAGACCCGGTGTATAAGTCGACCTCTGTTTTTTAAACATATATTTTGCTTCTGAAACCTCGACTTATACGCCGGGATATACGGTAATTATTATTTAATATTTGTAGGAGTTTAATGTGGAAGGTACTGTAAATGTTATTGTGAATTATTAATCGTATATTCTTTCTTTTGGTTAACTTTAATTCAAATACACGGATGTGCAGAATAATTATATCTTCAATATGTGTTTTACACGTACAGAAATTGTTAAATGATATAAAAAGTTTTGATCTTACTTATGTAATAAAATATTTTGTTACCGCTCTAACAGAATTGTTCCTTTTCTTCTGGAAAAAATTTATCTACAATCTTTTTTTAACCCTTTCAGTCCCCAAACAATATTTAAAAGTTTTATCGTAAAGTGCCGTATAATTTGTATAAGAATGTACAAAAGTGTAAGTCCTTATTTTAACAACTTGCAGGTGTAAGCATTGCCAACCAAAATTTCAACATTTCATTCAAGTAAAGTTTCCTGTAAAAAATTAATTTGTATTGTGTTTAAAAATAAAATCGTTCTGATAACACTAAATATATTCAAAATACAGTATTCAGATGAACTAATGTCCCCTAGCGGTGTGAGTGAGAGAGTGCATAACGCTTTCACTCGCACAAGCCTTATGCGCCGTTCCAATAACATAGTCGTATAATTTTACACATTGTTGTGAGCAAGCGTTTATGCACGCAGTAAACTAACAAGCAAGATAACGACTGTAGTATGTTTTCAGATTTGGATTATAACGGTAAAGACCTTTGAGCGCATGCGTAGTTATGCCACATATCTCCCTCTCACTCGCTCGGTTATGGGACATTAGTTCGTCTGATACCTATGCATAAATGTTTTTAGTTCATTTAAAGTTGCATTAACAGTTTTGTCATTAGCGACTACTGTGTAGGCCTACATAATAATTTCCAGATGCTAGCCGGGAATCGAACTCGGCACCTTTTGCTTTGTAGGCTAGCGCGCTAGTCATTATGCCACGGAGGCGGTTTGAAATACATTATTCCATTAATTTTTTTTGTAAACGTTCGGTTATCCGGTCGTTGGCATTTAACGCATAATTTACGGACGTCCGTAAAACCGAATGTTGACACTTTACATAAAAGGTATCGACGTCCTGTTTTCCGGACATTGCCACTGAAAGGGTTAAATAATAACACATCAACTTTAAACAAAATTGACATGAAAAATCTTCCAGTGCCTATAATAAAAATCTGGAGTTAAACATCCACACGACAGTCTCTTGCAAAGTAAATATTGAAAAATTTAAACTAGTTTAATCATGAGTAAACAATGTAAAATTAAAAACATTACATAATAATTTTAATTTTGAGTGAATGACGTCAAAAGAAAATAACGGAAACCTCTGTTCTTCACTCCTTGATTTACTTAGTAAAACCTTTAAAGGTTCAAATCAACCTTTCAGCTGATCACCTAAACAATAACGATTGTACGATTCAAGCCGTTGTTCATAAACTAAATTAAATTTATAAATTTCTTCTCGAGCTATTAATATAAAAAAAAGTATTTTAAATGTGTTGTTTTATAATTTTACGTTGTGAATAGGACTAAATTACAAATACTTGAAGTAGAGTAGAGTGGAACAAGTGGTTACACAGTAACTAACGGGTGATTCAAAAAGAGCGCCGGTTTTTAAACGGCTGGTAAATTTTTGTTTATTGGTTAGCAACATTGTTAGACCTCATTTCTATTTCGGAGAACATTCCGATTGACGATTCAGATGTAGTTTCTCTTGTTCACAGTGTAGTACTCTCGCAGTCTGTGTCTAATCATGGAGAAGTTTACTATTGCACAACGAGTGTTAATCGTCAAAACATTTTACCAGAGTGGAGAGCGTTATGCGGCTACTGTCAGGTGACTTCGCGGTACTCTAGGACGTAATGAAGCACCGAATGAATCAGCAGTTCGCAGGCTCATGAAAAAGTTTTTTGAGACGGGTTCAACAGTCGACCTTAAATGTTCTGGACGTCGTCGTTCTGGCCGAACTGAGCAGAACGTTGCGTTGGTTCGTGACAGTGTGGCTGTTAGCCCAGCAAAATCAATACGTCGCCGTTCTCAACAATTGGGTTTACGATGTTCTTCTGTACGGAGAATTCTTCGGTACGATCTCCAATATCACCCGTATAAAATTCAGTTGACGCAACATTTGAAAGTGGCAGACCACCAGAAGAGACGACAGTTTGTTGACTGGGTATTGAGAAAACGGCAGGATGATGACACCTTCGCAAACAAAATTGAAGCCTTGTGACTTTCATCTTTGGGGTCATCTGAAGTCATTGGTGTATGCCAATAAACCCCGAAACATCAATGACTTGGAGGAAATTCGACGGGTTATCGGGCAAATGGAAGTCGAAACTTGTCGTGCAGTAATATCCAATTTCATGGACAGAGTTGATGCGTGCCAGCGCAGTAGAGGAGGACACATGCATGACATCATTTTTCATACATGAAATCGGAAGGTAAGATGAACTTGTTGATGTATTTATTTTCAGTTTTCCAATAAAATAAATCTCTTAATTTGATATATCAAAACCGGTGCTCTTTTTGAATCACCCTATACTTGAAAGTGTAACTATAATAATTATTACGTACTAAGCCCATAGTAAATCTGTAACAGCCAGCTGTTCTTATTTAGACAAAAAAATCTTGAACTGACCAAATCTAGTAACCTATTATAAATGTACCCTATAGCTTCCTACATTCCAAATAGCTACATTAGCCTACTATTATAACTAAATACTTGTTCTATTACATAAACCAAAGTTTAAAAATCTGGTGTGAAACACTCACACAACTTTCCCTTGCCAATGAAAATAATTAACAATAAACCTAACATTAGTATTAAAACATTAGAAATGAACAAAAACTAACCTCAAAAACATAACCTTATTTTAATCATGAGTGAATGACGCAAAATGACAATCGAACTCAGTTTGGCTTAAAAATACGGAAAATCACGCTTTCACGCTAAACTAAGCTCTGTAGAGAAAAATGCTCTAAACAAAAGTTGTAGATCTTTTAATTTTCTATAAATTTAATTATATACACTTTTGTCGTAAAATGCATACTAAGACCGAAATGTTAAAAAAATCGATTTTTCTCACGTTTTCGTGAGAAAAAAAACAGAAAATCGCAAATTACCGCTAAACTAAGCGTTATACAAAAAAATGTTTGAAACAAAAGTTGTAGGTTTTTAAATTCTCTACAACTTTTATTATATAAGTTTTTGCGCTAAAATTTATATTAAAGCCGTAATCTTAAAAAAACAACGTTTTTACGTGAAAACAGCCTCACCGAGAATTTCAGCAAACATGACGCCTACCCTATCTTGTAGAGAATAAAAAATTGAGTAAAATAGGCGATTTTAAAAAAAATCGTAGGACCAGTTTTTGAGAAAATCGCAAAAAACTGAAAAATTAAACGAATAAACTACTACTTCCGGTTGACCGATTTTGATGAAAATGTTCGTGTCGCGTCCGGTAGTGGTATGTAACTTAAGTTTCAAGTTTCAAGTTCGTACGATGTTCCGTTCTTGAGATATTCTGTTCACACACAGACACACAGACACACACACACACACACACACACACACACACACACACAGACCAATCGCTAAAAACATGTTTTTTGGGTTCAGGGGGTCTGAAAACGTATAGATCCGGTGAAAACTCGATTTCGAAAAATCGACATGAAAACAATACTTTCCTTCCTATACTATATTCATATAGGCAAGAGAAAGTAAAAATGATCAGTTTTATATAAATATAATTGTTTTTAGAGTTCATCAGATTGTTGTTGTTTAGGTCTTCAGCCTGTAGGCGGGTTTGAACCTGTAGAGGTTTTACTAAGTAAACCGAGGAGTGAGGTGGTTTACTTTGCCTTCCTCACTGAATGGAAAAGTATGCTTATCGGCATGCCCGGTTCTCTGAAAAGCATATACTTTCCACTCTCCAAACGACACCACTGATTATGCATAATCACTCCACTAAGGTGAAAAAAGCCACCATTTAAACTTGTAAACTGATTAGAAATTTCAAGGCCGGTGATTATACCAAATTCTCCCCTTTCCGTTTCCCCTAAATTAATAACCTAATTCCTACCCCACTTTGATCAGTACGCAAGATGCCTTCGCCTCCCAATGTCAACAGAATTCCCGCCTTAAAATGAAAATGCCACTGAATAAAAAGAAAAATACAAAAGAGCCGCTCCTAATTCCACTTGTCCCTTAATAATAAATTATTACAACTCACCCAATAACTTCTTAAATTTCTTAAATTACCTTCACTAAAGTCCCACTTCCAATACCCCAAGAAACAGAATCAAATTTCCTAACTTAATTCTATAAAAATTCCCCCTGAATTCCACGAGGTTGCAATTACTCTGTGAAATTGTTCCCCGAGCGACCACGTGTTTCTTAACACGATGTCGCCATCACAGGGCTTCTTAGCCCTCTCAACCTGGATTCTGGAATCAGTAATAAGCATGCATAAAACTGAATACACTTTCCTTCAAAACACTCTCCTTGGATAGCGTAGTACTTATTCCACTGTTTATTTTATGATTGGAAGCATTTGTGGAAGGCTACCTTCGGAAGGTCTTTCAGCTATTCCATCGTGACCCTCGTGAGGATCAAACCAGCAATTCAGCTAATGATCTAAACAATAACATGATGTTTTAAACATAGGATATGATTATTATCTTACATACGTAGTTTATGGTTAAACACAGGTTATATTTATTGGCAAGAGAAAGTCTTGTAGGTGTTTCGCACCACATTGTTTATTATATTTATCATAAAGATGTGATTTTGCATTCAACAAATACGTAATATTACAGTCTAGTGCATTACAAATAACGAATGTTAATAAACAATACCAATATGAAATAAAATAATAACTTAAGTCACTTTGTAATTTTAACCTATTTTCATAAAAATGTTCCAATAATTGGCATTCATCCACCGGCACTTTAAAAGGCAATGTAGGTTAGTTCACTTTAAAGGTTTTTACTTAATTCGACTCCCGTACTTTATTGCAATATTCTGTCTGTAGTTTTATTACTTTGTTACCAAGATTATTTGTATTCACTGAAGCACCTGTAACCTCAATTTTATAATTATTATGAAAACAATGAATAACATTGTTCAATATTTATGTTACTCAATATCGTTTTAAATATTCTGCCTTACGCTTGTCAAACTACTTGCTACGTACTTTAGATATTTTACTACTTTTTTTTTTCATTTGTCACTGGAAAATAATTTTTTTTTATTCCTAATTTGTGTACGTTGCAATCTGTTCAATTTAGAACAATAAGCAACCCCATGATCCAATGAGATGAGGATGATGTGTATGACGTGTAAATGAGGTGTAGTCTTGTACAGACCCAGGCCAACCATTCCTGAGAGAGTATAGTTAATTAAACCCCAACCATCAAAGTACACCGGTAACCACTGTCTAGTATTCAGATCCGTATAAAAGTAACTACCTTTACTAGGATTTCAACCAGGAAACTTCGTCTCCGAAAGTTAGCTGATTTTGGCGACGACTTTACCTCTAGCTAGACCTACCCGGTAAAATTAAAATTAAATTGAATTTGAATTCATTTGTTTGTGATACGTTTTTCTTACAAAAACAATTTGGTTTGAAACACTCACATGATTTTCTTGTTGCTGTTGTTGTTGTTGTTGTTGGTTTGTTATTTATAAAGCAAACAAAAATTCAACTCCAAGAAAAATTGGTAATATGCTAGATTACGAAACAAAATATACCAGGTTCAATTCCCCAGCTAGGGTTGAAGGGGTTTCCTATCTTACACCATGGAATCTTTGTACTATCATGCTAGATTCAAATATCGTAATAATATACTAGTCAAACAAGAATTCTTAAATCTATCTGAAAAAATAGCTAAGAATGAATTCACAAATTAAGAAAATAAAAATCTGGTGTGAAACACTCACACGATTTTCTCTTGCCAATGCAAATAATTAACAATAAACCTAACATTAATGATAAAACATTAGAAATAAACAAAAAACTAACCTCAAAAACATAACCTAATTTTAATTATGTATGAAAGATGATGTATCAACCTCAGTTTGGCTTAAAAATACGGAAAATCGCTCTTACACGCTAAACTAGGCACTGTACAAAAAAAAAGCTTAAATAAACGTTGTAGATCTCTTAATTTCCTATAAATTATATTATATACTAATATATAATATCTAATCAATTCTGTTTTTAAAAAAAATCTTGTGTGAAACACTCACACAACTTTGTCTTACCAATTCAACTAATGACCAATATAACCTAACATTAGTAATAAACAAAAAACTAAACTCAAAAAACATAACCTTACTTTAATCATGAAATACGCAAAATGAAAATCGACCTCAGTTTGGCTTCAAAATACGGAAAATCACTCTTTCACGCTAAACTGGGCTCTGTAGAGAAAAATGCTCTAATTAAAGTTGTAGATCTTTTAATTTTCTATAAATTTAAGTAATAAACTTATGTCATAAAATGCATACCAAGGCCTAAATCTTAAAAAAATCGATTTTTCACAAGTTTTCGAGAGAAAAAACAGAAAATTGCTAATTACCGCTAAACTAAGCGTTATACAAAAAAATGTTAGCAATAAAAGTTGTAGGATTTTAAGTTCTCTACAACTGTTATAAATTTTTGCGCTAAATTGCATATTAAAGCCGTAATCTTAAAAAACAACGTTTTTACGTGAAAACAGCCTCACCAAGAATTTCAGCAAACATGACGCCTACCCTATCTTGTAGAGCATAAAAAATTAAGTAAATGAGGCGATTTTTAAAAAAATCGTAGGACCAGTTTTTAGGAAAATCACAAAAAAGTTAAAAATTACACGAATAAACTACTACTTCCGTTTGACCGATTTTGATGAAAATGTTCGTGTCGGGTCCGGTAGTGGTATGTAACTTAAGTTTCAACTTTCAAGTTCGTACAATGTTCCATTCTTGAAATATTTTGTACACACACACACACACACACACACACACACACACACAGACCAATCGCTAAAAACATGTTTTTTGGGTTCAAGGGGTCTGAAAACGTGTAGATCCGGTGAAAACTCGATTTCTTAAAATCGACATGAAAACAATACTTTCCTTCCTATATATTCATATAGGCAAGAGAGAGTAAAAATTATGAAGTACTTCCAATTCCGGGAAATATCCAGGAACTTTATTCTTCAGTAACTACCAATGGCTTCTTTATTTCAAATGTTTAACTAATTACACGAGTAAATCCGTTGACATAAATTATTAAAGAAATATACGTATTTTACATATGCATGCATGGAACAAGTAAGAATTTTTTTCTTTTCTTAATTTACGATTTCGGGTTTTCCAGACATCCTTCAAATTCTATGAGTAAATTTACAGTAAAAAATCTGGTGTGAAACACTCACACAACTTTCTCTTGCCAATGCAAATAATTTACAATATAATTTAACATTAGTAATAAAATATTAGAAATAAACAAAAACTAACCTCAAAAACATAACCTTATTTTAATCATGAGTGAATGACGCAAAATGACAATCGAACTCAGTTTGGCTTAAAAATACGGAAAATCACGCTTTCACGCTAAACTAGGCTCTGTAGAGAAAAATTCTTTAAACAAAAGTTGTAGATCTTTTAATTTTCTATAACTTTTATTATATACACTTTTGTCGTAAAATGCATACTAAGACCGAAATGTTAAAAAAATCGATTTTTCTCACGTTTTCGTGAGAAAACCAAACAGAAAATCGCAAATTACCGCTAAACTAAGCGTTATACAAAAAAATGTTTGAAACAGAAGTTGTCGGTATTTAAATTCTCTACAACTATTATTATATAAGTTTTTGCGCTAAAATTTATATTAAAGCCGTAATCATAAAAACAACGTTTTTACGTGAAAACAGCCTCACCGAGAATTTCAGCAAACATGACGCCTACCCTATCTTGTAGAGAATAAAAAATTGAGTAAAATAGGCGATTTAAAAAAAAATCGTAGCACCAGTTTTTTGAGAAAATCGCAAAAAACTGAAAAATTATACGAATAAACTACTACTTCCGGTTGACCGATTTTGATGAAAATGTTCGTGTCGCGTCCGGTAGTGGTATGTAACTTAAGTTTCAAGTTTCAAGTTCGTACGATGTTTCGTTCTTGAGATATTCTGTTCACACACAGACACACACACAGACCAATCGCTAAAAACATGTTTTTTGGGTTCAGGGGGTCTGAAAACGTATAGATCCGGTGAAAACTCGATTTCGAAAAATCGACATGAAAACAATACTTTCCTTCCTATATATTCATATAGGCAAGAGAAAGTAAAAAGTGAATCATAAACTTGAATAATTGGATATAATAAATGTTTTACAATGAAGTACGAGATATTGTAGAAACCGGACCATGTTAAAAGTAGAATAACTATCATAATATTTTCACCGCTATTGACGTCTACAATGCTTAACTACTGAACGCTTCTTGCCAGACTTATTATGTAATATGTCGGTAACTCATTTCGTAGAGCAATAAACAACGCTTTTAGTACATATTTCGCTGCTACCGCAAAATTTGTAATAAAAAATGTATGAGTATATAAATTATGTATTGTTTCTAGGTACTTGTATTAGCGTGCCCTTGTACTGAATGAAGTTTAACATTGTTCAATACCTGGAACGAGATTTCTGTAGTTGCCTCTATGAGGTTTATATTAAAGTATTGTGACACTTATCGCTAAGGTCCGTTTCGGGATCTAGGTAATTAAATAATTAATACACTAAAGTTTACAATTACAAATTTTTATTACACTAAACGATTTACAAAATAAATAATAAACTAATTATAATAAAGTAATACAATAAATAACTTATTAATTTACTTAAAATAAATAATAAACAATAAGTAACTTATTAATTTACTTAGCACTACTTACAATCAATTTTATAGAATACACATACAAAATGAGACTGAATACACAAAAACTGGATTTAACACAGATGCACAATAACTTTTCAAAATACACACACAAGCAAAGATAGTATAACAATCGTTGACCAACACAATGCTCGGAAACGCGCCTGCACTACGTCCAATGGCCACTCGTCAAAGATCAAACGAATACTGACTCTGACCGTGCTCGGGGGTCTCTTTTATACTCATTCAAAAAGATCGTTCTAGTAAACCAGGGAAACTTCATGCAAATAATAAAGTACAAAAAAATAACTCTTTATAAGTGAGTGCTAGAAAAATCCATTGTAAACAAGTCAACAATAGGTCTTTTGTAAATAGAAGTTGTTACAGGTCTCTTTCACAAATAATTGTACACAATACTCAACCTTTTATAATATACAATAGTGGAGTCCTATTAAATAATTTTTATGAATTGGCATACCTTTATTGTCATTATTGTCCTATTGTCACTTATCGTTACTATTTCACTCTAATATCCTATCTTACTATTTTCATGAATGAAATTCTAGAACCTTCGCGAACCATATCTTTTCGATATTGTCACAGTATGATTAAGAGATTTATTGCCGGCACAATAAATTTTTAGGTTAAAAGATTAGTAAATTTGACATGTTTAAAATTATTTAAAAACTTAAAACATATCTTTCAAAATTCTTAACCTATAATAATAATTTAGATATGCAACAAAAGGTATCCACAATTAATACAATATGTGGGGTAATACGCCGAAGTCTGGAAGCCAAGGCAAAAAAGGATACACAGATTTTTACTTTCTCTTGCCTATATTAACATAGGGTAAGTCCGGGATAGATGGACCACCGGTATAGACGGACCAGTCGAATGTTTCGCAGGTTTACCGCATTAGCGCTGCAGTCGGTGTGTGGAGTTGTTGTTCTTTATGAGACGAAACTACGCTAAGTTTTTCCCCCACATCCCATGTGTATTTGAGAAGAAAACCTCGTTTATTGATTTTGGTGAGTTGAAAAATATTTTACCATAGTTTTATTTGTCATGTGGTTAAGTTAGTTTAAACGATTTCGCGCTAAGATCATTAGTATAAGTCAAGTGTTTACTGGGGTACAATCCTAACCTAAAATGGCGTGTAGGTGGCGTTGCTGGCCTGAACTGCAAGCTGGTCCATCTATCCCTGACTCATGGGATAGATGGACCAGTAAAATTTGGGATAGTTGGACCACTTTTAGGACCCGGGATAGTCGGACCATATCTCCTATTAGTACTTTATTTCGTTATGTGGATTAAATAAATGAGTAAATTACATGGAAAGACGTATCTTATAAGTTGGGGGTTTGTTCTGTTGCAGGAAATGCCTACGTTTTATAAAAGAAAAGGCACGTCTGGGAGAGGAGAATGGTCCGAAGATGGGTTAAAAAATGCAGTAAAAGCAGTTGAGAATAAGGAAATGGGAGTTAATGCTGCAGCAAAAGCATTTTTTTTTTTTTTTTTTTTTATTGTATAGCCCTTTTAAGAGCGCACTAGTTATGTAATTAAATTCATTTTCCCTTAAGCTGTTTTGGGAGCTGTCGCCTCCTTGCGTGGTACTCCCTCATCCTCCTACTCACCACCTGTCTCTCCTCCTCTGTCCAGATTCTAGTCTTGGACTCAGCAGAATGGAAATTCCCGAAAGTCTTAATCTTGTGCCTAAAAAAAAAAAAGCAAAAAGCATTTGGCATACCAAAAACTACCTTAAAAAGACGCCTCAAGTCACAGAGTTTTAATAAAGGTCCCATGGGAAAAAACTCTTTACTAGGGGTTGAAAATGAAAAGAAAATGGTTGGGCATATTAAAAAATTACAATCTAAGGGGTTTACTCCTACAAGAGATTCAGTACGTTCGATGGCTTATTTTTTAGCGGAAAGTCTGCAATTAAAACACAATTTCAATCATGAAACCAAACAAGCAGGCTATGACTGGCTATCTTCATTTCTTGCGAGGAATCCTGAACTTTCCATCCGACAGTCTGAAGGTGTGTCAATTGCAAGAGCAAAAGGCCTGAATAAAACTACAGTGAAAGAATACTACGACCTTTTAAAAAGTGTTTTTGAAGACAATGGTTTAATAGATAAACCGGGAAACGTTTTTAATATGGACGAAACAGGCTTGCAGCTGAATAACAAGCCTGGAAAAGTTGTTGCATTAAAAGGTTCGAAGAATGTGACGTCTGTCACTTCGGGAGAAAAGGGTGAAACAATTTCAGTCTTAGCATGTGTAAATGGAGAGGGGACATTTTTACCACCTTTCTGCATAATGAAAGGGAAGAATCTGAAGCAGGAGTTTTGTGATGGTTTGCCACCTGGTGCTGAAGTAAAAATGTCTCCAAAGTCAGGCTATGTGAATACTGAGCTATTTTTTGAATGGTTGAAAACCCATTTTACCCCAAGAAAACCAGCAGGAAAGGTGCTCCTGCTTCTGGATGGCCACACATCACACACTAGCTGCGTTGAAATGCTTGAGTTTGCAGAAAATAACAAAATACTTTTGATGAGTATTCCGCCACACACTAGCCATTGGCTTCAGCCGTTAGACCGTGCTTTTTTTAAATCCCTCAAAACGAACTACTATTCTGCTTGCTCAAACTACATGACAAATAATCCCTCAAGAAAGATTACACGGCGGCAGTTTGGTACCCTTCTTAACTCAGCTTGGGGGAAGTCAGCCAACGTAGACAATGGAGTTAGTGGGTTTAGGACCTGTGGAATCATACCTTTTAATCCCAATGCGATTCCAGATTACGCATTTCTCTCAGAATCAACAGAACCCAGGCCTCTAGACACACCACTTGTCCCCCAAAGTGATATCACTGGAATTGATGTTGCTAGTCCCAGTAATTCAAGAAATTATTCTGTTGCTGATATTTCAAACAATGATCTTTCTGTTGCTGGTCCTAGTGGCTTAAGAAACGAAAGTAATGCTGATGCATCAAGACAATATGAAGATATTCCACTGATGACTGATGACTCCTTACAACATGATGATAAACCTACATCTGAAAAAGAAACCCCATCGAAGTTATTGGACATAATACACCCAGTGCCTTGTGTTAATAAGGTCCAAGCTCTAAAAAGAAAGACTCAGACTACATCTACTCTGTTAAACTCTCCTGAAAACCTATTGGCCCTCAAGAAAAAGAAGGATGAAAAAGAGTTAAACATCAAGATAAAGGAAGAAAAGAAGAAAGAAAGAGAAGCTAAGCAGAAAGATAGAGAAGAAAAGAAAAAAGGAAAAGAGAAAAGGAAGTTACAGGAAGAAGGGGAGGAAAATAAGCAAACGAAAATTAAAGAGAGGAAGAGAATGCCAAAGAAGAAAGAAATTACGTCATCATCTGAATCTGATGACATGGATTTGGATACAATTTGTAACGATAATTTTGACGAAAGTGACTTGGAAGATTATAACTGTGTATGGTGTAAGGAGAACTACAAAGAAACAAAACGAGATGAAGATTGGATCAAGTGTGTATCATGCGCCCGCTGGACTCACGAGGGGTGTACAAGATTCGAAAATTTATGTGACTATTGTGGGAAGCGAGAGTTTCGAAAGAAATAGATCAAAGAGTGATAAAAGTTTCCAAACTATGTAATAAAAATCATATTTTTATAGTTTTTAAGTTGTTTACTATCTGGCATTTGAGTTGCATTTATTGAGTTGATTTACAAGTACTCTGTAACTATATTCTCATAAAGAAACATTGTTTATAACTTTACCAAACTTGTATTACTTGTATTACACCATGATTTGGCAATTTACTCAAGTGGTCCATCAATCCCTGCGAGGTGGTCCATCTAACCCAAGTACTCCCGGGATAGATGGACCACCAAGTAAAATAAATAACAAGCCATAATCTCAAATGTGATAAGTTTGAAAGTTAAAAAGGTGTACATAGTTGTTTATTGTCATATATATGAATTGTAAAAATACTTACCGAACACTAGACGGTGCACAATTGTGCAAAATAAATGTTTATAAAAACATGGTCCAACTATCCCGGATTTACCCTACAGGAAGGAAAATATTATTTTCATGTCGATTTTTCAAAACTGAGTTTTCACCGGATCTATACGTTTTTAGACCCCCTGAACCCAAAAAACATATTTTTAGCGATTGGTCTGCGTGTGTGTCTATGTGTGTGTGTGTGTGTGTGTGTGTGTGTGTGTGTGTGTGTGCGTGTGTGTGCGTGTGTGTGTGTGTGTGTGTACAGAATATCTCAAGAACGGAACATCGTACGAACTTGAAACTTAAAACTTCAGTTACATACCACTATCGGACCCGACACGAACATTTTCATCAAAATCGGTCAACCGGAAGTAGTAGTTTATTCGTGTAATTTTTCACTTTTTGCGATTTCTAAAAAACTGGTCCTACGATTTTTTTAAAAATCGCCTTATTTACTTAAGTTTTTATGCTCTACAAGATAGGGTAGGCGCCATGCTTGCTGAAATTCTTGGTGAGGCTGTTTTTACGTAAAAACGTTTTTTTTAAGATTGCATTTTACCGCAAAAATGTATACTTTATAACTAAAGTTGTAGAGAATTTAAAATGCTACAACTTTTATTTGAAACTTTTTTTGTATAACGCTTAGTTTAGCGGCAATTAGCAATTTTCTGTTTTTCTCACGAAAAGTGTGAAAAATCGATTTTATTAAGATTTCGGCCTTAGACAAAAGGCCGAAATCGAATTCGATTTTACGACAAAAGTGTATATAATACAATTTAAAGAAAATTAAAAGATCTATATATTTTATTTATAGCTTCTTTTGTACAGTGTCTAGTTTAGCGTAAAAGAACGATTTTCCGTATTTTTAAGCCAAACTGAGGTCGATTGTTATTTTGTGTCTTTCACTCATGATTAAAATAAGGTTATGTTTTTTGAGGTTAGTTTTTTGTTTATTTCTAATGTTTTTATGACGAACGTTACGTTATATTGTTAATTATTTGCATTAGCAAGAGAAAGTCGTGCGAGTGTTTCACATCAGATTTTTTTTTACAAAGTTATGTGATTACACCGACATGATGTACAACAGTGCAGCTTGTGTGCTTAACACGAAACAAAAACGAAAGTTGCAAGCAGCAGAAATGAGGATCCTTAGAGATGTTAAAGGATCTAAGAAAGAAGACCACATCAGGAATGAGGTGATGAGAGAGTAATGGGGAACCCAACCACTAAATGAGATCATCAAGAAATATAAAGGACAATGGACAGATAATTTATTTAAAATGTTACAGGACCGACTACCTTTGAATGCTTGACTTTATGAACAGAGGGGTATAAGGTGGGTGGAAAACCAAGGAAGAAATGGACACTGGAACAGGCTTTCATACAGCCAAAACCATGATGGACGACGAGGATCTTTCAAAATGTTTTTCTTGGACTACTTGAGTTTGTCATCATCATCATCATCATCATCTGTCAAGGATTAGGCTCAATGGCCTGTTACGGTATCCATCTCTTGTAAGGTCTTCACAAGCCTCGCTTTCCTCTAAGTTTATAATTCCATGCTCGCAGAGGAAGTCTGTGAGCTGGCATGCGAAGTAAATGGTTGGACCAGTTTCTCTTATATATTCTTAACATTTCACACAGTGGTTAAACATTTAACCTGGCCCATATAGCTTCGTTACGTACTCTATCTAACCGGGTACAACCTTTGACTCCCTGAAAAAATCTCATTACAGCAGCCTGGATACGAGATTCATTGCTCTGTAATGACACCCATATGTTATGAGTGGTACAGCCATTGCTCTATAAAATTTCATTTTGGTGTCCTGTCTCGTTTCCTATTGTATTTCCCATTGCCCTGCGAATAGAACCGTACACAGCGCTGATATGTTCCATTTTTTCACTCATGAGGTTTAGACAGTATGGAACGGGACTCCAGGGAAGAAAAGGACAAGAGGAAGACCAGCAAAGAAGCAATGGATGACTGGTGTAACGGAGGCAAAATACTAGAAGAGGTCTGCAAAAAGGTAATTGGGTGGACACGAATAGTTAGAGAAAAATCGATAGCAATAGTCGTTCAATTCACAATACAACTTTTGCACATTTGAAATGTTTTAATAAATGATCAATACTTAAATAAATTGTAACGTTTACTACTGGTTCTTTGAGGGCCCGCTTATAAATAAATGTTAAAACTACCTTTTAAACTTATAGCAAGTATTTATTAACAAATGAATGAACTACAACAAAATATAACGATTAAACTATTAGTAAATTAGTGTTTTTGCCCATAACAGGCAGGTGGAGTGTTAAATTATTATTTGCACTTGATCTGCTAGTTCCAAGGCTACAAAAAATAGTTCTGATTCTTATCACATGGCCAGCCAATTATATGACTGAAGCGTTTAAGAACAGACGAGGTAGAGGTGTAAAAGACACTAATCAGAGTCATCTCCTCTGAGAGTAATGAATTTCATTATATAGCCAGACCCTGTGGTGAATGAAGTGAAGGTGCCAATTGCGGGGTAGAAAGTAGCTGCTTTTTGGAGGGTCCGGCATGCTGATAAGCATAACATTTTTCTACTTAGTGAGAAAGGCAATTGTAAACCACCTCACTCCTCGTTTTACATAGTAAAGCCTCTCGAGGTTCAAACCAGCCTTTCGACTGATGACCTTAACAACAACAAGTACTGTTGGTGATCAGCCGAAAGGCTGGTTAAACCTGTAGAGGGTTTATTAAGTAAAGCAAGGATTAAGTGATTTATAATTGCCTTCTTCACAGAGTTGAAAAGTATGCTTATTAGCACGCAAGTTCCTCTGAAAAGCATCTACTTTCCACTGTGTAAATGACACCTTCACTTCATTCACCACAGGTACTGGCTTTAAAATAAAATTCATTACTTTCAGAAGTGATAACTGTGACTAGTGTCTTTTACACCTCTACCTCTTCTATTTTTAAATGATTCAGTCATTTAATTGTCTGAACATGTGATAAGAGAGAGAACATTTTTTACACCCCAGGAAAAAAAGGTTGAGTGCAAATAATTTAACACTCCACCTGTATGTTATGGGCATATTCTCGTAGGCTAAACACGGGCTGAATAGTTCTGGAAGATCAGAAATCTGATAATCTTGGCTCTCTGTAATGCAAAAACAGAGTAAATTACTGTTTTATACTGTAGCAACAAGTCTATCCAATAGGGAAAATAGATTCAGCCATTGATTTCTCGAATAAGAAAACGTTATACAGATATTCAATAAAATAAATTATAATTTGGTCAGAACATTATCCACTCAATAATATAACGGAACCATAATAAAAGTTATACGCTTTTATTACATTAATACATGCTTCCGAAATTTTAATTTTCAATTATTACTCACACCTGCTTTCTTTTTCAATTCTATTCAGTAATGTTTTTAACTAAACATAAATTTCCATTTCCGGTTCTATTTTGAATTCTAAATTATTGTGGTTTCACACCTACACGTTATTTAATTGTGTATAATTTAAATAGTGTATAATTTTAGAAATAGTGAAAAAGTAACAAAATTATTTCGGCTAAAAATATTACATAAGCGATTTTGAATAGGTTTACAAGAGTTTATTTTTTATGTAGTAACGTAAATCGTTTTATTTATGACATTGTATCATAAATAAAATTGTGTTCGTCGGTGATTTGAATAAGTTTTTTCAATAAATGAAATGATCAACGAATAAATTTCTTAGCGTAATTATCATAAACATTAGACGTCTTGCATATTTAATGCAAACTAAGTTTTTTTTACTTCAACTTTACTTTTTCGGAGACGAAGTTTCCTAGTTCAAATCCTATTAAAGGTAGTTACTTTTAAACGGTTTTGAATACTAGACAGTGGTTACCGGTGTACTTTGATGCTTGGGGTTCAATTAACCATACTCTCTCAGGAATGGTCGGCCTGCGTCTGTACAAAACTACACTTCATTTACACGTCATACACATCATCCTCATCTCATTGGGTCATGGGGTTGCTTATTGTTCTAAATTGAACAGATTGCAACGTACACACATTAAGGATTGAAAAAAAATAAATAAAGAAATAAAAAACTACCTACTTCTATTTACAGCTATACATTTTTTTAATGCACAACTAGTAGGCCTAAATGAAATGAAAAATGTTCAGGAATTGTGTATGACATGAATATGAATCGATCTAGAGAACGATTTCGGCGTGAAATTGCACAAGAAATGTGGTGCCAATATAAAATAATAATGACTAAACTATGATGTTAGATGATTTTTTATGAAATGATTTTAAACACGTGTGGCAAGTTAATTTGAAATGTGTTATATGGTGGTCGGAGAAGATCATTATTCCATCCTCGTTTCAGTTGTCTGTTAACAGGGAGATGGTTAGTTGAAACAGATTTGATTTTTGGATTTATGTGATCAATTGTCTTTGGCTGTAATGAGTTATGTTGTATGTTGTATGAGTTGTATTTTGTATGTTGTATGAGCTGTATGTTGTATTTTGTATGTTGTATGTTGTATGTTGTATGAGTTGTATGTTGTATGTTGTACGTTGTACGTTGTATGTTGTATGAGTTGTATGTTGTATGTTGTACGTTGTATGAGTTGTATGTTGTACGTTGTATGTTGTATGTTGTATTTTGTATGTTGTATGTTGTATGAGCTGTATTTTGTATGTTGTATTTTGTATGTTGTATGTTGTATGAGCTGTATGTTGTATTTTGTATGTTGTATGTTATATGTTGTATGAGTTGTATGTTGTATGAGTTGTATGTTGTATGAGTTGTATGTTGAGTTGTATGTTGTATTTACAATATCTTGAACTGTTGATAATTTCAGGACTTTGTGAAGAGTATGATTGGTTACGTAAAACGAAAAAGGTGCATTTGTTATTGATCTAAGTTGTTTGGTGTCTTTGAAGAACTACATTTTTGGTGATCAATACGTTAGGGTAAGCGTCATGTTTGCTGAAATTAGTGGAGGTTGCTCTCCTAAAATAAAAAAATGTTTTTCCTTAAGTTAATGGCCTTTATATGCATTTTAGAGCAAAATAGTGTACAGGGGGATTCAGGAGGAAAGGAAATCCTTTGGAAACTGATTCTAGAGCTAAAAATTTAAAAAATTGATATAAACATAGGTCTGGAAACACTTTATTTTCGAGTTACGACTAGAAACTCAGGGCTAAAGAAAAGATTTTTCACCCTGATTTCTTCTCCAATGGTAAAACTGTACAATATTGAAATTCCAGGGATCCAAATTAAAGGGTAAATGTGATGGTATTATATGAATTTTGAACTGATTAATTGAAAAAATGGGCCCCAGAATTGTCATTTAAGTAATTTTCGAGAGAATTGGCATAAAACACAAAAATTAGAGTCAAAAAACTCACTTATTTAGGTTAGGCATTAAATTTGCGTAATTATCAATAATTAAATAAAAGTTTTCAACAAAACTTTTAGAGAATTTAATTTTGAAAAAAATTATGTTAAATTCAATAGAAAACAAATAAAAGTTGAAAATTGTTAATTTTTATTGAAAAAGTATAATAAAATTTGTAGACAATTGAAAGACCTACAACTTTTATTTTCAAATACCTCCATGTTTTCTGCAATAAATTTTTTATATATATTTTAGATTAAATCGGTAGTGAAATGGAACTTTTTAAGATTGTGGTTTTAGTACGCATTTTACGACATAAAGTTTTAGAAAATTAGAAAACCTTTAACTTTTATTTTTCAAGTAACCTAATTGTTTCTAAAAAAGCATAATTTAACATCAATTAGTGATTTTTCGTATTTTTAAGTCGAAGAGAGGTTGATTTGCATTTAACATTCACTCATGATTGATGGAAATTTTAATTACTATCTATCATTTTCCTACTTGTGAGTTGGACGTTGAACAGTAAGGTCGTGTTGTCTGTTGCTCCGCTCTGCGTTATCTACAATACCTACTGTATTAAACTAATTACGTGCGGCTGCGTGTTTATCGGTTAAAGTTAAATTTATACAGTGTAACTGTGTTTTATTATTTCGTATTATTATTTCTATTATTTTATTATTTCTTTATATTGGAGTTCTCCTGGTGCAAGTTGTTTATTTCCCCAATTTTTATGTCAAATATTAAGGGCTATTTTTCGCCAAGTGCCGGGGGAAAACGAGGCAGATCATTTAGTTCTCCTGAACAGGAACTTAAAAAATCAGCAAAAAAGGTTCAAAATAGTGAAGAAATGGTGGACATACAGGCGATAGTTAAAGAAATTGAGAAAGTTATGGACAAAAAGTTAGCTTTTTTAGCATCCAAAAGTGATCTTAATGGAATAAAAGAAGAACTTATATTGTTGCGTAGGGAAAATAGTGAACTAAAGGAAGAAATTGACAAACTAAAAATGCAAAATAACGAAGTAAGAGCCTGCATGAACGATCTGGAAAATCGAAATCGGCGAAATAACCTGATTTTTATGGGATTGAACTATAGGGAATCGGATAGTGCGGTGGACGTTATTAAAAACTTTTGCGAGAGTACTTTTGGCCTTCGTAGTGACGTTTGGATAAATAGGGCGCACCCTTTGGGGAAGAATGGAAAGGGGGCTCCGTTAATCGCGCATTTTCCTGTGGACAGTGACGTTAATTTTATTTTAAAAAACTGTTTCAAGTTAAAGGGAACAAAGATCGTAGTTCATCGTGACTTTTCGAAGGCCACAAGAGAGAAACGAGCAAAGTTATATGGAATTAAAAGTCAAATTAGTAAAGTATCGCCAGCAATGAAATGCAATGTTACACTGGAGAAACTCATCGTGCAGGAGAAAGTGTTCACGTGGGATGATGGAGTTTTAAAATGCGGCAAGGACAATGGTTTTCAAGTCCTGTCAAAAATGATTGGACAGGAATTTACTGATCCGTCGGAAAAAAATAAGCAGAAGCGGGATGACGAAGTTTGAAAAAACGACGTCTGCCGGAATATATCTCTAGATTTAAGTATTTTATGTTATAATGTCGCCGGTCTGCAAGGTAAGAGTATTGCTTTCTTTAATTTTGTTAAGGGTTTTGATGTTTTTTGCCTGGTAGAAACTTTCTGTGAGGAGAAAAATTTTGAAAATTTCTCTAAATATTTCTCGGAATATAATCTATATTGGGAACCGGCTGTGCGTTCATCCAATTACGGTAGAGCGAAAGGGGGAATCCTTTTAGGTTGGAAATCCTCGTTAAAGTCTTGGTTAGACTATACAGTTCTTGGGGGGAGAAAAGTAATAAAGTTAGTAATAAACGGCGAGGTTTACTATATTTTACCTGTTTATTTATCGGGAGGGAAAGAGGAACAATGGGAACTAGATTTTTTAGAGCTAGAGCGCTACCTAGACAATAATAGTGATGGGGTAAAATTTATTTTGGTAGGGGATTTTAATTGTAGAATTACTAATGAGCAGTTACTACCGGATGATATTAGCAAATTTGGTTTATCCGGAATGAGATTATCAAAGGATAATACATTGAATGGCAGGGGCAAACGCTTCTTAGAACTATGTGAAGATCATAATTTGGTTATCATCAATGGGCGGACAAGGGGAGATTTATCAGGGGAGTTTACATACATAGAAGTCCGGGGATCTTCTGTAATTGATTACTGCTGTATTTCTTGTAATGGCCTAAAGGGTTTTGAATCATTTAAAATAGGTACAGAGATTTTTTCTGACCATATGCCTCTTGTTATTCGGCTAAAATCAGACGCGGGGGATAATAAGGATGAAGTTTTGCCGCTTTTGCCGAAAGTTAGGTTGAGTGAAAGCAAAAAACAAAAATACGTGGAGGATCTGCGGTCCAGTAGTTTGCGGGTAAATCAAATCCCCTTTGATGTAAATCAAGCGAGTTCGCAATTAAAAAACATGATTTATAATGCAGCAGGTTACAGGGAGTCGGAAGGGAAAAATAGGAAAGCGTGTGAGGGTAAACAAGAGTGGTTTGACGCTGAATGCTGTGCGGCTCGAGTTGGGGCGTTCAAATTATTAAATTTATTTAGGAAAAATAATGAAACACAAGTAAGAGAATTATATGTGGAGGCAGTTGGAAACTATAAATCATTATGCACACGGAAAAAAAGGGAATATTATGATAAAATTGTTGGGGAATTAAACGATGTAAAGAACGGTAGGGAGTTCTGGGAACGCGCGAAAATTTTTAAAACAAAAAAGTTTAAATGTGATTCTCAAATAAAACCGGATAGCTGGATACGTCACTTTCACAACCTTTACAACCCTTTAGAAACAAATGACCGGTTTATTTACGCAGCGCCTGACTACACAGATGAACGGTTAGATAGGGAAATCAGTTTGAATGAAATAAAATTTGTTCTGAAAAAAGCAAAGGATAATAAAGCTCCTGGGGTGGACAGAATCCCTTATGAATGTTTCAAGGAAGCGCCGGTAGAATTTCTTAATTTAGTTCACACTTTTTTTAACGACATATTTAGTAAGGGGCATGTACCAGAGTCCTTCAAAGAATCGGTAATTTTCCCACTACACAAAAAGGGAGAGTTATCATTAGTAGAAAATTATCGAGCTATTAGCTTTATAAACACAATTGCAAAAATATTTTCGGGGGTTCTATTGGAACGATTAGTTGAGTGGGTAAATATGCATAATATTTTGGATGAAAATCAGGCCGGGTTTCGCAAAGGATATTCCACGAATGACAACATTTTTAACTTAATTAGCATAATTGAGTTGACATTAAAAAACAAAGGGGTAAAATTATACGCTATGTTTGTGGACCTGAAAGCCGCATTTGATAGTGTGAACAGACACGCGCTGTTTTACAAATTGTATAATATCGGATTGTCATTTAAATTTGTAAATATTTTGAGGGAAATTTATAGAAGTACTAATTCGAGGGTATGGCATAATGAGGGGATAACTACAGCATTCGAAACTGTAAACGGCTTAAAACAGGGGTGCCAACTGTCTCCGCTGTTGTTTTCATTGTTTATAAATGACCTTCAGGAGGTGCTGGGAGGGGGAGTGTGTGTGGATGGTCTTTGGGTGAGAGCGCTTTTATATGCGGATGATATTGTACTCCTGGCACGGGACCCAGAAAGGCTTCAGTGTATGATAAATAATTTTAAACAGTACTGTGATGAATGGAATTTAAAGGTTAATTTAAGCAAAACAAAAATTATGGTATTTAGAAGGGGAGGCAGGCTGGGTGTTCGGGAAAGGTGGTTTTATGACGGTGAACCTATTGAGGTAGTTAATAAATTTAAGTACTTAGGAATTACGTTAACGCCGCAACTATCATTTAAGGAGCATGCGCGCGATAAGGTGTCAGTTGCTAAATTCGCATTAAACAACATTTGGGGCAATTTCTTTCTTAAAAATAAAATTCCGGTTTCCGCGAAATGGTCGGTTTTTAATTCTGTGTGTCGGTCGGTGGTCGGTTATGGCGCTCAGGTATGGGGTTACAAAAACATAGAAAATTTTGAAATTTTTCAAAGGTTTGCCTTAAGAAAGATTTTTGCTTTGCCGCGAAATCTACCAAATTATGCTGTGTACTTGGAAACGGGGGTTCATTTGTTACATCAATTTTTTTATAGTTTACATATTAACTATATTTTACGAGTTATTAAATTACCGGATTATAGGCTGCCAAAGAAACTTGCCGATAGTACTGTAAATAATAACGTTGGGTGGTTTAAAAGCTGGAAAGAACTAGCTGAAAAATACGACTGTCCTTTCTCTGGTAATCGAGATCTTTGGGAAGATCAAATGATTTTTTTATTAGGTAGGATTGCCGAAAACACGCGAAAGCGGTGGTTGGAAAGAGCTGAACGAGCCGAATTTAATACTTTATATAAACATTTAGCTATTAATCTCGGAGACAGATCTTATATTTCGGATACGTACGATAGGTCGTTTATGAGTACTATTTTCAGGACGCGTTGCGGTCAATTGGGTCTAAACAATGGACCTCATAGGGAGGAAAGTAGACGTCTATGCGCCTTATGCAATTTGGGTGAGAAAGAAAATGTACAGCATTTTATTGGAGCATGCCCCGTCCTAAATGAAATAAGACGTAGGTGGTTTCACAGGGATACGTTGAATGTTGAGGAAGTAATAACTTATTTAAATGGGAGAAATTGGAGATTGTTAGTTGGGTTTGTGAGGGAGGCAAAAAAATACAGAAATTTCCTAGTGGAAGAATTCAATTACTGAAGTCTGTTGTGTTTGTAGTAATGCGCCTGTAGGAGTTTAGGTAAATGTGGGCGTGTCTGTGTGTAGTAGGTATATTGTTCTTGTTTTGAACCTAGACCTGGTCCGCACTGGTATCGGTTGGGGAATAGGAATGGGATGGTCTTTTGGAGGGGATATTATGTAGAAAAACATAATTTCATATATTATTGTTATTACCTATTTTATTGTTGTTTTTATTTATTTTTTATTTTTTTCTACTTTGCAGACCGGTGGACCATTGTTTTAGTTAAGATAGGTTCTCATTAATGATTTGCAATAATTTTGTAATATATTCTTTGTTTACTTGCTTTTTATTTAATTTTGATTTTCGTATTTACTACTGAGTTATTTTTTCATATGAGATTTTTTCATATTTAATTAACGATGTTATTTATTACCTAAAGGAAAATAAGTTTATACAATACCTTTAATTTATCTTTAATAATATCTTAATAATGTATTGTATTTATTAACTTGTTATTTGTTACTTAATAACAATATCTTTAATAATTTTATTGTGGCAAGTCATTTTAGCCTTACTCGGTAGCTAATTCATTATCAATTTATTTTGGATGTTGTTAAAAGATAATGTGAGCGCTGAGATAAGCGTGCTGTAGTCTTTCAAATTGAGGAAACGACAAGTCCGGCAGACGACCTCAAGGTCATGCCGTGAGTGTCAAGAAAATAATAATTTTGGAGTTGATATTATTTTGTTATAACTTAAATAGGGTTTTTATTTGTTTATTCTTTTTATTTATTTTGTTTGGTTTTTTAGTTTATTATTTCTATTGTAGCAGCTTCATTTTTTTTTTCGTTGTATAAAGAAATGTCTTAGTTTAATTTTTATAAAAATTGTTTTGTCTATTATGTGTGTCTGTTGTAATTTAATTTAATAAAGACACTTATTATTATTATTATTATTATTATTATTATTATTATATCTATCATTTTCCTGCGTCCATACGACCGTCACATCCAGATGTCAGAAACTACGAGAGATAGCAACAAAAGTTTTCCGGATTCGTAATCTACACATTACGTAAGTTAAAAGGGCCTGTATTGTTTTTGAAGTTCCGGTTTTAAGCGAAAAAGACCGAAAAACCGGAAGTCAAGAAATAAAATTCGGAATTTGTAAACAAAACTCGTGTCATTTGATACTCTTAAATACCTTACTTATCTTACTTCTTACTTACTCTTTACCTTACCTTACCTTTTTTTTGGCTTTCTTACTTACCTTTTTTCTTCGTTTTCTTACAAAAATGGGCTAAATGGGCTTCATTACTTGATTACGATTACAAAATTACTACTTGATTTCGAAAACTAAAAGGGTATCATGAAAATGATAACTCCGAGTTAAGTGAGCACATAATGTGACTTTTCGGGCCGACTCTTTCGGGCTGATTCATGAGACCCATCATCTTGTGACTGGGATTTTTCATTTTACACTGTTTACTAATGATTTAACGTAGGTTATATACGAGGCGTGTTCAGAAAGTAAGTACCGATTTTAAAAAAACAAGTAAAATAATTTTTACAACACAGTTTTATTTCTACATGAAAGCCCAAACCTTAAACTATTTTCGACATAGTTTCTACCGATGTTCAAACACTCGTCGTAGCGGGTGATCAATTTGTCTATACCCTCTTCGTAGAAGGTTCCCGCCACTGACGTGCACAAAACCAAGAGACTCGGAAGTGCTTTGACTTTTCTCACACGGTACAGTGATGATGGTGAGGATTTTTAAACAAAATTGTGACAGGTGATGAAAATTGGGTCCATCATGTCACACCGGAATCTAAACAGCAGTCAAAAGAGTGGCGACACACGCAATCCCCGAAGAAACAAAAATTCAAGATGACAATGTCTGCATAAAAAATCATGTGCACTGCCTTTTGGGATCGGAAAGGTGTTTTGCTGATTGATTTTCTCCCAAGAGGTGAAACCATTAATGCGGCAAGGTATTGCGAAACCGTAAGAAAACTAAGGCGGACAATTCAAAACAAACGGAGAGGAATGCTTAGTAACGGAATTGTGTTGCTCCATGACAATGCTCGGCCCCATACCGCGGGTGACACTCAAACATTGGTTCGACAATTTCGTAGGGAGTAGTTCGATCACCCGCCTTACAGCCCGAACTTGACACCGTCTGACTACCACTTGTTCCTGCACATGAAGCGCAAGCTAGGCGGCCAACGCTTTGAAACCGACGATGAAGTAAAAACTGCCGTGGAGTCGTGGCTACATTCGTTGGCAGGAACCTTCTACGAAGAGGGTATAGACAAATTGATCACCCGCTACGACAAGTGTTTGAACTTCGGTGGAAACTATGTCGAAAAATAGTTTAAGGTTTGGGCTTTCATGTAGAAATAAAATTGTGTTGAAAATTGTTTTACTTTTTTTCTAAAAACGGTACTTACTTTCTGAACACGCCTCGTATTTCATTATTTACACTGGTAAGTGAGACTCATGTGAGTGTTTCACACCAGATTTTTCTAGATTGTGGTGGAGGGAATAAGAATTCTAAAAAGCATACAATAAGATCATTAATTAAGAAAGAATGTAACCGTATACCATTTATGAAAGTACATGTGTATGTTTGTATTGTAGACGAAATGAAAAGTAAGATGGTTAGTCTGTTGTTATAATAAGCCTCTTTAGATAAAGTGAATGTGGGTGGGAATTTAAAATTCACTTGCACTGATGAGAAACGTTCATTTATTCATATTTTAAAGAACATAAGTGAAAACAAATTGTTTCTTCTTCTTTTTCTTGTTAAAGGAGACAACTTTCCTGAGTTGCAAACAATACTTTATTATTATTTGCACCTCTAACAATGAAACAAGATATTCAAAAGAAAATTTACATCGTGAATAAAAGAATATTATTAAAATATTATAAAACTAAACGAATTTAAGTAACTGACTATAGCTGTTATATTATTTAAACGCATAAATTTCTCCAATTTTTAATTTGCATTTTTTTTAGCTGTTCTTTTCATATGATTATGAGAGTGGAGCCAAAAAAATATCGTTACACAACCATTCTAAAAATTCCGTATACAGCAACCTCTCTTTAGTCCGGCATTCTATAGTCCGACACTCTTCGGGTTCAGATCTAAAAGAATATTACTTCGTATTTTGTAATAACATAAACTTTTTATCATATTTCTTACGTTATTGTATTTTTCATATTTTATTAATGTAGCAAACCTAATTTAATAACCTAAATATCTATCATTTTATTTAACCTTAAGTTTGTTTACACATATCTTATATAAAATCTATTTTAACATATGTTTATAAAGTTACCAGGGAAAATAATACTAACAAATTAAATATTCTTTTTAAGCTTTTATTAAATAAAAATAATTGATTATTTTATAACAAATTTTGTTATCGGGAACTGTACATTGTTGACAACTACCCAATTTGATGGCTGCTTTTCGCTGTATTTTTGAAGTGGATTAGGCATGAGTTTGAACAAGGACCCCCATCAGAGTTTGTTCACTGATGGCTGTCAGCTGGTCACCATACAAAGCGGCTTGCCCAACCGGTTTTACTTAACAAATAATTGCGACTTTCTACCAGCTGACTGACTGGGCTGGCCCGGAGGCCAACTAAAAAAATTAAGAAATTGATGTTATAATTTTATGGTAAGAATTTGAATTATCTAAGGATCTTATAAACTACCTAATTTTTTTTATTCAATTTGATTTGCAAAAACAGCTGTTTAACAGCTGATTTTCGGAGACGAAGGTTCCTGGTTCAAATCCTAGTAAAGGTAGTTATTTTTATACGGATCTGAATACTAGACACTGGTTACCGGTGTACTTTGATGGTTGGGGTCTAATTAACCATACTCTATCAGGAATAGTCGGCCTGGGTCTGTACAAGACTACAACTCATTTACACGTCATACACATCATTCTCATCTCATTGGGTCATGGGGTTGCTTATTATTCTAAATTGAACAGATTGCAACGTACACAAATGATGAATAAAAAAAAAATTGATTTGAATAACATTTATGTCAAGAATTTAACTTTTACATGAATGAAATAACCATATATAATTGAAACCTGCTATCAACCATTTATGAATTATTTATGAAAAACAAAAAAATATGAAATTTTTACTGTTTATCAGAAGTCTTACTTTGTATTAAAGAATTTACATCATATACCGCATACAGGTTTTATAATTTCTATTTATTTTATTAATAATTTTATTGACAATCCATTTAGACACTTTATAGTTTTTATTGTTATCATGATATTATGTTGATTTATAGTACGTTCATGGCCTATTTGAAAGTTTTGTAGTTCCAGAGCTTTAATGTTAAGATTTTAAATAAGGCTTAGCCTATGTTCAATTTTTGGTCACAGTTCAGCAATTTTATTTTTATATATATATATTCATTAGTTTTTTAAAGAAATATAATTTTAAATTCTTACAGTGTTTTAAAATCTTGTTTCAAAAATTTTTGTTAATCTTAATAAATATCACCGAATCAATAAATTTTTATTATTTTTATTATAACTGAATAAAACAATAAATACTGTTTGACAACGATCGAAATAGGATTCCCTCCCTTCTCCACTTCTTCCATTCCCGTTCGCACTACTTGCTGGATCGAATACATCGGTACGCACAACACAAATGAGCAATTAATATGAATATCACTTGTACTAGATTCTTGTTATCCATAACATTTTGTACAGATTATGTGACCACCAGCAGAAGACAGTCATTAGTGTTTCCATTATTTTTTGTTTACTATTAGGTAGTGTAGTCATAATATAACTCAGCAAGTTCTTAATTTATAATGTTGACTGTTAATGTAATTAATTGATACGATTTAATTATTAAATGTAGTAAGCATTATTCTTTATTTACTTGAGAGCAGCAAATATAAACTATGCTTTTACTTCAGTTGTACAGTGTTAGTGATTGTAAAATAGTGGTTTTGCAGTCGGTGCGGTTTTATTATGCTTTGGGTTTGATCGGTTGTTCAATATTCAGATAAATTCGTTTCGATTAAACAAATACAGTGTAAGTGTATATTTGTTATTTAAACAGGTGCAGATTAAATAAATGCAAATAATAATAAATAATAAAGTAATAGTAAGAATGAATATAAATACAGTTGTTGTAATGAGCTGTACTAGTAGGCTGACTACCGGAGCTGATGTTTTTGGGACGGTGCGTAATGCGAGGTGGCGCGGATGAAGTGCGGAAGGGAGGGAATCCTATTTCGAAACTTGTCGGACAGTAAAAGATCGAATCCACTTTATTGAACTAATTTAACATACGTAAAGTTTTTGTTTACATATCAGGGCTACATGTTCATCGTTCAATTTCTTCAAGTTTTAAATGTTTCAACTATGCCCATAACAGGCAGGTGGAACGTTAAATTATTTTCACTCAATCTGCTAGTTCTAGGGCTACATAAAATAGTTCTGTTCTTATCACATACTCTACCTCACAGGCCCTCTGAGAGTAATGAATTTAATTATACAGCTAGACCCTGTGGTGATGAAGTGAAGGTGTCATTTGCAAAGTGGAAAGCAGATAATTTTCACAGTACCTGGTATGCCAAGTTAACGCTAAGGTCCGTTTCGGGATCTAGGTTATTAAATAATTAATACACTAAAGTTTACAATTACAAATTTTTATTACCTACACTAAAAGATTTACAAAATAAATAATAAACTAATTATAATGAAGTATAATAATAAATAACTTAATAATTTACTTAAAATAAATAATAAACAATAAATAACTTCATAATTTACTTAGCACTACTTACAATAAATTTTATAGAATACACATACAAAATGAAACTGAATACACAAAAACTGAATTTAATGCACCTACACAATGACTTTACACAATACACACACAAACAAGGACAGTATAACAATCGTTGACCAACACAATGCCCGGAACGTCCCTGCACTACGCCCGATAGCCACTCGTTAAAGATCAAACGAATACTAACTCACTGACCTCACTCGGGTGCTCTTTATATAGGTATTTCAAAAATACAATTCTAGCAAAACAGAGAAATTCCATGCAAATAATAAAGTACTAAAAAACCCTTTATAAATGAGGACTAAAAAAATCTATTGTAAACAAATCAACAATAGACCAATTGTAAATAGAAAGTGTAATCAACCGGCCCTTTCATTAATAGTTGTACAACAATAACCTTTTATCATACACAATAGCGCAGTCCTATTAAATAATTTTTATGAATAGATACCCTTTTATAAATAGGTATACTTTTATTGTTACTATTGCCCTATTGTTACTTTTTCATTCTATTATCCACTCTTTACCATTTCAAGAATGAAATGCTAGAAATTTCGCGAATCATGCTCTTCGATATTGTCACAATACTTTTCCACTCAGTAAGGAAGGCAATTGTAAACCACCTCACTCCTCGTGTTACTTAGTAAAGCTTCTAGACGTTCAAATCAGTCTTTCAAATCAGCTGATAACAAACAACAGAAAATTAAGTGTGTGCTTTTCAGAGGGCCTAATAAGGATACTTTTTCACTCAGTTTAATTGTTTTACGTAAACATAAAGAAATAATCAATAGGTAGGTTTTAGGCTATTTACGTTTATAAACTAAAAAACTAAACCTACTAGTAACACAAAATTACGTAATGTTGTACAGTAATGAGTAACAACATTCAGTATTTCAATGTTATAATTGGTTTTAATAAATAGAATTAATTGATATAAAAAATTTATGTAGTTTAGTAATTAGGCTTTCATTTATAGCATTACGTTATAAATCTAGATTTAAAGAGTCAAGGTTATGGACAAATGTTTGTGCTTTTTATTTTATAAAATGTTATAAATGTGTACTTAAAATTTCATACGATAAAACAGAAGTAATAGCATTGCATCCATTATGCATAAATAAAATTCAAATTAAGGACCGAAGTACAAAAATTCTGCAAAAATTTAAATAGCTAGATGAAATAATAGGTAAGAAATTAAGAGAAAATAATTTCTCTTGGAACAATAGAGCATATAAAAATAATGAGAAAAGCGCAAGTTTCAACTAAATCCACATATATAACAAAAAATATCTATTATTTTTTTTTAACTTTGATTCTTTATTTAGAAACTATACAATACAGTACAACCATCCAAAAGCTTAACAAAATTTTGAATAAACAAATTACGTGAAAAATAAACAAAATTGATTTTCTTTTAAAGAATACATCCCAGTGGATAATTCAAAAGTTGAACATTAAAAAGAAATAAAGAAAAAATAGAAACCAAACACAGGAAAATCAAAATACACATAACAAAAATAACATAGAATACAAAGTACTTACATAGAATACAAATCATATAAGTACTGTACGATAAACAGAAACGAAAAATATTTAGGGTACTTGAGTAATAAAAATCTGAACAACACATAAAAAATTACAATTACAAAAGTTAAATGTTAAAGAATTATGAAATCTGTAAAATAATATGGATATCTTTTAAGCATTATATTTATATATTTTGTTATTAGATCAGTGGAACTCTACTCCATTTTTTTCGTAGGCGTCGGTGGGGTAAGTTTTGTCTTGCCATTTGCTGTATTAGGGGATGTGATCTGTTAACTTTCTGTTAAATTTTGAGTATTTGATTTTAGCAGTTTCTGATACAAAAGGAATTAATGACAAAAAAATTGATGTCTCTTATTAATGCCAAAATTAGATATTATAAAACAGTAATTTTACCGGAAGAACTTTATGCCAGTGACACTCTAGTTACAATAAAAAATTAAGAGAAAAGTGATCAGACAATTAAGACCGAACGGTGCATTATCAGAACCTGTTGTTTAAACAGAAATTAACAACCGAAAGGCTAGTTTGAACGTCTAGAGGTTTTACTAAGTAAAAACAAGGAGAGAAGTAATTTACCATTGTTCTTCTCACTGAGTTAAAAGAGTATGCTTATCAGCGTGCCTGGCCCTCCGAAAAGCACCCACTTTCCACCCTGCAAATGACACCTTTACTTCATTCCCAACAGGGTCTAACTGTATAGTGAAATTTATTACTCTCAGAGGAGATAACTCTGACTAGTGTCTTTTACACCTCTACCTCTTCTGTTCTTAAATAATAGTCATGTAATTGGGTGACTATGTGATAAGAAACAGAACTATTTTTTGTAGCCCTGGAACCAACAGATCGAGTGCAATTAGTTTAACTTCCCACCTGCCTGTAGTGGGCATTATCAGAACCTATATTAATAAAAACTACAAAAAAGATGGTGCGTAGAGAATTCCTACAAATGGAACAGTCTATCATGCCACACAAGCAAAATTATATCAGTTATATGAAAAAGCGGAGATTTTCTCATTTCTTTCACATCCTGAGAATTTCAGAAATCAGGATACTAAAAGAACTTATGAGAGGACCGAGTGTGAAATTTGGAAGAAGAAATTTATAGTGGGAGTTGAGGAGAACCTACAATAAATTAGACTGACGACTGAGGACGCAATAAATAAACCAAAGATGAATAAACTTTTGAACACAAAATGGTTTAAAATGGACACAGTGACTAGAGTGCTATTCGGTAGAACAGCGGAAAGGAAGATTGGAAAATATGAAGAAGTATTGGTAGAGGATACGAAGCTAATGAGAGCCAAAGAAGATCAATAAAATAATCGACTAAAGGTGATCCAATCAGATCAATTAAGCTAAAACAATAAAATGAAATATTAATCTTTAAGTAAATGTGAACCCACCGGGTTGGTCTTGAGGTAAAGTCGTCGCCAAAATCAGCTGTTTAACAGCTGATTTTCGGAGACGAAGGTTCCTGGTTCAAATCCTAGTAAAGGTAGTTACTTTTATACGGATTTGAATACTAGACTGTGGTTACCGGTGTACTTTGATGTTTGGGGTTCAATTAACCATACTCTCTCAGGAATGGTCGACCTGAGTCTGCACAAGACTACACCTCATTTATACGTCATACACATCATCCTCACCTCATTGGGTCATGGGATTGCTTATTGTTCTGAATTGAACAGATTGCAACGTACACGCATTAGGGATTAAAAAAAAAAGTAAACGTGAAATTAATTTTAGTTGTAATAATTTCGTCTTTGGTAGCAGCTTATGGTACTTTTACGCCTTTTCTTATCTCAAGATACTTTGACTTCAAGACATTATGGTAAAAATATAAGTACATCGTGACATGATGTTTACATCCTGAACTGCTGTGAAGAGCTTAAAACACAGTTTATTTTCTTTCGTATACATTCATACATAAATGACTAAATAATTTAAAAACGGAAGTGGTTGAGATTCTTGTACTCTGTTTCCGTGCTACTGTAGTCACAACCGGAACATTTAAGTAACATGAAGTATGTCGTTCGTTATATAAGGATACTAAGTTATTACAACTAAATTATAACAGTTATAAATAATTACTAACAAAAATTAAAAACATTAAATAATAAAAACGACTGATCGGAAAAATTCAATCGGTGACAGAAAATTTCTAAATACACACGCGCGCGCGCGCGCGCACACACACACACACGCACACACACGCACACACACACACATGCACGTGCACGCGCGCGCGCGCGCACACACACACACACACACACACACACACACAACTCAACTCAACAAGTATGTCGTTAGTTATATAAGGATACTGGTAGATGGATCCGTCAAGTAATTTTGTTTTTGTTTTTTTAGCTTTTATCTGTTATTGGGAAGTGTACATTGTTGACAACTACCCAATTTTTTATTTTTTATTTTTTTTATTAACGTCGCATCAACTACAAGGTCATTAGCGACGACGTTGGGGTGTGACTGTGTGTAAATGAGGATGAAATGATTTTTTGTAACGTATGAAAATATGCCATGCCTGAGTGGGATTCGAACCCAGGACCGCATGATGAGAGGCGAGCACGTTACCAACTGCGCCAATGCGGCCGGCACTACCCAATTTGATCGCTACTTTTTGCTGAATTTTTGTACTTTTTTTGATGTGGATTAGACATGAGTTTGAACAGGGACCCCCAGTAGAGTTTGTTTTTGGATGGCTATCAACTAACTGGTAACCATTCAAAGTCGCTTTTCCAACCGGTGTTACTTAACAAATAATAGTGACTTCTACCAGCTGACTGACTTGGCTAGTCCGAAGAAAAAGTAATTTATATAAAAATATTTCGTTAAGAATCATATTGTGACAATATCGAAGAAGGCATGGTTCGCGAAGTTTCTAGTGAATGGTAATTCATTCATAATAATAAAAATAGTAAAGAGAAGATAATAGAGTAAAAATAACACTGGTCAACAAAAAAAACCTTTTTTTCTGTCCTAGACATGTTGTTGGGTGATCCTATAGGTATTTTTTGTGCTGATTCCAAATCTGTGCTTAGATTTTTTCTATCACGTCTAGTTTCCTTAGGACAACCGGAAAAGATGAGGGTTCAAGGGGGAAACAGCAAATAAATCGTTAATAAAAAATTTGAAAAAATGGGTACTCACCTAGGATTTTCTCGCATATTTAGCTTCTGGCAAGTCCCTTTTCAGTGTCCAGCAGTAATCTGCTATCATGTTGCTGCTGAACTTTCCTTGGTACCGTTTTTCCACGTGTAAAATATCCTGGTTAAAACGCTCACCATGCTTCGCTAATATTAACATTTTTCGGTGGTTCCGGCACTGGTAAATTTTCGGAGTGAGGGACTGGTCGTATCGCTGATTCCAGGTTGTTTGGATATTTTACTGTGGGTTTTGACACACAGATAAATAAAATTACTACTTTCGTTGTAGCAAAAACATACATTCGTCTGTCATACGAAAACTAGACGTGATAGAAAAAATCTAAGCACAGATTCGGAATCAGCACGAAAAATGACTTTAGGATCACCCAACAACGTCTCTAGGACAAAATCTTTGTTGACCAGTGTAATAGAGTAAATTAACAATAAACCTAACATTAGTATTAAAACATTAGAAATGAACAAAAACTAACCTCAAAAACATAACCTTATTTTAATCATGAGTGAATGACGCAAAATGACAATCGAACTCAGTTTGGCTTAAAAATACGGAAAATCACGCTTTCACGCTAAACTAGGCTCTGTAGAGAAAAATGCTCTAAACAAAAGTTGTAGATCTTTTAATTTTCTATAAATTTAATTATATACACTTTTGTCGTAAAATGCATACTAAGACCGAAATGTTAAAAAAATCGATTTTTCTCACGTTTTCGTGAGAAAAAAACAGAAAATCGCAAATTACCGCTAAACTAAGCGTTATACAAAAACATGTTTGAAACAGAAGTTGTAGGTTTTTAAATTTTCTACAACTTTTATTATATAAGTTTTTGCGCTAAAATTTATATTTAAGCCGTAATCTTAAAAAAACAACGTTTTTACGTGAAAACAGCCTCACCGAGAATTTCAGCAAACATGGCGCCTACCCTATCTTGTAGAAAATAAAAAATTGAGTAAAATAGGCGATTTTAAAAAAAATCGTAGGACCAGTTTTTGAGAAAATCGCAAAAAACTGAAAAATTATACGAATAAACTACTACTTCCGGTCGACCGATTTTGATGAAAATGTTCGTGTCGCGTCCGGTAGTGGTATGTAACTTAAGTTTCAAGTTTCAAGTTCGTACGATGTTCCGTTCTTGAGATATTCTGTTCACACACACACACACACACACACGCACACACACACACACACACACACACACACACACACACACACTCACACACACACACACACACACAGACACACACACACACACACACACACACACACACACACACAGACCAATCGCTAAAAACATGTTTTTTGGGTTCAGGGGGTCTGAAAACGTATAGATCCGGTGAAAACTCGATTTCGAAAAATCGACATGAAAACAATACTTTCCTTCCTATATATTCATATAGGCAAGAGAAAGTAAAAATAGTAAAGAGAAGATAATAGAGTAAAAGAGTAACAATGGGGTGGCTATAAAGGGGTGCCTATTCATGAAAGTTGTTGAAAGGACTTCGCTATTATTTATGAAAGGGACATGTAACACTTTCTATTTACAATAAGATCTATTGTTGACTTGTTTACAATAAATTTTTCTAGCACTCATTTATAAAGGGTTATTTTTTGTGCTTTATTATTTGCATAGAATTTCTCTGTTTTGCTAGAATAATCTTTTTTAAATACCTATAAAAAGAGCGCCCGAGTGCGGTCAGTGAGAAGTATTCGTTTGATCTTTGACGAGTGGCTATCGGACGTAGTGCATTGTGAGATACTGATGACAATAAATAATTCAGTGAATTATCAGTCATCAAATTCTCAACGCAAACATGTTAAACAATCGAAAGTAGATATCAGGTTTTTAGAGTTAAGATATTTCTTCCAGATAAATAGATTTAATTTTCATTTTAGCCTACGATAACCAGTCATCTGTTAAGTAAAACACGATTTAAAAATACCAACTCGTATAAAATCTTAGAATTGTCCGGAAGACTCGAATGTAAATACAAGATAGAATTTAATAAATAATGAATAAAAGTAAACAAATATTTTTTAATTAAAAGAGAATACGTAATTCCAAAAGAAATGTAATAATAGTTTAGAGGTGACCTTGTACGGTTATTGTTGCACAAACAATAATGGATACAAGCGAGGGAAATTGCGTAGCAGCGAAAGTGGTAGAAATAATAGCGTTTGCTTCCTGTGGCTTTCAATATAATGAAAGTGAATTTGATGCCGTATGATTTTCCAGATTCCTATGTAAGGAAACACATATTTATAATGCCCAATTAATATTCTTTTAATTTTTTATTTATTTCTATTTTAATGACAAAATTCCTATGCTCCGTTTAGGTAATTATAAGATTCATTGAAATAACTTTTTTTTGTAATCCCTAGTTTGTGTACGTTGCAATCTGTTTAATTCAGAACAATAAGCAACCCCATGACCCAATGAGATGAGGATGATGTGTATGACGTGTAAATATCTTGTACACACTCAGGCCGACCATTCCTGAGAGAGTATGGTTAATTGAACCCTAATTATCAAAGTACACCGGTAACCACTGTCTAGCATTCAAATCCTTATAAAAGTAACTAACTACCTTTACTAGGATTTGAACCAGGAACCTTCGTCTCCGAAAATCAGCTGTTAAACAGCTGATTTTGGCAACGACTTTACCTCTAGACCAATCCGGTGGGTTAAAATAACTTTAAAACATTTGTTATTAAATCGACCGAGAAACGCTACTAGGCCTAAATATTTTAAAAGAATTTGGAGTGTACATCAAAACAACGGTTTTCATTGAGGAAAAATTAACACAGACACGATGAAAAGTAAAATTTCTAACAGAAATCTCCGAAGAGTTAGTAATTAAAACTGGCGTTAGGCAGTGTGATGGCCTGCCACCGGTTCTTTTTAACTGTACGCTGGGGAAAGTTATTCAGGAATTGGAAATGGAACTTGCCGATAAAGGTTTGTTACATAAATAAAACTGCAGCCTCTAGAAGTAAAACTAGAATATGCTTAAAATCATGACAATTAAAAAAATTATACAATTTTTAAAACTATTCAATCTAAAAGTTTAACAAACCTAATTAAATAAACATATAAATAGGGCTGAAAGAACATGCAACTAAAATTATACAATAGTTTTACAAAACTATACAAATAAACTATAGTCTATGAAACATCATTAGGTCATTAATTGATACCAAACTGCCACATAAATCCATTAACGAGCAACCAGAAAACGACACTTAAAGGAATGTTGGAATCGATTACTCAGTCGGGGGCAGAGGAGATGGAGCGAAGCTAGGGTTGGGAAGGGGACAAGTAGGTTCATTCCGAATGTCAAGGTGTTGATAAGAAGGACATTTGGTGATACCACCCATGAATTAACGGAATGTCAACAGGGCATGATTACTTTGGGGCATATTTGTTGATGTTTAAACTCGGTGAAGTGCCAAAATGTCGACTTTGCGACAGTGAAGAAGAGGAGTCCATTGCGCATATCTTTGAAAGGTGTCTCTATTTTGGCCTCAAAAGAATGGAGACATCTGATAAATTGGAGTTGAACTATGGAACCCAAAGAGAGTAGGGGCAGCAATGCTGCAAGATGAGGAGAGCTGGAAACTGGTCGCTCTGTTTGCAGAGAGGGTGATCGAGACAATGCGGAGGGAGGAGATATCTGGAGATCAGCAGGATCACCCTCTCCCACAGTGACTAAATCCTGTCTGAATATCATAAAATCAACAAACGTATTTCATGAGCTGGTGATGAAAGAGATGAATGAAAGTGAGAGAATGAGTGTTGATCGGTGACAGCGAGAGAGCCATTGAATTAGGCTACAGTTCCCTTCCACGCTCCACTGACAGTATGTAATTTTAACAAAGTCACATGGTGCAAGAACTGGTGAAAAAAGTGAATTTTCTAACACTGAGATGCTGTACTTGGCTAGGAACCTCTTGACACGTAACGCAGAATGAGCTGGCGCATTGTCTTGGTGGAGAACCCATGATTTGTAGTTTATAAAGTACTTCAAGGTAGTAATATTGATTAATTATTTGACCTTCAGGAACTCAGTGAAGGTACTTTCAAAACTACGTCAAAGAGTAAGGAAAAAACGCCCCAAAATGTGGAAGGACAAATCATGGGTTCTCCACCAAGACAATGTGCCAACTCATTCGGTTATCTGTCAAGAGGTCCCTAGCCAAGTACAGCATCTCAATGTTAGAAGATCCACCTTATTCACCAGATCTTGCACCATGTGACGTCTACCTGTTCCCTAAGGTGAAATCTGCATTAAAAGAAACAAGATTTGATTCTGTGGAAGCTGTAAAAGAGAAAGCGGCTCGTGTCCTGAAGGAGCTGACTGAAGATGACTTCCAGCACTGATTCCAACAATGGAAAATTCCCATGGATCGTTTTAGGGATAGAAAAGGAGTCTATATTGAAGGTGACAATAAGTGATTATGCATAAAATTAAAATAACATTTTTTACAACGTCAGTCTCGTTTTTATTAATAGCCACATTTTGTATTGTTACTAGATTTTATTTAATATTTCTAATACTTTATGTACGTTTGTGTTAATGTTTAAGCATACTTGGGTATCTTTCTTTCCTCTCATCTTTGTAAGGTGTGGACATAAGGGAGTACTTCTACAGTACAGTATGCTACCTACAGTTCAGCCGTTCTAAGTTTGCTCCTAATGTAAACAAATAATGACGTCACTGAGCATGCGCATTATATCTAAATGTGTACACGCTGATTAAAAAATAACAACTAAATACTTTCAAAAGTATTTAAATACAAAATACTTTTAAAAGTATTTTTCTAAATTAAATTGTTAGGCCTACATCATATCACGACTGATGTTTTTAGTACTTTAAGTACTTATAATTTAAAAAATAGATAACTTAATAGGAATACGACATCAATAAAGTCACTGACTCTAGCGTGCACCCTGTAGTAGCTGGTTTTGGTTTGTTGACAGTAGGAGCAAACTTAGAGCGGCTGAACTATAAGTGTTTGCTGCAGTTTTTATGCCAAATTGTACGATCCTATTTCTTTAGCAGTTACTACAAATTTACAAATTAGTTATTTAATGAATATAGTCATTAATTCAACAAAATTTCGTTTTTAAAAACTTTTATGTATTATTCGATTATGAATTATGAAACAACTTAAGAAAGATCTTGAACTTGAAAGGAATTATTTAATATAATAATATTATAGACGAGGCCAAACAAACAGAATTGATTTATTAATTAAATTCGTTATTGTGTCTAAAACTGGTTACTACCTTACTTACTTACTTAATATTTATTATAAAATAATTTATGGTTTTAGAAAGGAATATTTTCTAGAACAATTTCTATTCTACAAAAACATAACTAATATTTTGCTATTCCCACCGTAAGTAATAACCAAACAATTTTTTTGTCTTTCTAAAATTAAAATTTATATTATAGAAATTTAAACCAATTTTTCTTTTAATTTATTATTTGTATTTACTAAAAACATTTGGTTTAGTTTTTAATTTATTAGACGTATTTAAAACAATTGAATCTATGTTAAATTCAAACAATACTATAATATATATAGTATATTTTGACTTTCTCTTGCCCATATGAATATATAGGAAGGAAAGTATTGTTTTTATGTCGATTTTTCGAAATCGAGTTTTCACCGGATCTATACGTTTTCAGACCCCCTGAACCCAAAAAACATGTTTTTAGCGATTGGTCTGTGTGTGGTGTGTGTGTGTGTGTGTGTGTGTGTGTGTGTGTGTGTGTGTGTGTGTGTATGTGTGTGTGTGTGTGTACAAAATATCTCAAGAACGAAACATTGTACGAACTTGAAACTTGAAACTTAAGTTACATACCACTACCGGACCCGACACGAACATTTTCATCAAAATCGGTCAACCGGAAGTAGTAGTTTATTCGTATAATTTTTCACTTTTTTGCGATTTTCTCAAAAACTGGTCCTACGATTTTTTTTTAAATCGCCTGGTTTATTCAATTTTTTATTCTCTACAAGATAGGGTAGGCGTCTTGTTTGCTGAAATTCTTGGTGAGGCTGTTTTCACGTAAAAACGTTGTTTTTTTTTAAGATTACGGCTTTAATATACATTTTAGCGCAAAAATTTATATAACAAAAGTTGTAGAGAATTTAAAATTCTACAACTTCTATTTCAAACATTTTTTGTATAGCGCTTAGTTTAGCGGTAATAAGCGATTTTCTGATTTTTTCTCACGAAAACGTGTGAAAAATCGATTTTTTTTAAAGATTTCGGCTTTAGTACGCATTTTACGACAAAAGTGTATATAATAAAATTTATAGGAAATTAAAAGATCTACAATTTTTATTTAAAACATTTTTCTCTACAGAGCCTAGTTTAGCGTGAAAGCGTGATTTTCCGTTTTTTTAAGCCAAACTGAGTACGATTTCCATTTGCGTCATTCACTCATGATTAAAATAAGGTTATGTTTTTGAGGTTAGTGTTTTGTTTATTTCTAATGTTTTATTACTAATGTTAGGTTTATTATTAATAATTTGCATTGGCAAGAGAAAGTTGTGTGAGTTTTATTATTATTATAGATTAATTTATTACAGAAGACTTAAATTAATCTATAATAATAATAAAAATCTGATGTGAAACACTCACATGACGTTCCCTATCCAAAGTAAATAATGACAAATATAAATTATGTTTAATCTTGAGTAAACAATGTAAATTGAAAAATAATAGCCGAATTTTATTCATGAGTGAATGACGCCAAATAAAAAATCAACCTCTATTCCACTTAAATATTCTCTATATGACGCTAAACTAAGTGTTTTAGAAAAAAACATGCTTGAAATAGAAGTTGTAAGTTTTTCAATTTTCCATAACGTCAGTTAATAATATTATATTTTGTCGTAAAGTGCACACTAAGGTCGTAACCAGCCCCGTTTTCCTACCAATTTAAATGATAAATACGTGTAGTCACTAACAGTAGTTAGCCGCTCGCCACGACTTTTGTAAACCCTTTATAGGGCAGTACTACGGGAAAACTATACATGTTGTAAAATGTTAAACTTTGTTTTAAAGGGACTTGAATAATGTATTTCTATTGCCAGAACAGTAAGATTTTCTTTTTTTGTGTTAAGGCCTGGTAAGTATTCTCACCAAGGAACGTTTATTGAAATGGGAATCTCACAATGTTTAGTGGTAAGAATGCTTATTAAAACAACTTGTAGCCCTATATAACAAAAAAAATTTTGAATAACTTATCTCCACTTTATATTAGCATGTATGCTTGCTTTCCCGTAAAAACCTCAAATTTTCTAAGCACTGTACAAAAGTAACAACAAAACAACATGGTTGCGTACGCTGATATGAATCCTTACCACATTCATGTAACTCATGAAGCAAATGGTCGCTGCGCACTAATTTCAAAATGTGGATAGCCTGCTTACCAGAGTACATTCTTCTTCTTCTTTTAGTGCGCTATCCGTTTCGGATGTTGGCGACCAGCATGGCAATTTTCACTTTGCTGACAGCAATACGGAAAAGTTCAGCAGATGTCTTTCCGGTCCATTCCCTAAGGTTGTGTAGCCAGGATATTCTTCTTCTTCCTGGTCCTCTCCTTCCATCTATTTTCCCTTGCACAATGAGCTGTATCAAAGAGTATCTGGACTCATTCCGCATGACGTGTCCCAAATACTGAAGTTTACGGATCTTGATGGTGTTCAATAATTCTCTGGATTTCTTCATCCGTCTCAGAGCTTCTTCATTTGTTACATGCTCTGTCCATGATATTTTAAGCATTCTCCGGTACAACCACAATTCAAAGGCTTCTATACGTTTAATCATACTCTTGTTCAATGTCCATGCCTCTGCTCCATACAGCAAAATCGAGAAGATGTAGCACCTCAAAAGTCTCATTTTCGTTTCAATGGTAAGATCATGGCTCCTGAAAACTCTGTTCATTTTATTGAAAGCAGCTGTTGCCCTTGCTATGCGATATTTAATCTCCTGTGCCATGTCCCAATTTTCATTTATCATTGTTCCCAGGTACATTGTGTGCTTCACACGTTCTAATTGCTGATTATTGACGAAAATTTTGGCATTGTCGTTTCTGTGCTTGGAGATCAACATGAACTTCGTTTTCTTACTGTTGATATCAAGGCCATATTTGCAACTTACTGTGGCTATTTTGCTCACTAGATGCTGTAGACCTTCCTCACTATCGGCAAGTACTATGGTGTCATCCGCATACCTTATATTGTTGATTCTCTCACCTTGAATTGGTATTCCATGCTCCTCTTCACCATCCAATGCCTCTCTAAAGATCTGTTCCGAATAGCAGTTGAACAGCAATGGCGACAAGACACATCCCTGTCGGACTCCTCTTCTTATTCTTATCTCATCTGTTGTTTCGCCATCTACCCTCATTTTTGCTGTTTGGCCCCAGTACAAGTTTGTGATTATTCTCATGTCCTTGGACACAACATATGGGTAGGCCTACATTCTATAAAACCATAAAATGCCATTAGGGTTCCACTGCATCGCTTATTATTTTAAAAAATCGATTATTGTCAGTGGTAAGTATACGTACCAAAGACCTATAAAGGGTTAATTAAGTTTGTTAAAAATATACTTGATTGATTAAACAATCTAAATTAAAAAAAATTCATTTTTTATGTTTCATGTTGAAAATAATAGGCTATCAAATAAATTAAAACCCGTTGAACATTTTTATTAAAATTACATGAACACAACTAGTGCGTTTTAATTAAATACCGTAATTCCTCCTTCGCTTTAATCCTTTCTAGATTTGTAAGGCCAAGCACTAAGTTATTTAGTAGGCTATATCTAAAGATAACATAATATTTTAGTTGAGAGCTTAAGTTCTAGAACCGGGTTTCTCCAATTGGTATCATGACACAACTGTCCATGTAACGGAAATGAAAGCTAATAGCCTACTCGGTGCGTCCTGTAACACTCTAAATGAAATAAATATGTTAATAATCATTACTGTAAAACGTGAGTTGCATTAATACAATTTTCATAATATTTTAAATGAACTCAATTATTTGTCTATGGCTGAGACAGTTTTAAAATATAATAAAAATACTCTTAAAGGTTGGACACAACATATGGATGAAACGTAAATATTTTTTTGTCTTTTTTTAAACGCTTTTATTTAACTTACTCATGGATCCATAAAATCTTGCAACTTAAAATTTTAATACTTCTACTGTATCAATATGAATGAAACTTTGCACACTTGTTTATCTTCGATGACAATACGCTGTCATAAAAAAAAATTTACAAAAAAATTTTTTTTAAACGCTTTTATTATTACAAAATAACTTACTCTTGGATCCATAAAATCTTGCAACTTAAAATTTTAATACTTCTACCGTATCAATATGAATCAAACTTTGCACACTTGTTTATCTTCGATGACAATAGGTGTTTGTAAAAAAAATTACAAAAAAATTTCAAAAAAAATTTTTGAAAAATTTTTTTTTCAAAAAAAATTTAAAAAATTTAAAAAACGCTTTAATTTAACAATTACTTAAAAAAAGTAACTAAAAAGAAAAAAAGAAAAAAATTTACAAAAAAAATTACAAAAAAAATCACAGAAAAAAAATTACAAAAAAAAAAATAAAAAAAAATTTTTTAAGAAACGCTATTATTTAACAATGATTCAAATAAAAAATGAACTAAAAAGAAAAAATAAAAAAAATTACAAAAAAAATTACAGACATTACTGTTACAAATAAAAGCGTGGCGCATTTTTATACAACGAATATTTTACAATAAAAAATGCGCCACGCTTTTATTTGTAACAGTAATGTCTGTAATTTTTTTGTAATTTTTTTTATTTTTTCTTTTTAGTACATTTTTTATTTGAATCATTATTACATAGGTAGGCCTACTGTTGATTGAGCTTCACAACATTTCCGTACATGATATGTGACGTATTGCAGAAAAAAGGATCCAAAGTCGGCAAGTATGATTTCACGCTACGAGCATTTTAGTTAAGACATGTCAAAAATTATGATTTTAAGACTTTTGCTGCTGCTTTTTGTAGTCTTTTATAACAATTTAGTAGAGGATTTAGTTAAATATTTTGTCAGCAGAATACGTATTGTCATATTCTAAACCCATGTAACCAGGGAGAAAAGGGACCTTAAGTCACTCATACAAGTTATTTCTATTGCCATTTCGTAGAACGCTTCAGAGTTAGCAAACTGCTTATTACTTTTACTGATGGCTACTTAATTTTTCACTTCTTAGTGCGTTTTACTACAATCAAAACCCTCAAAATTTTGTGCTTTATATCACAGTGTATAAAACTAAAAATTTATATTTTCCTACTTTAGGTCCCTTTCCTGCACTGGGTCATATATTTAAATGGCGTTGGGAATTTTACTTTTTTTAAGCTTTTATTTGTTATCGGGAACTGTACATTGTTGACAACTACCCAATTTGATCGCCGCTTTTGCTGTATTTTTTGACGTGGATTAGACATGAGTTTGAACAGGGACCCCCAGTAGAGTTTGTTCATGGATGGTCACCATACAAAGTCGCTTGCCCAACCGGAGTTACTTAACAAATAATAGCGTATTTCTACCAGCTGACTGACAGGCCTATTTTACTTTTAAGAGAAAAGGTACACTGTGGTACATTCTCCGTTTATACTACGCGCGTTGTCCGTTATTCAGACAAAGAGGTTACTCTATTTTCGCTTTTGACGTCATTTTTAATTTACGTTATTTCTTTTATTAACAGAATTCTATCTATATTTTTTCTTAAAAAATTTGTTATAAAAGCAAAATTCACACGGGATAAATTATATACCTTTACTAAACAAATATTGTGAAAGCTTCATCCGCGGTCTTTCCTCTTACAAGAATTACCGTGACGTCAGCATACGACGACGCGTTTACTGATGTGTTCAAAGTAGTTATATTCGATGCATATGTGCTAAAAAGAAGTGGAGATAGTATTGCCCCTTAGGGTACTCCGGCGTTAAATTTGTGCAGCTCAGAGTAAGCAGTACCGCACTGGACTTTAAAAATCGATGTTCTAAAAACCAAATTAACCAAATTTAAAAAACATTTTAAAATGAAATATTCCAATTTCGACATCTTAAATTTTTTGTTTTTATTTTTTAATTTTTTATTCCCAATTTTGTGTACGTTGCAATCTGTTCAATTTAGAACAATAAGCAACCCCATGACCTAATGAGATGAGAATGATGGGTACGACGTGTAAATAAGGTGTAGTCTTGTACAGACCTAGGCCGATCATTCCTGAGAATATATGGTTAATTGAAACCCAATCATCAAAGTACACCGGTAACCACTGTCTAGCATTCAAATCCGTATAAAAGTAACTACTTTTACTAGGATTTGAACCAGGAACCTTCGTCTCCTAAAATCACCTGTTAAACAGCTGATTTTAGCGACGACTTTACCTGTAGACCAACCAGGTGGGTTTAGATATTTTTAAATTACCAAACATGCCTCTCAAAAATATATCATCGACTAGACAAAATATAGGCCTTTAATCTTTTATAAACTGTTCTTTTTTACATACCAAACACATTCCCGATATGTGATCAAATCAATTCTCTACAGCCTATTCAAATAAAACACGCAGGATAAAATTGAAGGATTGATCTACAGAAGATGAATAGGCTTCCAGTTGATCAATTAGAAGTTCCTAATTTTTTTTCAGACAGCCCTCAAGGGAATTTATATGACCTGATTTTAATCTAAATGAAATAAAGATTCTTAAAAGAAATTAAAATACAATTTATTATTAAATATTACTTGGTCTGTTATTTTGATGCGTCTATTTTCATTAAAATATTTTGTTTCATAAATTATTGTGACTTACAGGTAATTTGTGCGATGTGTGTGAGTCTTTAATGTTTGTAAGTAATAATTTCTTATTCGGTAGACATAGTTATTTTTGTGTATTGTTTTTTCTACGTGTTGTTAATTTATTATTAGGATAACCTTATTTTCCATTGTAAAGGGAAAACTTTGGTTCTTCTTCTTTTTTTTTTCTTACGGCCTGCATGATTAACGCAGCCGACGCGTCGTTAAACACAAATGTTTTGCAAACATCGCGACTAATGGCGTTACCTGTTCATTCAAATTCATTTCCCTCCAGAGAAGAACAAGAAGAAAGTATCGATAGGCTAACAGCTGATATTTCTCATCCAACGTTAGATTGGAATAATGTTGTTTCCAAAAGGAAGCGCCAAACAGAAAACGCAAACGCAATTAGTAACGTTAGTTCCGCTAAACGATTTACAAGAGATCCGAGACTTACAATTGGTAGTCTCTACACTGCCAATAAATTTAGCGTATTAACGGATATGGAAACAACTGCGACAGACAACACTAATAATGAATCTCCAATAAAAACAAGACCGCCTCCTATACACTTACATACTGATGTACAATTTTCAAAACTCATTGATTTCCTTCAAGGCATAACTGAAAAAGATTCCTTTCATTGTGGGAGTACAAAAGCAGGAGTCACCACTGTATCCACACACACCGGATGCTTATAGGAAAATAGTAAAATGTTTAAGAGAAAACCATGCGGAATTCCACACGTACCAACTTGGCGAAGACAAGGCGTACCGCGTAGTGATACGTGGATTGCATTGGTCAATCGGAGAAGAGACCATTCAGAACGAAATTTCTAATTTAGGTTATCAAGTTAGAAGTGTTACAAACGTCATTTCTCGGGACAAAGTGAAGCTCCCGTTATTCTACGTAGATCTTGAACCCAATAAAGATAATAATAAGATATTTGATATTAAATATTTGTGTTATTCAAGGATATGGGTAGAAGAACCAAGACAGAGGAGGCAGCCCGTGCAGTGCGTGCGCTGCCAGAGATACGGCCATACGAAAAGTTATTGTAATTTACTGCCTCGATGTGTAAAGTGTGGCGCAGGTCATGAATCTAACTCATGTACAAAATTAAAAGAGGAGCCGGCCGTATGTTGCCTATGTTCGGGACCACATCCCTCTTCCTACAAGGGGTGTTCAGTCTTTCGGGATCTGCAAAATCGCCGTTCACCAGCCACTGCAGCACGCCCTCAAGAGAGCTCGCAACAATCTCCATCTGTTACAGAAAAATCGTTCCCCTCCCTTCCGAAAAGCGCGGTAGCAGAAAGAGAAACTTTTTCACAACAAAACCAAACTCGTAATCACCAATTCATCAACCCTCATAAACAGTCAACCATCACCTACTCACAAATCGCCGCCGATAATTTGGGAGAGCAAGAACGCCAGTCACAATTCAGTATTCAATCGCAGCTAACAACTTTCATGACAGACCTAAAAGCCCTCTTCACACCATTGATCACCCTCATGAGTCAATTAATACAATCACTCACTTTCGCATTTAATGGCAAATAACATGTCTAATTCTATATCGGTGCTATTGTGGAATGCGAATGGGATCATCCAACGTTTGGCGGAATTTGAATATTTAATAAATGAAAAACGTATCGATATTGTTTTACTAAGCGAAACACATTTAACAAAAGACTCAAAATTTTACATAAAAGGTTATAAAGTTTATAGAGCTGATCGCCCTGATGGAAGAGCTTTTGGTGGTACAGCGGTGCTAGTTAGGAACAATATCAAACATCATATATGCACAGTAATCGAACCATCGGAAAGTATTCAATCAGTGGGTGTGGCACTGGAGATAGATCAAGAGGAAGTCTCATTCATCTCGGTTTACTGTCCCCCGAGACACCGGATTACAGTAGACAAGTTTACAGAGTTGTTTTCAAGTTTCGGTCCTCGGTTTTTAGCAGGAGGCGATTTCAACGCGAAACATGCTCAATGGGGATCGCGTCTGATAAATCCACGTGGCAGAATGATGATTCAAGCTATTTTAAACCTCGGACTGGAATTTCATTCAACTGGATCACCAACGTATTGGCCGTCAGCTCTGACTAAACATCCCGATCTTCTGGACTTTTTCGTATCCAAGGGCCTCTCTGGATTCTACACAAAAACGGAATCACTTGACGATCTTTCATCCGACCATTCGCCAGTTCTCTGCACCCTGTCGGGCACAGTTTTGGAAGCACCGGTGAGACAGTGTTTGATAGATGGAACAGTTAACTGGGACTTGTTCAGCAGTAACATAGAGAACAATATACGGTTGGACTTGCCTCTTCGCACGGCAAGAGAGGTGGAAGAAGCAGTGGAACATTTGACAGTAACAATACAATGTGCAGCTTGGAACTCTACACAACCCCGTAGACCAACTCCAAAAAAGGAACACTGTTATCCGAACTATATAAAAGAACTTGTCAGGGAAAAAAGGAGAGCAAGACGCATTTGGCAGCGTACCAGACTTCCTTCGGACAAGAGAAACTTGAATTACATGACTAACGAATTGAAGACAGCTATATGGAACATCAAGACGGAAAGGTTCAATGAAAATGTCGCCAACCTGACAGAAAGAGATGGAAGCCTCTGGACTGCAACGCAGCGTCTTTTGCGTTACCAAATGCAGTCGCACCCACTTAAACACCCCGATGGATCATGGGCTAAATCAGACAAAGAGAAGGCCGACATGTTTTCCGATCATCTAGCGCGCGTATTTCAGCCCAATGACAATTCTTTACCTGGCTTCACCTCAGATGTAGAAAATTTCTTGTCTTCACCATTGAATTTGTCATTGCCTCCGGAAAACTTCACAAGAAGGGAAGTGCAGGCGGCTGTCCAACAACTACCATCAAGAAAGAGTCCGGGGTACGATTTAATAACGGCGGAGATTCTTCAGAACTTACCATTATGTGGATATACCCTTATAACTCAAATATTCAATTCCGTCCTCAGAACGACGCACTTCCCGATTCAGTGGAAACTGTCTCACGTCGTCCTATTTCTGAAGCCAAATAAACCACCAAGTACTCCATCTTCGTATCGGCCAATAAGCTTACTCCCAACTTTATCCAAATTATTCGAAAAATTATTACTAGCCCGCTTATTGCCGATTTGCAACGAAAACAACATAATACCACACCATCAGTTTGGTTTCAGAAGCAGGCACTCAACGATTCATCAGTTACATCGATTGACGGACCAGCTAGCTGTTGCGCTGGAGGAGAAGAAATTTACCACCGCTGTCTTCCTAGATGTTCAAGCAGCCTTTGACAAAGTTTGGCATCCAGGTCTGTTATATAAATTGAAAAGGTTCCTCCCGGATACGTATTATCACGTACTGAAAAGCTTCCTAGAAGATCGTTTCTTTGTAGTGAGGCAAGGATCATCAGTTTCTGACTACCAAAATATAGGTGCAGGAGTTCCACAAGGTTCTATACTCTCACCACTACTGTATACAATTTACACTGCGGACTTACCATCTGATCCAAGAATAACGGTAGCAACATACGCTGACGATACTGCTATCTTGACTTCATCCCACGATTTAACGCAGGCCAGTACCAACTTACAACACTTTCTCAACACAATTGAAATTTGGCTGAAAAAGTGGAGATTAAAAATAAACACTAATAAGTCAGTACATATAAGTTTCTCATTATGTAAAGGAGAAAGTCCTACGGTATTCCTCAACAACGAACCCATTCCACAAAAGAACACAGTAAAATACCTAGGCATCACGATGGACAGACGACTAACCTGGCAAACACACATCCACAATACACGACTGGCTTTGGATAAAAGAGTAAAACAATTATACCGCCTCATAGGACGCCATTCCCGATTACCGTTACGTTCAAAATTACTCATTTATAAATCATTCATTCGGCCAATTTGGACTTATGGAATTGAAATCTACAGAACAGCAAAGCCAAGTAATATCAGAAAACTACAGGCATTTCAATCAAAATTATTACGACTCATCACCAATGCTCCATTCTACATTAACAACAGCATACTACATGACGACCTCAAAATAACACACATAAAAGATATGGCATACAACTGCTACAGAAGATTCTTCGGAAAACTTCAAAACCATCAAAATCCATACATCAAAAACTTATCATCTCGTACTCTTCCTGGAAATCCTCGCCGACGACTTCGCCGTTCATGGAATAGAGACCTGCTCTTATAAGACAATGACTCGTGGCACCTACAAAGATTAGCCACTGGGTCTAATCTTTGTTATTGTAAATTTTCCTATGTTAAAACCAGCTCATTTGCTTATTGTAAAATTTTACAGTTGCAAATAAATAATTAAAGAGAAAAAAAAAAAAAAAAAATATTACTTAGTGGATTTTAATTGAGCATTTAAAGTTCGCTGTCTGTACGTATAAATATTTACAGCAGTCCAGTTAAATACCGAATTCTCTTGTTTGACTGGTTCGTAGATGATTACCTACTATTACAGATATTTTCAATTCAACAAATATGAATATGATCTAGTTTTTTACCCAAATAGTAGACTATTACCTACATTTTATCACACATTATATAATAAATAGTATAACCACATGAATTACCTACAACATCACTCTTTTAAATAATAAAAATTCTTCATTCCGGTTTTTTTAAATAATAATAACAAACAGACTATCTAATATTCTAATGACCCAAATAATTTGCTGTTTAAACAAAAATCATAAAATATTTATTTATTATTATTCATTATAAGTCAAGTTTTAATTTACAAAAGATTACATAAGTAACGTAAAATATGTATGAAGAATCAAGAGATTCCTATGCATTGTAAAAAAAAATTCTCTTATTTTCTGCACATTTTTGTATAGCCCACAAAAAAGTGTAAACGTCAACAACACACAATACAAGAAAAGATAAGATAAGATAATTTTCCATTGTTGGAAACAGTGCTGGAAGTCATCTTCTGTCAGCACCTTCAGGACACGTGCCGCTTTCTCTTTTACAGCTTCCACAGACTCAAATCGTGTCCCTTTTAATGCAGATTTCACCTTAAGGAACAGGTAGAAGTCACATGGTGCAAGATCTGATGAATAAAGTGGATGTTCTAACACTGAAATGCTGTACTTGGCTAGGAACCTTTTGACAGATAACGCGGAATGAGCTGATGCATTGCCTTGGTGGAGAACCCATGAATTGTCCTTCCACATTTCGGGGCGTTTTTTCCTTACTCTTTAACGTAGTTTAGAAAGTACATCAAGATAGTAATATTGATTAATTGTTTGACCTTCAGGAACCCAGTGAAGGTACACAATCCCATGGGTATAAAAAAAACCAATCATCGTGGCTTTAAATTTTGACTTGCTCATTCGGGCTTTTTTGGCTCTCGGTGAAGTTCGGCTCTTCCAGTGCATGGATTGGCGCTTCGTTTCCGGATCATAAGTAAAAAACTACGTTTCATCACATGTTATTATCGTTTCCAAAAAATTTGGGTCATTTTCAATCGCGTACAAACATTTTTGCTAGCTTCATTTCAAACATTTTTGAGCGGCACGTGTACTGAAGGAGCTGTCAGAAGAGGACTTTCAGCACTGTTTTCAACAATGAAAAACTTGCATGGAGCGTTGTAGGGATAGAAAAGGAGTGTATATTGAAGGTGACAATAAGAAGAAGAAGAAGTCAATCTCGTTATTTAATAGCCACACCTCGTATGTCACAACTATTTACAGGGTTTAAGGCCTTGTCAAACAGAACGGGGACTGTCCGCGCGGACTCTGTGTTAGACATTGTTGCATTATCCTAGTCAAATAGACAGCAGCCTACGCTGCGTACCAATCTATTCCGCGGCGGACTGTAGGGAGGTTGTATTTTTCTACAGAGTCCGCGACGAACAGGATGGCCGATGAAGAGGAAAAATTAATTGAACTTGTTAGGGAGCACCCACATTTATACGATATGCAAGATAATGATTACAAAAACTTGGTTAAGAAAGCACAATCTTGGAGACAAATTACTGAAAAACTTCAACTAACCAGTAGTATTAAACACAAATTTTATTATTTTTTTGTTATTACAGTATTTATATCAAAAAATGAATTTTACGTTTGTACTGTCGACGTGATTGACAGCATAACTGTTAATTGAAAGTGTATCAATCTATATTAGTCGTTGACCTACTAATTATTAACATTACTCATTGACTTAAATAGTTGAAGTAATTAACAAATTGGTCTCGTACAGGGGTGTCTGTTCCTAGTAGTGACTTAAGAGGCAGTATAATTTTGTTATTTACGAACTCACGATAGAAAGCGGAATTTTTGAAGATACTACTGTCATTATGCCGCCGCCCATAATTATCTATATCAAAAATAATGAAATTATAGTTGGGATAAACAAAAGTCCATGAAAAATCAGTCTTCGCAAGAATTCAATTTATTGCAAAGTCGGTGAAATTCGCCTACCTCCTCTCTTTTGCAATTAGTTTCGTGCATTCATTTTCTTTTTCTTTTCAAGCGAACAAAAGAAGTAATTCTTCTTCGTCTGAGGAACTGCTAGACAATATAAATCCAAGTTTCAAAGTTGAAATAACAAATCAAAAATTCGCCACGATTCGTTCAAGTTTTCTTACCAACTGTTCTAGTCCGTACTGATTTGTACGCGTTATGTTAGGCTCTCTCAAACCGCAGCGGACTGCACGCGGACCATCCGCGCGGACAGTCCGCGTTCTGTTTGACAAGACCTTTAGAGGCTGTTTTAAGTAAAACGAGGAGTGAGGTGGCTCACAATTTCCGTCCTCACTGAATGGAAAAGTATATTTATCAGTATAGTCCTCTAAATAGCATCTACTTTTCACCCTGCAAATGACAACTTAACTTCATTTATCACAGGGTCTAGCTGTATAATAAAATTCATTACTCTCAGAGGAGAGTACACTCTCACTAGTGCCATTACACCTCTACTTCTTCTGTTCTTAAATGATTCAATCATATAATTGACTGACCATGTAATAAGAAACAAAACTATTTTTTATAACACTGGAACCAGCAGATAGAAAGAAAGAAACTAATAATAATATTGTTTGAAAGAATATAAACACGTAATTCTTTTGTCATGCATATCTAAATGACATGTTTATTGATATTTATTGGTTTAATATAGGCCGATATTTCGTTCAGGTTCAGGTACAGTGGTTCCGTTTAAACAATTGTCAAAAAATTTATTAAAGATATGTTAAAAAAGTAGTGAACAATATATAAACAATATAGTAAATAATATTGCATAAAAAAATAGGTAGATATTATGAAATAATTTAATGGTTATTTTTTAGTGAAGTAGACAATGATATGGTCAATCAACCCTGATTTGTCACTAAAAATATCAATTTAAATTTAAAATAAAAAATTGACAGGAGTAAATAAAAATTTAGTTACGCTTGTATCAGTGGTGTGGCCTAAGCCTATCAGATGCCCTTGAGTCAGCGGCTTGTTCTAGCTATGCAGTGCACAGCGTACAGTGGTGGTTATACTCTCTCCAGTAACGCGAAGTTATAAAAGAAACTGGCTAACGCATTGAAGAAGTAGTTGCCAGTGATAGTGCAGTGGATCAGGACTCGTTTATTATCACAATATGAGAACTATTATACCTGTAAGTACAGTAATTATTATTATTTCTGTATTATAAACAAATCATTTAAATTATTATAACTTTTATTACATTTTAAAATATTTTCAACAATCCCTTAATTTTGTTTATTTAATTTCTTCTACTTCTTATCTTCACGGTTTAGGCCTTGGTCTGTTCCGACATCACTCTCTTCACCTCATCTTTTCTTCGGTCTACCCAGAGCTCTTCTGTCTTGTGGTTTATATTCCCACATCTACTTCGGTATTCTTCCATCCGTCATTCTGTTTAGATGTTCCTTCCATCTTTCCTTGTACTTTATGATTCTCTCATGTACGCTAACAACCTGTAGTTCCTCTCTTATGTCCTCACATCTTATGTGGTCCACTCTTGAGTATCCTTTTACTGCTCGAAAAAAAACTCATTTCTGCCGATTCTTATTCATTTATAATAATAATAATCTACCGTTGATTTTATTATTATTATTATTTACGTTATGGCCTACAAAGGACCGCGATTTCTCAGTTTTTCTTCTGTGCTTTCCTCTTCGCCCAGTATTCTTTCATTTTCTTGGAAAAGTCACGTTTTCGTTCTTCCGACCATTTAGGTCTTGATCTTTTACTGTCCTCTTCCTGGAGCACTAGTTTGAGTTTATGTCTGAGAGGTGTTCTTTGTATGATGTCCGTCTCCGTTATCTGGAGTTTGTTGCAGTCTGTTTTTATCTCTTTGAGCCATCCATCGGGATTTTTCAATTTTTCTTTGTAGTTCAGGATTTGTTTTGAGAGCCTATGCTCGTTCATTCTCACTGTGTGTGCGTAGAAAGCAATTCTTCGTTTCTTCATGATGGATGTGATTTTTTCTGTGTTGGTAGACTTCTTCATTGCTGCGGAGTCTATATTCTCCTTCTTTGTATTTGGGCCCTAAAATCTTGCGGATGATCCTTCTTTCTTTACGGATTAGTTTTTCTAATGGAGCCTTCTGTCTAAATGCGAGGCATTCTGATGCGTAGAGAACTTCCGGTCGAATCACTGTATGATAATGTCTTATTTTTGCATTTCTGGAGATGGATTTTTTATTGTATATCTGAGACGTCAGTCTGCACGCTACTTCAAACTTGTTGGCTCGGTTTTCTATTGCATATTTTTCATTGTTGTTTGGTTCAATCCATTCGCCAAGGTATTGGAACCCTCTGGATTTTACCGTTGATTTTATTTATAATAATAATAATAATAATAATAATAATAATAATAATAATGAGACCGCCTTCGTGGCGTACAGACTAGCGCGCTAGCCTACGAACCGATAGGTCTCTGGTTAGGGTCTACAAATTTTATCACGAGAAAAACCATTGTTGGAGTGTACCAAAACCCATAGAAGTCGCTAATTAACAAGCTGTCGATGCAATTTTAATAAAAAAAAACTTTTTTTTGGCACTTTTAATTGAAAATTTCGTATCTGTTGTTACAATAATTTCTAAATATGACGTGCTTAAACTTGAATTAATTGCTGGAGCAATCACAAAATGGGTCAAAAAACCCAAAATGAATCAAAAATGGGTGGAATTGCTGTAGTAATCACTACAGTTCTACAATTTGCCAAAAAGATGCCTTGGCTGGAGGCGTTCAAACGTCTGTGCTAAAAGTACTCATTATCATCATAGTGTACATGTTTTGTATGAGAGGGTTTTCATGTAATTTAAATTTGTTGTGCATCGTCTTGTATAGTTGTTTCGCGACGTTATTAACGTATGGGATTTGTATGTCTTTGTGCAATATTAAGTTTCTGACGTAAAAGGTGCAATGCGTTATCGCCCGTCATGTTATGTTCGTTACGTTATGATCTGTTTTGAATCCCTTGTATACGTTTCGTGTTTGAAGGTTCAGTAGATCTCTAAAGTTCAACTCCATATGTCCAGATTGTTCTAAAGACTGTCTTGTAGATTGTTAATTTATATGACATATTTAATTTTAGAACGTCTATCGAGTAAGCGTTTCAGTTGATAGAAGCGTAAAATAAATACTGAAAAAAGAAGATGTTCATTTTAAAATGATATATAAAGTTCAGTATTAATTCTAAAACGTTTTTTTCACATTTAAACTAAAATTATATTTTATTAGATTAATTTTGTATCAATCTTTTCCAAATACGTTAAAAAAATTTTTTTTTAATTCCTAATGTGTGTACGTTGTAATATGTTCAATTCAGAACAATAAGCAACCCTATGACCCAATGAGATGAGGATTATGTGTATGACGTGTTAATGAGGTGTAGTCTTGTACAGACCCAGGTCGACCATTCCTGAGAGAGTATGGTTAATTGAACCCCAACCATCAAAGTACACCGGCAACCACTATCTAGTATTCAAATCTGTATAAAAGTAACTACCTTTACTAGGATTTTAACCTGGAACCTTCGTCTCCAAAATCAGCTGTTAAACAGCTGACTCACAGGGACGACTTTACCTCTAGACCAACCCGGTGGGTTCGTGTATTAATTTTTTTTTTATTCCTAATTTGTGTACGTTGCAATCTGTTCAATTTATATTTACTACCGTAAATTTGGGACCCGTAGGTCCATTAAGTAGCACTTAATGTAGAAAATAATATATATAGAAATATTGATCGTTACTCAGTTACGTGTGTAAATATGTTGCCTCAAATACGACTTGGTTATTATTCAAAACATGTCATAATGAAATAATAAAAGTGAGTTGCCATTTATTTCACTGACTACGCCTTGCGGCTATTCATACTGAATACTAAAACTGAAAATGACAAAAAAATGTTGTTCTGTTCGTTGGTTAGAATCAGGTCTATTGATAATATTTTCAAAGTTTTTGATATCGGTCAAACAAGATGAATGATAAGATTCTTGTTTACATAAACAATTGTTTACCGTAATTTATGAAGGTTGGGTAGTAAGGTGTTTATGGAATGCAATAAACGATTATTGTTGTTGTTTAGGTCATCAGCGGCAAGGCTGGTTTGAACCTGTAGAGGTTTTACTAAGTAAAACGAGGAGTGAGGTGGTTTACCATTGTCTTCCTCACTTAGTGGAAAAGTATGCTTATCAGCATGCCGGGCCCTCTGAAAAGTACATATTTTCCACTCTGCAAATGACACCTTCACTTCATTCACCACAGGGTCTGGCTGTATAATGAACGTCATTACTTTCAGAGGAGATAACTCTGATTAGTGTCTTTTGCACCTCTATCTCTTCTGTTCTTAAATGATTAAGTCATTTAATTGGCTGACCATGTGATAAGAAACAGAACTATTTATTTTAGCCCTGCAACGAACAGATTGATTGTAAATAATTTGACACTCCACCTGTCTGTTATGGGCAGAAACGATGATTATTAGAACGGAATATTTATATCACGATATTTATTTTGATTTTATTATTACCTAAAAAATATTTGAACGGTTTTATTGATTTTAACTGACTTTAATAAATTTAGTTAAACAAATTATAAGTTTTGAATAAAAAATTTTACTTAATTTATTTTTTGTCATCAGTCTCTTGACTGGTTTGATGCAGTTGTTCAAGCTGTCTATCTTGCGCAAGTCGTTTCATATCTACAAATCTGTAACACCCTACATCTTTTGTAATTAGCTCTATATTATTCTAACCTTTGCCTCCCCCTACAATTCCCCCCTCAATACTTATTGACTCTCAATACTTAACTCTCAGTACTCACTCTCTCTCTCAGTAATTAATTATTAAAATGATTGATGTTGCTTTTTATCAAAAATATATATGTTTTGTCACCTCTAAATCAATCTAGCTAATGTTTCTCTTCAATCACTATTTTACTTAGAATTTCATCTAACTTTAGTTTAATTTTATATTTTATTTCAATAATCTCGTTACTCATTCCTATAAGCTCCCATAATTTTTCTCAGAATTCTTCTTTCAACTTTTTCCAGATTCTTTTATATAACTTTATTGTTGAAATAAGGTTTCTTTTCTTATAACCTAGCACAGTGTTCCCTAACTAGTGGACCACGAGCTCTAGAGAATGGCATTTTTTGTATGAAGATCTTATTTCGTGTGTAGTAGGAAATTATTTACGTTTAGGCTGTTTGTATGCTAATAGCAACCAGGTAATGTCAACACGACATATACCCACGTTTTTCTGAAGAGAGTTTATACTCAGTAGACAAGTTTACAACCGCGATAAGGCTGTAAGCAACTTGTGATAGCACCGCGCTAGTAATTACAAAAAAAAACTACAACTTTTAGTGGGCCAACAGTAGTTTTAAATTATTGTTTAATTTTATTAATTAACTCTTTTCAAAATCAACTATCTATTAGTCTTAAGATATAGCATGATCCTCATGTCTAAATTTTACAGTCAGTAAAGTAGGCTTAAACAAAAAGCACCTGGCAGTCTCATCAAAATTTTAAAAACGAACCTTAATCAAATTTAAAATTAATTTAGTTGATGCAATAATTTATCATTACGTGACAATAAAAATTATTTAAAGAAACTTAGTAACGATTGGTCATTAGCGATTACAATGTGTTATGAAACGTTATCAATAACTATTTTTAAGGTATTACAATTCTAGATCCGGACCGGGAAACGAACCCGTAATTTTCTTTTTGAAGTTCATTTAAATTTAGCTTCAAATACCTCTACATCTTGAATTTGGTTATTTAATTATTAAAAATACGATTTATTGATAAAATCATTACAAATTCGTGATTATAAGAACAACTATTGTCTCTTACTTTTATAAAATATATTGTGGTTTCTCAATTAGCATCAAGAAGTAATTTTCCGTATGTTCTACGGAGGTTGATTTTTACTTAGCGTCATTCACTCATAAACAAAAATAGAATACGTTTTTCAAGTTGTATTCGTTACTCATTATTAAAAATTTTTCCTTGTATGTTTCATTAATCCATCGAATTGGTCCAGCGGTAAAATCGTCACCACAAATCAATTTTTTCAGCTGATTTTCTGAGGTGAAATTTTCTGGTTCAAATCCTAGTTCAAAATTCCATTGAATACCTATAGGCTACAAACGCTTTCACGACAAGTCACGTGAACACAAGAACCCACTAGTGCGATCACTTTCCACCTTCCATTTACCTGATAATCCCTCTAGACGCCTTAAACTACACTGGAGTAGAGACCTGCTAATTTGATACACAAATTTCATTCTTGGGGAGGCACCAATGGGGGCCGTACCCCTCTCATGCCTATCATGTCATTTACATTATTATCATATACATCATATTTTGCTTGTAAAATTTTACAGTTGTAAGTAAAGAATTAAAGAGAGAGAAAAAATCCTAGTAAAGGCAGTTACATTTATACGGATTTGAACGCTACCCAGGGGTTACCAGTGTACTTTAATGGTTAATAATAATAATAATAATAATAGCATTTTTACTAGTCTCCTATAAAATTACATATTTTACTTTACAGTGAGTAGATACATTACACATAAAACAATACCTATATTATAATTAATTATATTAAAACAAATCATTTATCATTTTTAACTTTAATGTCCAAATAAAATCATAATCACTTTTTTTATATAAGTAACTTATTTAGGAAACTAGGCCCATTTTTGGGCACAGGCCTCTCCCACGATTTCTTCTTCAGTAAAAGAGCTGGTCGGAGCATAAACCTGAATAAACCGTAGTATCGCTTGATTTCGTCTAATACTGAGGGTAGAGATTCTATCTGATATAGGTTTGAATTCTAAAATATCATTTCTATATTTATGGTGAACTAAAAACCAGTTCCATTTTTTCCGGATACTTCTCCGAAATAGAAAAATATAAATTTGTTTTCCTCTCCATTATTTTTTCACCTTGTCTTTTTATTTTCGATAATCCTAATATGTCAATATCACTAATGCTTAAATCTTGTTCAAGTTCTACAATTTGTTCTTCAGATATTAAAGGTCTTGCATTTAAGGTGCCGAATATACTTTATAGTTTTAAATCTAGGTTTTATAGTTTTATACTTTATAGTTTTTGTTTCATTATGAAGTGGTGCGTATTTCTATTTCTAGTTGGGAGGTATTGGTCTCTGGCCCCCTTACTGACCAAACGTTCTGGGTTTAATGGTTAGGGTTCAATTATTAATCATACTCTCTGAGGAATGGTATACCTGAGTCTGTAAAAGATTATACCTTATTTACAAATATTACATATTATGCCCATCTCATTGGGTCGTGGGGTTGGTGCTTATTGTTATTTATTGAAAAGATTGTACCGTATACATATGGGGACTTCAGCAAAATCTTAGTTGATTTTAAAAGTAGCCTAATTGTTTACCTTAGAACACAATAGGATATTAAAAAGCCGACATAAATAATTCGATAATGAATGGATTATATAATAATCGTGTGTTACAGATTTGTAAGCTACTAGGATATAAGTTGTTTGGTTATTGAATCACTTATATCATTAGTGTTATCAGCTGTTTTTTTCTTTTTGCCCTCAGGTTGCACAACATTAATTTATTAAAATTGACACAACAGGAAATGTAAACATGACATTATTTACAATTTAATTTCTCCTTATCCAGTTTTTAAGTTATATAATTATTTAAATTCCTAAATATGTAACAAGATTAAAATTTGGATGTCTTCGTGTTGTGGTAGCATGCTAAATACTAAAAAGCGGAATTCCGGGATTTGATTCCTAACAGGAGTCAAATTTTGAATAAATTGTTATTTTTTAATAGTAACCAGCTGATTTGCCCATAACAGGGTGGTGTTTTTAATTATTTTCACTCGATCTGCTAGTTCCAGGACTACAAAAAATAGTTCTGTTTCTTATCACATGATCAGCCATAACCATATGACTAATCCATGGTCGGCCCGTGGCGTAGTGGTCAGCGCAACTGGCTACTATGCCGGGGTCCCGGGTTCGATTCCCGGTCAGGTCTGGCATTTTTTTCAACTGTAAATTACCACAAATCATTACCTACGCACAAGCCGAAGGCTTATGTACGCATATTCACTCGATAAAAAAAAGTCATATGACTGAAGCATTTAACAACAGAAGAGGTGCCGGCCACTTTGGTGCAGTTGGTAACGTGCTCGCCTCTCATCATGCGGTCCTGGGTTCGAATCCTACTCAGGCATGGCATTTTTCATACGTTACAAAAAATCATTTCATCCTCCATTGTATATAGTTACACCCCAACGTCGTCGCTAATGACCGTTGTAGTTGATGCGACGTTAAATAAATGAATTAAAAAATAAACAGAAGAGGTACATGTGTAAAAAACAATAGCCACAGCTATCTCCTCTTAGAGTAATGAATTTCATCATTATACAGCCAGACTCTGTGGTGAATGAAGTGAAGGTGTCGTTTGTAGGGTGAAAAGTAGATGCTTTTCAGATGGCCTGGCATGCTGATAAGCATACGTTTCCACTCAGAGAGGAAGGCATGGTAAACTACCTCACTCATTTTTTGCTTAATAAAACCTCAACAAGTTCAAACCAGTCTTTAGGCCGATAAACAACAAGTAACTGATATAATATAATAATATTTATTATATTATAAAACACAATACATATAATATTTTTCCCTGAAAATTTTAAAAATATTCTGCATCGCGTAGGAGCACTAAAGTATTGTAATGTCTTTCTTTTGACTTTTTAAATTTATATTGACCCACCAGGTTGGTCTAGAGGTAAAGTCGTCGCCAAAATCAGCTGTTTAACAGCTGATTTTTGGAGACGAAGGTTCCTGGTTCAAATCATAGTAAAGGTAGTTACTTTTATACGGATTTGAATGCTAGACAGTGGTTACCGGTGTACTTTGATGGTTGGGGTTCAATTAACCATACTCTCTCAGGAATAGTCGACCTGAGTCTGTACAAGACTACACCTCATTTACACGTCATACACATCATCCTCATCTCATTGGATCATGGGGTTGCTTATTGTTCTGAATTGAACAGATTGCAACGTACACAAATTAGGGATTGAAAAATAAAAATAAAAAATTATATTCTTCTTCTTCTACGGTTTCAACCTACTTTTAATGATTTTTAAAGCCTTTTTAATGATTTTTCACGCAATGATGTTTTATCTTTTTCATTGATATTTTCGTATTTCTCTTTTCTGTTTTATTTTTTCACTAAATTCTTTCTTCAATTCTTCTGATCGTTTCTTGTTGTCTTCTTATCTCTTGGAACACCTCAATATCCTTCCCCTTTATCGATGAAGCTAAAATATTTTAAATGAATATCCGTTATACAATATAGGAGGAAAACTAAGAAGGAATGAAAATATATTAATTCCTCCCAAAATGTCGAAAACTTCGAAAAATATGAGAAAATTTGTAACAGAGTGATAATACATTAACCCGTAATATAATTAAAATGAAAACATTTTTCTAGTAGTTTTCAAGTCACAGCAATAATCATAAAAAGAATTTCACAGTGTTTTCAAGGAATATAAAAATATAAGTATATAAAAACTAGAAAACATAAACTGTCCATTTTTATTCTATAGAATTACACATAGATTGCAGTAATTTTCCCAAGCGAATTAATATGATTTTCACAAAATTATAGTACTGTATTATCTGTTTTACTTATTTACAAATTATGATTTGAGTGTATACAAAGATGTGAATAGGATAAATGTTATGCGGAATGAATAATATTTTAACAGTTGTAATATTTTTATTAAATATTTTACGTAATAGCATAAACAAAAGAGGATAATTTTTAAAAGAAACACGTTCAGAACAAAAGAAACAAGAAGAGATTTCAAAATAACTGGATGTTGTGAATAAAAAGATACATAGGAGTTACAGTTTCTGTAACAAAAGGTACGTTTTACTTCTTTTTTAAAAAAAAAAAATATAAACATTTTAAAATACTTCCTGTACGCATTTAGAATAGTGACAACCATAAAACTATTTAAAATTGTTCACTAATAAAGAACTCAACCGCATTTTCTATCCTTTTCTTATTCACTGTGGTTAAAAAGATATACTATTTACCGAGTGTCTCAAAATAATGTATACACAGTTTTTTATTTTTTAAATAATCCCTATAAAGTCGTCGCCAAAATCAGCTGTTTAACAGCTGATTTTCGGAGACGAAGGTTCCTGGTTCAAATCCCAGTAAAGGTACAGTTCAGCCTTTCTTAGTTTGCTCCTAATGTAAACAAATAATTACGTCACTGAGCATGCGCATTACATAAAAAAGTGTACACGCTGATTAAAAAGTAACAACAAAATACTTTTAAAAATATTTTTATAAATGAAATTATTTGGCCTACATCGTATCACGACTGATGTTTTAAGTACTTCTAATTTAAAAGATAGTTAACCTAACAGGAATACGACATCCATAAAGTCGCGGACTCCAGCGTGCACCCTGTAATAGCTGGCTTTGGTTTGTTGACAGTAGGAGCAAACTAAGAACGGCTGAACTGTAGTTACTTTTGTGCGGATTTGAATACTAGACAATGGTTACCGGTGTGCTTTGATGGTTGGGGTTCAATTAACCATACTCTCTCAGGAGTGGTCGACCTGGGTCTGTACAAGACTACACCTCATTTATACGTCATACACATCATCCTCATCTCATTCGGTCATGGGGTTGCTTATTGTTCTAAATTGAACAGATTGCAACATACACATATTAGGAATTAAAAAAAAAAATCCCTAATGTGTGTAGGTTGCAATCTGTTCAATTCAGAACAATAAGCAATCCAATGACCCAATGAGATGAGGATGATGTGTATGACGTGTAAATGAGATGTAGTCTTGTACAGACCCAGGTCGACCATTCTTGAGAGAGTATGGTTAATTGAACCCCAACCATCAAAGTACACCGGTAACCGCCGTCTAACATTCGAATCCGTATAAAACCTTTACTAGGATTTGAACCAGGAACCTTCACCTCCGAAAATCAGCTGTTAAACAGCTGATTTTGGTGACGACTTTACCTCTAGACCAACCCGGTGGGTCATACACAGTTTGGACGGATAAATTTATTTTAAGAAAACAATTGTTTATTTTTTGACTATATAAGATATTTTTATTTGCAACTGTATAAAATAAACAACAAGCAAATTTGAAAAAAATCTGGTGTAAAACACTCACACAACTTTCTCATGCCTATAAAAATAATTAACAATATAACCTAACATCAGTAATAAAACATTGAAAATAAACAAAAAACTAACCTCAATAAACATAACCTTATTTTAATCATGAGTGAAAGACAAAAAATAAAAATCGACCTCAGTAAAAAGGCTGGCTTGAACCTTTAGAGGCTTTACTAAGTAAAAACTAGGAGTAAGGTGGGTTACCATGCCTTAATCACTGAATTGAAAAGTATGTTTATCAGCATGCCAGCGCCTTTAAAAAGCATCTACTTTCCACCCTGTAAATGACACCTTCACTTCATTCACCTCAGGGTCTGGCTGTACTATGAAATTTATAACTATCAGAGGAGATAACTCTAATTAGTGTATTTTATTTATTTATTTTATTAAGTAAAGTATAGCTACATTGAATCTGAATCCTGAATCCTGGTTGAGAGGGCTAAGAAGCCCTATGATGGCGACATCGTGTTAAGGAACACCTGGTCGCTCGGGGAACAATATAACAGAATAATTGCAACCTCAAGAAATTTAGGGGGAATTTTATAGTTTAAATAGGAAATAGGATTCTGGTTCGTGGGACATTGGAACTGGGACTTGAAAGGAGGTAATTTATTTTTAGAAGTTATTTGTGGAAAATTTAAATTAAGGGACAAGTGGGTTTAAGAGCGGCTCTTTTATTTTTCAGTGGCCGTTTTTCAGTTTTGTGGGAGGCCTATTATCTTGGTGAGGGGAAGGCATGCATTTTACTGAACGTGGACTAAAGGTATAATTTAAGGTAGGGGTTAGTTTATGATTTCAGGGGTGACGGAAAGGGTAGAGGTTGGCATAATCACCGGCCTTTTTTTCTTCTGAGTGTTTATTAATTTAAAATGGCGGCTCTTTTCACCGTAGTGGAGTGATTATGCATAGGAACATGGGGACAACTACCAACTGGGGGGAGTGAGTCATGCAAGTAGGAGGGGCATGGGCAAATAAGAGGAATACAGGGCAGAATAAAAATGTGGCAACTCTAAATTTTGTTAAGTGGGTCATACTAAAATTTAGATAAAGTCGTGGAATGGTAATGGGATAGAGACTTCAGGTGGGTGTGGGCGTCGGTACAAGTTCTGAATGATCTGGGGTCCGTCAGTTTTCCCAGCGTCGTGTAGCCGTTTCGAGGTATTGTAAATAAAGTCCTCCATAGAAGGGAAGAGAAGGTGTTCGTGTATGATGCGATTGGATATAAGATAGTGGAACTGTGTGATGCACCGGAGGACTTTGTTCTGGTATGCTGAAGTACGGTCTTTTGTTGGACTTGGAGAGAAAGGGCCACCATACCGGTGACCCGTACAAAAGGAAAGGACGTAGGATAGAGGAGTACATCAGAAGTTTCAGTTTTGAGGAGTATGCAGGAGAGAGGAACAAAGGGATGAGTAAAGCGAACAAGGCCCTACCCTTGCTAATTAAAATTATAGCTACATTAAAATTACAATTCATTACTATACTAAGCTATGTACAATATTTAAAACTAAATATATTTAGGCCTGTACGCAAAACCTCTTCTTCACAAAGAGTTCTGTCCGCGCATAGGAATATACAAAACAAAAAAATTAAATCACTTAAATACTTATAACTACTATACAAATTATTACTAAGTTAAATTATTACAGTTAAATAGGTTACAAAGATTGCGTTAAACAGAATTTAAAAAAATCTGGTGTGAAACACTCACACAACTTTCTCTTGCCAATGCAAATAATTAACAATAAACCTAACATTATTAATAAAATATTAGAAATAAACAAAAACTAACCTCAAAAACATAACCTTATTTTAATCATGAGTGAATGACGCAAAATGACAATCGAACTCAGTTTGGCTTAAAAATACGGAAAATCACGCTTTCACGCTAAACTAGGCTCTGTAGAGAAAAATGCTCTAAACAAAAGTTGTAGATCTTTTAATTTTCTATAAATTAAATTATATACACTTTTGTCGTAAAATGCATACTAAGACCGAAATGTTAAAAAAATCGATTTTTCTCACGTTTTCGTGAGAAAAAAAACAGAAAATCGCAAATTACCGCTAAACTAAGCGTTATACAAAAAAATGTTTGAAATAAAAGTTGTAGAATTTTACATTCTCTACAACTTTTATTATATAACGTTTTGCGCTAAAATGCATATTAAAGCCGCAATCTTAAAAAGAAAATGTTTTTACGTAAAAACAGCCTCACGCAGAATTTCAGCAAACATGGCGCCTACCCTATATTGTAGAGCATAAAAAATGTAGTAAACCAGGCGATTTTTAAAAAAATCGTAGCACCAGTTTTTGAGAAAATCGCAAAAAACTGAAAAATTATACGAATAAACTACTACTTCCGGTTGACCGATTTTGATGAAAATGTTCGTGTCGCGTCCGGTAGTGGTATGTAACTTAAGTTTCAAGTTTCAAGTTCGTACGATGTTCCGTTCTTGAGATATTCTGTTCACACACAGACACACACACACACACACACACACACACACACAGACACACACACAGACCAATCGCTAAAAACATGTTTTTTGGGTTCAGGGGGTCTGAAAACGTATAGATCCGGTGAAAACTCGATTTCGAAAAATCGACATGAAAACAATACTTTCCTTCCTATATATTCATATAGGCAAGAGAAAGTAAAAAAAAAACATTAAATAAATTACAAATTCAATTACATTTTACATAAAATAACAATATTATATTTAACTTTAATAACAATAGAATTTTTTTTAAAAAACTTTAAGATTATGTTTGTATATTTGTAATAGAGAGAAAAAATATATAGGATATAATTTTTATTTTATGACTATAACTACTTTACAATAATATATTTTAACTAACACAATGTATATATTTTAATTTTATGGGAAATTAACTCAATAAAATGAGTATAAAGAAACAGTTAAACTATCGCAAAGAGAAAAGTAAAAACTAATAAGAACAGTTATTTTAAGACTTGGAAAAGTTTCTCAAGGTCTTGTTTTCTCAAGTTTTTTTTGTATTTTTACTCCACTACCTCTTCTGCTTTAAAATGCTTAATAAAAATGTAACTATATATTGTATATTACCCACTAACTATATATATATTACCCACCGGGTTGGTCTAGAGGTAAAGTCGTCGCCAAATTCAGCTGTTTAACAGCTGATTTTCGGAGACGAAGGTTCCTGGTTCAAATCCTAGTAAAGGTTCCTAATTTTGTGGTTAATTAATTTTAAGGTTCCTAATAATTAATCCTAATAATGGTAGTAAAGGTACTTTTATACGGATTTGAATACCAGACACTGGTTACCGGTGTACTTTGATGGTTGGGGTTCAATTAACCATACTTTCTCAAGAATGGTCGGCCTGAGTTTGGACAAGACTACACCTCATTTACACGTCATACACATCATCCTCATCTTATTGGGTCATGGGGTTGCTTATTGTTCTCAATTGAACAGATTGCAACGTACACATATTAGGAATTAAAATATATATATATATTGTAGCCTAGAACTAACAGATTGAGTGCAAATTATTTAATAGTCTGTTACCTGTAACAGTCTGTTACAGGTAAAACAAAACAATACTAGAGGAAATGATTCGCTGTTAAAAATATAATGTATAAAATCAAATTTATTTTATAAAATAATAATTACTGTAAAATAATTTTAATAAAATTTAATTAGATTTTATTACTGTTTACAAAAAGAAAAGTACTATAAAAATATGTTAAACAATAAAAAAAGTAATTAAATGACAGTTAACGCAAAGATTTATTAGTATTAGTAAATTTAACAAAGATAAATTGTATTACTTTCGTACGTTTTTTTTTAATTTGTTACAGTGATTTAATTCCGCATTTCAAAATGCATTATATAAATAGAAATAAAAATAAGTATCCAATAATTAAATACTTATGCAAGTAGGGTAACATATAACTAACTAACTAACTACAGGTAGTTTGTAAGATAGAAAGTATTGGAACACAATTATCTGACCAAAAGAGGAAAAGCGGTTGGTAGATTAGTTGTTAATAATTAGTTAAATATAGCGTCACGTATGTCAAAGCTTCTTGTCGGTCAAACAACAAGAGGCGGAGAATTGTTTTGTTGATAGATTTTGTACTACTACAACTACCAAGTATTAAGAATGTATACGCAATAAAATACTGTTTTTTCTTCTTCTACTTTCTCCACAAATGAATAATTAATAATAACATAGATTACGGTACAATTCTTTTATACATAAGTTCGTTGCTTGTAATATACTTATTTCATATAATATACATGTATTGTATTGTGATTTATTCAGACTGTTCTAATTTATTACAGAAAAATCTGGTGTGAAACACTCACACAACTTTCTCTTGCCAATGCAAATGATTAATAATAAACCTAACATTATTAATAAATTATTAGAAATAAACAAAAACTAACCTCAAAAACATAACCTTATTTTAATCATGAGTGAATGACGCAAAATGACAATCGAACTCAGTTTGGCTTAAAAATACGGAAAATCACGCTTTCACGCTAAACTAGGCTCTGTAGAGAAAAATGCTCTAAACAAAAGTTGTAGATCTTTTAATTTTCTATAACTTTTATTATATACACTTTTGTCGTAAAATGCATACTAAGACCGAAATGTTAAAAAAATCGATTTTTCTCACGTTTTCGTGAGAAAAAAAACAGAAAATCGCAAATTACCGCTAAACTAAGCGTTATACAAAAAAATGTTTGAAACAAAAGTTGTAGGTTTTTAAATTCTCTACAACTTTTATTATATAAGTTTTTGCGCTGAAATTTATATTAAAGCCGTAATCTTAAAAAAACAACGTTTTTACGTGAAAACAGCCTCACCGAGAATTTCAGCAAACATGGCGCCTACCCTATCTTGTAGAGAATCAAAAATTGAGTAAAATAGGCGATTTTAAAAAAAATCGTAGGACCAGTTTTTGAGAAAATCGCAAAAAACTGAAAAATTATACGAATAAACTACTACTTCCGGTTGACCGATGTTGATGAAAATGTTCGTGTCGCGTCCGGTAGTGGTATGTAACTTAAGTTTCAAGTTTCAAGTTCGTACGATGTTCCGTTCTTGAGATATTCTGTTCACACACACACACACAGACACACAGACACACAGACACACACACAGACCAATCGCTAAAAACATGTTTTTTGGGTTCAGGGGGTCTGAAAACGTATAGATCCGGTGAAAACTCGATTTCGAAAAATCGACATGAAAACAATACTTTCCTTCCTATATATTCATATAGGCAAGAGAAAGTAAAAATGAAATCGTTATTTATCGTTAGTTTCAACGATATGAATTTATTCTAGATATTTGGAAAGTTATTTACTATAGATTGCATTTCATTTTGCAATATATAGTTTTTTTAATACTGTATGTTATTTTACGGTTTCAAAATAAATTCTCTTCCCATAAAACCAAGATTTTATTTATTTGTTCATAAATTTATTTCTGCCCAGAGCAGACATGTGGAATGTCAAATTATTTACACTCAATCTGTTAGTTGCAGGGCTAAAATAAATAGTCCAGTTTCTTATTACATGGTCAGCCAATTAAATGACTGAATCATTTAAGAACAGAAGAGGTAGAGGTGTAAAAGACACTAATCAGAGTTATCTCCTCTGAAAGTAATGAATTTTATTATACAGCCAGACCCTGTGGTGAATGAAGTGAAAGTATCATTTGCGTGGAAGAGTGGAAAATATGTGCTTTTCAGAGGGCCCGGCATGCTGATGAGCGTACTTTTCCACTCAGTGAGGAAGGCAATGGTAAACCACCTCACTCCTCGTTTTACTTAGTAAAACCTCTACAAGTTCAAACCAGCCTACAGGCTGATGACCTAAACAACAACAATATTCAAAGATCACTAAACTGAATAAATAAAAATAGAATAATGGTGTGAAGTTAGACTGTTTTAAAATTTTATTTCTTGCATAATTTAATTTTTATTCGTTTTCTAATGAAACTGTAAATTTCTTTATATTTTAATTTACTTATATACTGCATATTTAGTTATTATTTTATATTTTGCATGTTTTTTACGCCATATTGGAGCACTTGAATCAGTCCATGCACATTTAACTCCTCGAAGTACAAGCTAGAGATTTGGATTTCAGCTTCCTCTTCTACTCCCAAAACGTTTTTATTCTCAATGACCTGGGCTTTTTGTTCACCAGTCATGGTGTATTGTTTTCGTTCAAATGTTTTTAGTTTCTGTCTCATGGCTCTGTTCCTGAGAATCCTCTTCTCTTCTCTGTCTGTAATTTGTTTCGTCGTTATACCTAACTCTTGTAATCATCCTGGACCTCTTTAAATCAATCGTTCTTGGTTTTTTTTTCGAAAAGTAGTTGAAGAGCAATTTCACTAGCCTGGTATCGGGTAATCTTGATATATGGCAGAAAAAGTCAATTCTCCGTATTCACATTGTAGGCTATCTACAATTGACTAACTTTCCCAAGTGAGTTATTTTTATTGTGTTATTATTTTGCATATTATTATATATATTTTGTACACTTAGTTATTATTATTTATTTACTGCACATAATAATATAAACAATTTTGGGGTCATCTAAATTCCGGATTTAAGGAACCCCAGTTTTTTTGGTTAACTAATGATAATGTTTGGTGCTAACTGTACAAACTTGCAATCGACTTTCTGAGGCATTCTGAAAGTTCGATTATAACTTTTGATCTAAAGGAATCTTTCAGCCATTTCCAAAAAAAAACTGAATAGGCTATTTTGATATTACTTCGTGATATTGTTTTTATTTTTCACTATTTTTAAGAATTTTATCAATTCTATTTTTAAGAACTTATCAAAGTATGAAATTAGGCAGTTTTTAAATTTTATTTATTGCGTAACGTGAATTTTATCGTACCACATTCAAAATTTCACAGTTTGTGCACAATTGTTCATGTCGCTTTCTGTGATCTTTTTAATAAAATTATTTAAGACCTTTTTCTGTTTCAGTTAAACAAAAACGTTTTGACAATGAAAAAAATTAGGTCATATTTTCCATTTTACATTGTTTACTAACGGTTAAATATTTTAGTACATTTTTCATTATATACAGTAAAATCTCTCTATTGCGGAACTCTTTATAGCGGAAATCTCTCTTTAGCGGCATTATTTGCCGACCCCGACCCTTTCGTATACTACGATAATGTATTTAACTCTCGTTATAGCGGTACAAAAATCTCTCTATAGCGGCAAAACAATATCTTCAGGATATGGATTTAGACGCCTATGTAGGGGCAGACAATGACTTAGCCACTTCAGCAGATGTTGGCGATGATGCAATAATCGAAAATGTCAGCCCAAAACAACGAGCAAGAAAGTGAAGATGACGATGAAATGGAAACAGAAATGTTGTCCCTTCAAGTAAACAGGCACTAGACGCTATTCTTGTTGTTTCCACGTACTGTCATTGCCAATATGTAAATGAAAATTTACACGTTTTAAACATTGAAAATGAGATTGAAGACATGTTTTATGAATTGAAAACGAAACAAAATTTACAACTTATTTTACGAAATGAAATGTACTTCACAGTTATTGTTTCCTTCATAACAAAAAAAATATACTGTACTGTGTATTTTTTGTGTTTGTGTAGCCTATGTTTTATTAGATTTTAATTGTATGTATGTATGTCTATTACTGTTCAGTGAAAAACGAGTTTCAGTGCTAATTAATTTTAGGCTATCTATTAGCTACAGTATGTACTGTATGAATGATTATTGAAAAAAGTTCAATACGAAAAGTGAAATTCTATTGTTAAACATTAGTAACACAACATCTAATAAAACCAGTTTGTATCCAAATTTCTTGTTAAGTTAATAACCTACACTTTATGTAATTAATTTAAATATCTCACTGTATTGAAGTAATCTACTGTATTAAACATTCGTCATAAAGTTATCTATTCAGTAGTTTTTCAAAAACTTATTCCATGCCCATTTACATACGTATATAAGTTATTTTGTACAGAAAAATTAGTACTCCAACTTCCCTCCCACCGTTAATTACTCGCTCTCTCTATAACGGAACTCTCTTTATAGCGGCGGTACCCCATGGTCCCTTCAATTCCGCTATAGAGAGATTTTACTGTACATTAGCAAGGAAAAGTCGAGCGAGTGATTCACATCTGATTTTCCTTTGTATTGTCTTCATAACATAACTATTAATTATTTCTTTGTAGTTATAGATTTCTGTGAGAAGTGAAATGTGACAGATAAAAAAATAAGATAAGGTAAACATAGCCAGTGTTTTGTAACCTATAAATTAAATAATATCGGTCAATGTTAAGGTTAAAAATCTGGTGTGAAACACTCACACAACTTTCTCTTGCCAATGCAAATAATTAACAATAAACCTAACATTAGTATTAAAACATTAGAAATGAACAAAAACTAACCTCAAAAACATAACCTTATTTTAATCATGAGTGGAAGACGCAAAATGAAAATTGAACTCAATTTGGCTTAAAAAAAACGGAAAATCACACTTTCACGCTAAACTAGGCTCTGTAGAGAAAAATTTTCTAAACAAAAGTTGTAGATCTTTTAATTTTCTATAACTTTTATTATATACACTTTTGTCGTAAAATGCATACTAAGACCGAAATGTTAAAAAAATCGATTTTTCTCACGTTTTCGTGAGAAAAAAACAGAAAATCGCAAATTACCGCTAAACTAAGCGTCATACAAAAAAATGTTTGAAACATAAGTTGTAGGTTTTTAAATTCTCTACAACTTTTATTATATAAGTTTTTGCGCTAAAATTTATATTAAAGCCGTAATCTTAAAAAAACAACGTTTTTACGTGAAAACAGCCTCACCGAGAATTTCAGCAGACATGGCGCCTACCCTATCTTGTAGAGAATAAAAATAGGCGATTTTAAAAAAAATCGTAGGACCAGTTTTTGAGAAAATCGCAAAAAACTGAAAAATTATACGAATAAACTACTACTTCCGGTTGACCGATTTTGATGAAAATGTTCGTGTCGCGTCCGGTAGTGGTATGTAACTTAAGTTTCAAGTTTCAAGTTCGTACGATGTTCCGTTCTTGAGATATTCTGTTCACACACACACACACACACACACACAGACACACACACAGACCAATCCCTAAAAACATGTTTTTTGGATTCAGGGGGTCTGAAAACGTATAGATCCGGTGAAAACTCGATTTCGAAAAATCGACATGAAAACAATACTTTCCTTCCTATATATTCATATAGGCAAGAGAAAGTAAAAATAAATAATTTACTTTACTTCAATTTTATTAAAAATTATCTTTTATTAATACGTAGTAATAAAGATAATCAAGTGTAACACCAAACCACCTACAATATTAATTTCATAACTAGTTATGCTAATTGTATGTGTTTGAAGATCTAACTTAGTCTATTAACCTGTTATATTGTTATAGTTGTACGTTAATTTGTTCCATTTTGTATACTATAGGTGATTCAAAAAGAGCGCCGGTATTTAAACGGCTGGTAAATTTTTGTTTATCGGTTGGCAACATTGTTTGACCTCATTTTTATTTTGGAGAACATTCCGATTGACGATTCAGTTGTAGTTTCTCTTGTATGCACAGCGAGTGACAGTTTGGTGTGGCTTTTGGTCGGGCGGTGTCATCGGCCCTTACTTTTTTGAAAATCAAGAAGGACAAGCCGTGACAGTAAATGGAGACCGATACCGTACGATGATTAGGGAGTTTTTGTGGCGTCATTTGGATGGAATGGACATTGACGAGTTGTGGTTTCAGCAGGATGGTGCCACCTGTCACGCTGCACGAGAAACAATGTTGTTGCTCCGTGAACGGTTCCAGGATCGCATCATTTCTCGTAATTCCGATCATCAATGGCCACCAAGGTCGTGTGACTTGACGCCTTGTGACTTTCCTCTTTGGGGTCATCTGAAGTCATTGGTGTATGCCAATAAACCCCGAAACATCAATGACTTGAAGGAGGAAATTCGACGGGTTATCGGGCAAATGGAAGTCGAAACTTGTCGTGCAGTAATATCCAATTTTATGGACAGAGTTGATGCGTGCCAGCGCAGTACAGGAGGACACATGCATGACATCATTTTTCATACATGAAATCGGAAGGTAAGATGAACTTGTTGATGTATTTATTTTCAGTTTTTCAATAAAATAAATCTCTTAATTTGATATATCAAAACCGGCGCTCTTTTTGAATCACCCTATACTTCATCTAATTAACACATTAAATTCAATTGATTGTTCTAAAAATACTTTAACATAAATTTAAATTATAATTGTATAATTCTATAATCACCTGAGAGTATTTTGTACAACAGTAGTAATGTTATTTTAATCCCTAACGTATGTACGTTGCAATCTGTTCAATCTAAGAACAATTAGCAATTCCTTGTCCCAATGAGATGAATATGATAAATTATGCATGACGTGTAAATGAGGTTTAGTCTGGTACATATTCAGGCTGACCATTCTCGAGAGAGTTTGGTTAATTGAAACCCAATTATCAAAGTATATCGGTAACCACTGTCTATTATTCAAATCCGAATAAAACACCTACTTTTACTAGGATTTCAACCGGGAACGTTTGTTTCCAAAAATTAACAGTTAAACAGCTGACTCGCGCATTTTCAACATTTTTCAGCAGAAGTATTGTCATTAAATGGAATAACCCACCGAGTTGGTTTAGAGGTAAAGTCGTCACGGTGAGTCAGCTGTTTAACAGCTGATTTTGGAGACGAAGGTCCCTGGATAAAATCCTAGTAAAGGTAGTTACTTTTATACAGATATAAATACTAGTCAGAGGTAACCAGTGTACTTTGATGGTTGGGGTTCAATTAATTATACTTTCTCAGGAATGATCAGCCTGGGTCTGTACAAGAGTACACCTCATTTACAAGTCATACATATCATCCTCATCTGATTGGGTCATGGGGTTGCTTATTGTTCTAAATTGATCAGATTGCAAAGTACACACATAAGGGGTAAAAGAAAAATTATATGGAATAACCCAACGGGTTGATCTAGAGGTAAAGTCGTTGTCGCGAGTCAGTCAGAAACGATGGTTTCTAATTCAAATCTTAGTAAAAGTAGTTACTCTCATACCGATTTGAGTACTAGACAATGGTGTACTTTGATGGTTGGGGTTCAATTAACCATACTATCTCAGGAATGGTCAGCCTGGGTCTCTAAAAGAATCACCTAGTTTACACGTCATAAACATCAACTCTCGTTGAGTCATGGGGTTGCTTGTTGTTTTAAATTCAACAGATTACAACGTACCCACATTACGGATAAAGAACTGGATGTACATTTCTTTAAGTCGTTTTGGTTAACCACGATATTACTGTAAATGAAATGTTTTTAATCAGTATACTAACAAATAAGTAACTTTCTTTTACATTCTAGAAGATAAAAGTTTATTTGCTATATAATTTTAGTCGTTGTTATAAGTAATATATCAATTTAATGACAGGATTAACGCCTACGTACATAATAAATATGAAATATACACGTAAACTAAACCTACCGTACCGTGACATACCTAATACTATTTGTGTAATATATATGTCAGTCTACAATTGCAGAGAAAAAACTATTTATCGTCCACGCATATTACTAGCAGGGAAAGTGTGTTTTGTTTGTATTACAAAAGTATTTTCTTATGTACTTACAAGATCTGACAGAAAGTTGTATGCAAACCGCAAGTATCGTTATTATTTTTATAATTGATTGGTATGTGACGTCAAGGACATTTTAGGGTGGTGTTAAATTGATTTCAGCTTTAAGTTATTTACTTAATAATAGCACCTACAACTATTCTATAGTTAGAATAACAATTGAATGGTTATTTTGTTATTAAGTACTTGAGTTTTATTGCAAATCTTAAGCTTTTACAATATCGATTTACCATATTTGCCGTTGTTTAAGACGAACTACTGTAAGATTTCATTCTTTAATGCTAAATTTTATATTCAATTTTTATTTTTATTTTTTTATTAAAGGAAAGAAAATTTTATTTTCATTAGTACATCGAGTTTTCACCTAATCTACACGTTTTCAGACCCCCTGAACCCAAAAAACCTGTTTTTAGCGATTGGTGTGTGTGTGTGTGCGTGTGTGTGTGTGTGCGTGTGTGCGTGTACAGAATATCTCAAGAACGGAACATCGTACAAACTTGAAACTGGAAACCACTACCGAACCCGACACCAGCATTGTCATAAAAATCGGTCAACCAGAAGTAGTAGTTTTTCGTGTTATTTTTCACTTTTTGCGATTTTCTCAAAAACGCGTCCTACTATTTTTTTTTTAAATCGCCTGATTTACTAAATTTTTTATGCTTTACAAGATAGGATAGGCGCCATGTCTGCTTAAATTCTTAGAAAGGTTGTTTTTACGTAAAAAAATTGTTTTTTTAAGATTGTGGCTTTAATATGCATTTTAGCGCAAAACTTTACATAATAAAAGTTGCAGACAATTTAAAATCCTTCAACTTCTATTTCAAACATTTTTTTATAACGCTTAGTTTAGCGGTACTTAGCGATTTTCTGATTTTTCTCACGAAAACGTCTGAAAAATTGATTTCTTAAAGATTTCGTCCTTAGTATGCATTTTACGACAAAAGTGTATATAATAAAATTTATAGGAAATTAAACAATCTTCAACTTTTATTTATAGCATTTTCTCTACAGAGCCTAGGTTAACGTGAAAGAGTAATTTTCCGTATTTTTAAGCCCAACTGAGGTCGATTTTCATTTTGCGTCTTTCACTCATGATTAAAATAAGGTTAGGTTTATTTGAGGTTAGTTTTTTGTTTATTTCTAATGTTTTATTACTAATGTTAGGTTTTATTGGTCATTATTTACATTGGCAAGAGAAAATTGTGTGAGTGTTTCACACCAGATTTTTTTATTAATAATTAAATTATTAGCTACTAAAATCTTTTGTAGACTCATTTTTATTGTGTTTTCAAATGACTGGAGTAATAAAAGTAAAATTACACCCTTTTAATAAAATTAATGTTTACCCTATACGTCAAATTTGAATTTCAAAGTTGGAAAGCACGGTATATATTTTTTAATCCTTAATGTGTGTTCATTAAACCCAGCAGGTTGGTCTAGAGGTAAACTCGTCGCCAAAATCAGCTGTTTCACAGCTGATTTTCGGAGACGAAGTTTTCTGGTGCAAATCCTAGTAAAGGTAGTTACTTTTATACGGATTTGAATATTAGACAGTGGTTACCGTTGTACTTTGATAGTTGGGGTTTAATTAACCATACTCTCTCAGGAATGGTCGGCCTGGTTCTATACAAGACTACACCTCATTCAAACGTCATACACATCATCCTCATCTCATTGGGTCATGAGGTTGCTTATTGTTCTAAATTGAACAGATTGCAACGTACACAAATTAGGAATTAAAAAAAAAAATTAAGAACAATATGTCTTGGTAACCTAATGTTGTAAACAACTTTTTCATGAACACAGCAAATTTGTTTTTCATTTATCGATATTTTTAATAGTTTATTAAAAAGAAAATAAAACATTTCATCGGACGACCTTAATTTAATCGTCTTAATATTTCATTTGAACCATTTGAAATTATTGCAACAATATATCAAATTTATTATATTCTAGCAAGGTCGTTTAAAGGATTTTGCAGTAAACAACTACAACTGGTTCATAGATCAACAAAATAATTAAAAACAAAAAAAAGAGAACTCTTTTGGACAAAAGAAAGCAAAGAGTAAAATGTTTAGTAAAAATATAAATGCTGAATCAGATTCATTACATCCGTAAAAATTACCGGCCGATTATAACTCAGATTATAATTACGTAATAAATTTATAATAGTGATTATTATAAAAGCATGACTTAGTTACCTTGCATTGGGCGTGTTCCTATTTTATGACGACGTGACCATAATAATTTTAACTTCTTCAAGAGAGTGTTTACTATTCACTTATATTCTCTCTAAACGTTTATATTTTATTTATTACTAATATTTTTCACGATTTCTGATTGTTATTTCGTACTTTAATAAGTTTATCTATGTCAAGTTAAATTATTTTAAATTTAATGTCTTAAAAATTTTAAAGTTTATAATTTAAAGTAATTTTTTATAATTTTATGGTCTCTGTTCTAGCCTAGTCTGCCAGCTGGTAGAAAGTCACTTTCAGTTATGCTATACCAGTTGCGACAGATTAGCTGATGAATGAACATATTTGTTTGTGCAAATTCACCCCAGAAATTTAATAAAAAAAATCTGGTATGAAACATTCACACAACTTTCTCTTGCCAATACAAATAATTAACAATAATGCTAACATTAGTAATAAAACATTAGAAATAAACAAAAAAACTAACCTCAATAAACACAATCTAATTTTAATCAATAGTGAAAGACGCAAAATGGAAATCAACCCCAATTTGGGTTAAAAATATGGAAAATCACTCTTTCACGCTAAACTTGGCTCTGTAGAGAAAAATTCTCATCATAAAATTTTTAGATCTTTTAATTTCCGATAAATTTGATTATACTATACATTTCTGTCGTAAAATGCATACTAATGCCGAAATTTTTAAAAAATCGATTTTTCACACGTTTTCGAGAGAAAAAAACATTATATCGCTAATTACCGCAAAACTAAGCGTTATACAAAAAAATGTTTGAAATAAAAGTTGTAGGATTTTAAATTCTCTACAACTTTTGTACTATACATTTTTACGCTAAAATGCATATTAAAGTTGTAATCTTAAAACAAAAGTTTTTTATTAACTCCTAAGGAAACCAAGGTCAAATTTTAGCTCAGTGGGTGAGAGATCAGGCAGTTAAAAAATGAGTGATATTCGAGAGAATTTTACAGTAGTAAATTGAATCTGATAGGGAAAGTATACGTCAACTTTGTAATAGTCTGTACTCTTACAAGATATAAATTTTAATGTATATAATATGTTTTTTATTGATACAAAATAAAAGAAATCAATTCAATCCTTAAAAAAAACTTAAAATGAACCTACCCAAATCGGTTACATTTGAATTGATCACGTATTACGGAAGGTAACTGACGCAGATGGTATGATAAGTTAAGTACGTAAAAATGTGAACATGTATGTAGTTTAGTCACATAAACTATAAAAATGTGCTCTCACTAACGTGTCCGGATTTAATGAATGACTCTCCTTGGACTACTCTATCCTGATTTCACTTTCCATTAAGTCACTTACCTCTATTTAAAATAATATTATTAATTGTAATATTAAAGTTAAATGTGAAAGATATTATCAGCCTTTTGAATGCAAAACAATGCAATACTCACTGGAGTATTAGTAACTAGAACTCTAATGCTGTCAATTGCTGAATACACAACACTATCTTTATAAATGTCTACAAAAATAAAGAATAAAAGCAAACCATTTTAGCTTTCTCAAGTGTATATTCAAGCAGTATTAAGTTATACTGTTCTTTCGATTAATTTTCATGCTATATTCAATGCATAATAACATGTTTTTCGTATAGGGCCAATTTTAAACCACGTGAGGTGACTTCAGATGTTTCTGGCAGCTTGCAGCCCTTATTTTCAGCATTTTCTCAATGTAGGCTTTTCGTTTTTTTCTGTACACTCGTTGTTATATTTTTACTTTCTCTTGCCTATATGAATATATAGGAAGGAAAGTATTGTTTTCATGTCGATTTTTCGAAATCGAGTTTTCACCGGATCTATACGTTTTCAGACCCCCTGAACCCAAAAAACATGTTTTTAGCGATTGGTCTGTGTGTGTGTCTGTGTGTCTGTGTGTCTGTGTGTGTGTCTGTGTGTCTGTGTGTGTGTGTGTGAACAGAATATCTCAAGAACGGAACATCGTACGAACTTGAAACTTGAAACTTAAGTTACATACCACTACCGGACGCGACACGAACATTTTCATCAAAATCGGTCAACCGGAAGTAGTAGTTTATTCGTATAATTTTTCAGTTTTTTGCGATTTTCTCAAAAACTGGTCCTACGATTTTTTTTAAAATCGCCTATTTTACTCAATTTTTTATTCTCTACAAGATAGGGTAGGCGCCATGTTTGCTGAAATTCTCGGTGAGGCTGTTTTCACGTAAAAATGTTGTTTTTTTAAGATTACGGCTTTAATATAAATTTCAGCGCAAAAACTTATATAATAAAAGTTGTAGAGAATTCAAAAACCTACAACTTTTGTTTCAAACATTTTTTTGTATAACGCTTAGTTTAGCGGTAATTTGCGATTTTCTGTTTTTTTTCTTACGAAAACGTGAGAAAAATCGATTTTTTTAACATTTCGGTCTTAGTATGCATTTTACGACAAAAGTGTATATAATAAAAGTTATAGAAAATTAAAAGATCTACAACTTTTGTTTAGAGCATTTTTCTCTACAGAGCCTAGTTTAGCGTGAAAGCGTGATTTTCCGTATTTTTAAGCCAAACTGAGTTCGATTGTCATTTTGCGTCATTCACTCGTGATTAAAATAAAGTTATGTTTTTGAGGTTAGTTTTTGTTTATTTCTAATATTTTATTAATAATGTTAGGTTTATTATTAATCATTTGCATTGGCAAGAGAAAGTTGTGTGAGTGTTTCACACCAGATTTTTTCAATTTAATCTGTTGAAGCAGAAAATTGAAAACAAAATAATGAATAACATAAAACTTTTACAAATTTTTTTATACGATTTTTTTATATTGCTCATTTTTGGATTATGTGAAGAAATCATAAAAGTGTGGGGATGTGTGCATGTACAAGATGAATAGCTGGTAAAAATTTCAGCCTTCTATGTTTAATGGTTTCCAAGAAAAATATAACTAAATTTTAAAATCTAAATTTACGAGAACAGACAAAAATAAAAAGGCACAAATCAAAAACAAGGTGTACACAAACAAGTAAATTTCCCATCAACAGTTGGTTAGAAATCTGAACCAACAGCTCAGAATATTTTAAAAAATAACGCAGATAATTAAAAACTAAAATTCCATTTGCTCTAAAACGCTCAGTATAAAATTATGAAAAATATTCGTTCTTGGTGACATGATAATTTTTCTGGGTAAAACTGCTAAAAACTTAATTTTTTCACTAAAATAATTTTCTGACGTAACTTAATGGTTTTCTGGTAGATCTAGGTCTGAACTATTGAAAAATACAAAAAAATCTGGTGTGAAACACTCACACAACTTTCTCTTGCCAATGCAAATGATTAATAATAAACCTAACATTATTAATAAAATATTAGAAATAAACAAAAACTAACCTCAAAAACATAACCTTATTTTAAACATGAGTGAATGACGCAAAATGACAATCGAACTCAGTTTGGCTTAAAAATACGGAAAATCACGCCTTCACGCTAAACTAGGCTCTGTAGAGAAAAATGCTCTAAACAAAAGTTGTAGATCTTTTAATTTTCTATAACTTTTATTATATACACTTTTGTCGTAAAATGCATACTAAGACCGAAATGTTAAAAAAATCGATTTTTTCTCACGTTTTCGTGAGAAAAAAAACAGAAAATCGCAAATTACCGCTAAACTAAGCGTTATACAAAAAAATGTTTGAAATAAAAGTTGTAGGTTTTTAAATTCTCTACAACTTTTATTATATAAGTTTTTGCGCTGAAATTTATATTAAAGCCGTAATCTTAAAAAAACAACGTTTTTACGTGCAAACAGCCTCACCGAGAATTTCAGCAAACATGGCGCCTACCCTATCTTGTAGAGAATAAAAAATTGAGTAAAATAGGCGATTTTAAAAAAAATCGTAGGACCAGTTTTTGAGAAAATCGCAAAAAACTGAAAAATTATACGAATAAACTACTACTTCCGGTTGACCGATTTTGATGAAAATGTTCGTGTCGCGTCCGGTAGTGGTATGTAACTTAAGTTTCAAGTTTCAAGTTCGTACGATGTTCCGTTCTTGAGATATTCTGTTCACACACATACACACACAGACACACACACAGACACACAGACACACAGACACACAGACACACACACAGACCAATCGCTAAAAACATGTTTGTGTGGGTTCAGGGGGTCTGAAAACGTATAGATCCGGTGAAAACTCGATTTCGAAAAATCGACATGAAAACAATACTTTCCTTCCTATATATTCATATAGGTAAGAGAAAGTAAAAATATCGAAATTTCAGTAAAATCATACAATCTCACCTTAAGTCCGTATTAGTTGTTTGCATTTTATTCGGTTCATTATGTTTTTCAGTTTGTTCTAGTTGTCTCATTATCCTTTCTGACTTCTTTAAACTATTTATCTGACATCTTAGGTCTATTGTTAAGTATCTTAAAAATTTGTTTTGTCAACCGGTTGTCATAGATTCTAAACAGTTGTCAGTATAATTTTAGTCTTCTTTTTCTAATCATTTCCATTAATCGTTCATTTTCTTTGTACGAGGGTTATCCAGAAAATAACCTCCGTTTTGAAATAAAAAGTAAACGAGTGAAGATACAAAAACTTTATTATATACATATTAAAACTAAAGTTTTTCTCTATTTTTCGACATAGTCGCCAAACAGATTCAAGCACTTGTCGTACCTTGGAAAAGTCTTTGAAATACCCTCTGCATAAAAATCTGCCGCCTGTGAATATAGCCAACCCATTCACGGCGTTTTGAAGCTCTTCGTCATTTGCGAACCGCTGAGATGCAAGCCACCGCTTCATGTTTTGGAATAGGTCGTGGCCTTCTGACACGTAGTGTTGTGTTTGTGCATGACAACGCTCGCCCTCATACAGCTCGAAGAACAAACGAACTTTTGGGCAAGTGTAAATGGGACGTTTTCGATCATCCCTATACAGTCCGGACTTGGCTCCTAGAGACTTTCTCCTGTTCCCGAACATGAAGTGGTGGCTTGCACCTCAGCGGTTCGCCAATGACGAAGAGCTTCAAAACGCCGTGAATGGGTTGGCTACATTCACAGACGGCAGATTTTTATGCAGAGGGTATTTCAAAGACTGTTCCAAGGTACGACAAGTGCTTGAATCTGTTTGGCGACTATGTCGAAAAATAGAGGAAAACTATAGTTTTAATATGTATATAATAAAGTTTTTGTATCTTCAGAGGATAACCCTCGTACATTTATTCTCGACCCCTTAACATATATTGTCCATCTACTATACTCGGCCCCATTATCTTGCCGAGTACTTTTCTTCCAAATTTCCCAACTTCTCTTAGACCGGCTTTCCCATTCATTCTAAGGCATTCACTTGTGTACATAGACACACGTTTTATCACAGTATTACGACGTCTAATCTTCGCTTGCCTTGAGAACTTTTTTTTTTTTACTTGTGAGGCCACAATGGACCACTTCAGCCACAACATGAAAGACTCTACTTCGATCTCTGAGCCTTGATCTTTACCCAGTATTCCCTCATTCTTTGTGATCTCTGAGCCCGGAGTTCTTCCGTCACCCTCTGCACTCTTCTAGTCTTGGTTTCCGGTTCCAAAGCCAGATCCTTCAACTTTCTATAACTCTCAGACTTGAACCTCACATCCTCCAGCGTCAACCCAAACCTTTCCAAGTCCTCCTTGACCTCCTTCGTCCAGTTCAAACCGATTTTAAAATCCCAGACACTTTCAATAAGTCGTCTAAGTACTCTGTTCTCCGGTGTTCTAAGGATATGGCCCAAAAAGGAGATTCGTTTTTTCCTAATTGTGTCTAGTATTGGCTCCGAAATTTTATAGACTTCATTATTTGGTAGCAGTCTCCAACTATTATCTTTGTATATTCTCTTACCAATACAGGTTCTAAGGATTCTTCGTTCTAACGTCAGGATTCTGTGGGTTTTAGTTTTTTGTGACAGTTTTGTTAGGGTCTCTCCACAGTAAGTCACTGCAGGTTGTATTACCGTTTTGTAATGTCTTACCTTTGTATATACCTTGAGAACTTTAATGTACAGTTTTAGAGTTTTTTTAACTTTTCTTGTTTTCTTTTTATACAAGTTTTGAGTTTCTCAGAGTGCACCGGTCATCTTTCCCCTTGTTTGTTGTTGTTCGTTATTATCTTCCCGAGTAGATAAAGCTATAGTAGTAAAGTTGATTCTTTCTCAGTTGTATCGAAAACTAAAACACACGTTGTTGTTGTTTAGGTCATCAGCCAAAAGACTGGCTTGAACCTGTAGAGGTTTTACTAAGTAAATCGAGGAGTAAGGTGGTTTACCATTGCCTTCCTCACTGAGTGGAAAAGTACACTTATCAGCATGCCAGGCCCTCTGAAAAGCATATATTTTCCACTCTGCAAATGGCACTTTCACTTCATTTACCGCAGGGTCTGGCTGTATAATGAAATCCATTACTTTTAGACGAGATAACTCTGATTAGTGTCTTTTACACCCCTACCTCTTCTGTTCTTAAATGATTCAGTCATTTAATTGGCTGACCATGTGATAAGAAACAGAACTATTTATTTTAGCCCTGCTACGAACAGAGTGAGTGTAAATAATTTGACACTCCACCTGTCGGTTATGGGCAGACCACTGTATTATGATGTCTAATCTTTGCTTGCCTTGAGAACTTTAATGTACAGTTTTAGGGTTTTTTTAACTTTTCTTGTTTTCTTCTTATACAAGTTTTGAGTTTCTCAGAGTGCACCGGTCATCTTTCCCCTTGTCTGTTGTTGTTCGTTATTATCTTCCCGAGTAGATAAAGCTATATTAGTAAAGTTAACTCTTTCTCAGTTGTACCGAAAACTAAAACACACGTATCATCCGCAAAAGTTTCTACTGTTTTGTCTGTAAATGTAGAAATATCATTAGTGTAAAAAAGATACAAAATTGGTTCATTAACAGTCCCTTGTGCAAAAGATATCAAGAATAAATTATTAATTAATTTATGTCTATTTAATCCTCAATGTAACCTAATTAACGGTAATAAATAGTTTAGTATATTATAAATTAACCAATAATTTGATCTAAACGTAAAGATAATAGTTAAGTCATTCATAATACACTCCCAACGATGCAAAAAAAATCTGGTGTGAAACACTCACACAACTTTCTCTTGCCAATGCAAATAATTAATAATAAACCTAACATTATTAATAAAATATTAAAAATAAACAACAACTAACCTCAAAAACATAACCTTATTTTAATCATGAGTGGAAGACGCAAAATGAAAATCGAACTCAATTTGGCTTAAAAAAAACGGAAAATCACACTTTCACGCTAAACTAGGCTCTGTAGAGAAAAATTTTCTAAACAAAAGTTGTAGATCTTTTAATTTTCTATAACTTTTATTATATACACTTTTGTCGTAAAATGCATACTAAGACCGAAATGTTGAAAAAATCGATTTTTCTCACGTTTTCGTGAGAAAAAAACAGAAAATCGCAAATTACCGCTAAACTAAGCGTTATACAAAAAAATGTTTGAAACAGAAGTTGTAGGTGTTTAAATTCTCTACAACTTTTATTATATAAGTTTTTGCGCTAAAATTTATATTAAAGCCGTAATCTTAAAAAAACAACGTTTCTACGTGAAAACAGCCTCACCGAGAATTTCAGCAAACATGGCGCCTACCCTATCTTGTAGAGAATAAAAAATTGAGTAAAATAGGCGATTTTAAAAAAAATCGTAGAACCATTTTTTGAGAAAATCGCAAAAAACTGAAAAATTATACGAATAAACTACTACTTCCGGTTGACCGATTTTGATGAAAATGTTCGTGTCGCGTCCGGTAGTGGTATGCAACTTAAGTTTCAAGTTTCAAGTTCGTACGATGTTCCGTTCTTGAGATATTCTGTTCACACACACACACACAGACACACAGACACACACACAGACCAATCGCTAAAAACATGTTTTTTGGATTCAGGGGGTCTGAAAACGTATAGATCCGGTGAAAACTCGATTTCGAAAAATCGACATGAAAACAATACTTTCCTTCCTATATATTCATATAGGCAAGAGAAAGTAAAAATCTGTAGGTGCATATACTGGGGTGATACATTTCCTTTAGAACGTTTAAAGGTCATTATACACCTACGTAAGCCTAACCTTTTAATCCTACCCTACATCACAGCCTACAAACAATGAATGTCTATTTTTACTTTCTCTTGCCTATATGAATATATAGGAAGGAAAGTATTGTTTTCATGTCGATTTTTCGAAATCGAGTTTTCACCGGATCTATACGTTTTCAGACCCCCTGAACCCAAAAAACATGTTTTTAGCGATTGGTCTGTGTGTGTGTCTGTGTGTGGGTGTGTGTGTGTGTGTGTGTGTGTGTCTGTGTGTGTGTGTGTGTGTGTGTGTGTGTGTGTCTGTGTGTGAACAGAATATCTCAAGAACGGAACATCGTACGAACTTGAAACTTGAAACTTAAGTTGCATACCACTACCGGACGCGACACGAACATTTTCATCAAAATCGGTCAACCGGAAGTAGTAGTTTATTCGTATATTTTTTCAGTTTTTTGCGATTTTCTCAAAAACTGGTCCTACGATTTTTTTTAAAATCGCCTATTTTACTCAATTTTTTATTCTCTACAAGATAGGGTAGGCGCCATGTTTGCTGAAATTCTCGGTGAGGCTGTTTTCACGTAAAAACGTTGTTTTTTTAAGATTACGGCTTTAATATAAATTTTAGCGCAAAAACTTATATAATAAAAGTTGTAGAGAATTTAAAAACCTACAACTTTTATTTCAAACATTTTTTTGTATAACGCTTAGTTTAGCGGTAATTTGCGATTTTCTGTTTTTTTTCTCACGAAAACGTGAGAAAAATCGATTTTTTTAACATTTCGGTCTTAGTATGCATTTTACGACAAAAGTGTATATAATTAAATTTATAGAAAATTAAAAGATCTACAACTTTTGTTTAGAGCATTTTTCTCTACAGAGCCTAGTTTAGCGTGAAAGCGTGATTTTCCGTATTTTTAAGCCTAACTGAGGTCGATTTTCATTTTGCGTGTTTCACTCATGATTAAAATAAGGTTATGTTTATTGAGGTTAGTTTTTTGTTTATTTCTAATATTTTATTAATAATGTTAGGTTGTATTGGTCATTATTTGCATTGGCAAGAGAAAGTTGTGTGAGCGTTTCACACCAGATTTTTTTCTTTGTAACATTATTATACGGTAGATTATGCATTATGAATCTTACGTGGTAGTTTTAGACAATGTAGTTATCATAGTGAATGAAGTTTTAACTAAAGGGTTTGTTTGTCGTATGACACATGCTACTGATATTTTATAATGGTTTACTAAAAAGGTGTGGTTAGAAAATATCTATGAATAACTTTTCAAAATGTTAAAATTGTGAATAAAATTTCATTCAAGAGAAGAAATCAACTTTAACATATTATTTTAAACAAAAACCTACCTTTATAGTAGTTTGGTTTTGCTTATAAAGATCTGCATCATGTAAATAACATCTGTTATCCGAATTTTTTTTTTTTTTAATTCTTAATATGTGTACGTTGCAATCAGTTCAATTCAGAACAATAAGCAACCCCATGACCCGATGAGATGAGGATGATATGTATGACGTGTAAATGAGGTGTAGTCTTGTACAGACTCAGGCCGATCATTCCTGAGAGAGTATGGTTAATTGAACCCCAACCATCAAAGTACGCCGGTAACCACTGTCTAGCTTTCAAATCCGTATAAAAGTAACTACCTTTACTAGGATTTGAACCAGGAACCTTCGTCTCCGAAAAATAAACTTTCGTTATCCGAAATAATAAACAATTTTTTTCAATTTAAAAGTGGGTATAACGTACTAACTATTAATTGTTATTGTTGTTTATGGAATCAGCCCAAAGGCTAATTTAAATCTCTAGAGTCTTTATTAAGTAAAACGAAGAGTAAAAGTAAGGTGGTTTACCATTCCCTTCTTCACTGGATGAAAAATTATGCTTATCAGCATCCCAGGTTCTCCGAAAAGCATCAACTTTCTACCCTACAAATGACAACTTCACTTCTTTCACCACAGGGTCTGGCTGTATAATGAAATTCATTACTCTCAAGAGGAGATAACTCCTCTGACTAGTTCTTTCTCTACCTTTACCTCTTTTGTTCTTAAATGCTTCAGTCATATAATTGGCTGACCATGTGATAAGAAACATGTAAAAGAAAATATTTTTTGTAGCCCTGGAACTACCAGATTGAGTACAAATAATTAATTAATAACATTCACCTGCCTGATGTGGGCATATATTTAGATATAAATATTAATTAGAACATGGATACATTTCATCAATTATAAATTACAATTAATTCAAATTAGATTATTAATTTATAAAACCTAACTTCTATCCGTTTAGATGTAGGTCCAATAGCAGCCAAATTTTCTACTGTTGTGTAAATAATTTTTTTTTTAATTTATTAAAATATTATTTTGTTTCATTATCTAATATCATTAATTAATGTTTGTTCATATTTCTGTGTAAATATACATTTTATATTTTCTTTCATTGTGTATCTACTCTCAGGTATCAATATGTACTAACGCTACTATTGTATTTAATTTGTAGAGATGAATCGTAGGGCATTTCTCTACTTATGTTGTTAATTTGTAGAAATGAGTCGTAGGGCATTTCTCTACTTATGTTGTTAATTTGTAGAGATGAGTCGTAGGGCATTTCTCTACTTATGTTGTTAATTTGTAGAGATGAGTCGTAGGGCATTTCTCTACTTATGTTAATAATTTGTAGAGATGAGTCGTAGGGCATTTCTCTACTTATGTTGTTAATTTGTAGAGATGAATCGTAGGGAATTTCTCTACTTATGTTGTTTATTTGTAGAGATAAATCGTAGGGCATTTCTCTATTTATGTTGTTGTTATGACATTCTTTCATTAATACATTTACTAAAAGTTAAGCATAACTTAATTTTTAACCTTTTATTAGTAACAACTACAAACTGTATGTTTATGCAACCAGCAGTAGGTCTATTTATGATGTTACGTATATAATGTCCTGTATGCGTCTTCATCGGAAAAATCATTAATTCTCATATTGGTTTGTACAACGCTTAGTTTAGCGATTATTAGTAATTTACTGTATTTTTTTATCAAATTCATTAAAAAATGAAATTTTTTATATATTGCAGTCTTAGTATGTATTTTACAACAAAAATCTATATGGACTAATTAAAATTTATACATTTATTTCAAGCATTTTCTTCTTCAGGGTTTAGCGTAAATTAGTGATTTACCGAATTTTTAAGTCGAACAGAGGTTATTCTTGCTTTGCATCATTCATTCATGATTAAAATTAGGTTATTTTTTCATTTTGCAATGTTTACTAAGATCAAACAACGCTAAGTTATGTTTCATTGTTTACATTTACAAGAGAAAATCGTGTGAATGTTTCACACCA